>VWZN01002854.1:97527-110584 GCA_013396955.1 Regulus satrapa
GGAGCGCTGCCCGGCCGGTCCGCGCCGCCCGGCGGGACCGTTCCGAGCAGGGCCGTGCTCGGCTGCCCTCAGGGATGGCGGCGAGCGCCTCTCCGGCTCCGGGCGCGGAGCTGTGCCCAGGGCAGCGCCGGCGCCAAACCCTCCTCGCTTCCGAGGCCGTTGCGCCCCAGCTCGCACCGAAGGGTCACCGAACTTTGGGCGTACAGTGTACGACGATTAGTTGTGATTGTAGCGGGCACCTGAAAAGTTTTCTCTGAGATCTTCCGTCTGTGGCTTGAGAGGTTTTTAAAATGAAGCGTTGGTTAATCAGAGCGGTAGGGGTACAGTGTAGCTTACCAAGGGAAATTATACCCGTGCTATGAAAAAGCCCTGCACAAAACTCTGTCTCATCTGAGGTTACACAAGTCACTGTCACGGATGGGTATTGCCTAGAAAACTCTTCGTGAAAATCAGTAGAAGATGTATTGTATAGATATTTAATAGAAGATGAACGCATGGGCAGCATTGCAGTGTATTTTGTGGTCTTTCGCCCAGAAAGTTTGATACACATTTCATACAAGTAAGATCTAGGGCATTGCTTTGTGTGCTTCGATGATTGAGTCACTCGAGCTGAGGTGGTTGTGCTGCTTCACTTTTACTTTACTTTACAATTGCATTGCTTGGTCATGTAATTCTTCCTGAAAGTTGGCTGCTGGTTATAGAATGTGATTTTCACTTAATGAGAGACACAGATTTCCATGGGCCTTCATGGCCTTTCCAGGAAGACACTGCTAACTTTCATGAGGCCGCTGTTGATTCCCCCACAACAATTTGTTTCCTGTCACACTTTTCCTTCAAGACATGATCTTCACAGCAGCTTACTGGGATGCTCAGAAAACAGCATTATTTGGCAGCAACAAAAAACCAAAAAAAAAAAAAAAAAAAAAAAAACCAAAAAACCATGGGGGTCACAAAACTGGATGTTTTTTCTTCAAAGGGGAAAAAAAAAAAAAAAAAAAAAAAAAAAAAAAAACCAAAAAACCATGGTGGTCACCAAACTGGATGTTTCTTCTTCAAAGTGGAAAAAAAAAAGTGTGCAGAGAAGTAATTTTTAATTATTGTCCGTAGCCATGGCCACATGCTGTTTAACTAAAAATCTAAGTAGAAAATGCTATCTTTTCTGCAATGTTAGAGGCATTTTTGTGTAAGTCTCACTTTTCTTAATGGCTGTCATTAATCACCGATATTCTTGTATTCTGCTTCTGACCATTGTAGTCTGTTCAGGGCAGCTATGAATGCAGAAACACAATGAGGATAAATGTTGCAGCACTGAAAAAAAAATACAAACAAAAAAATGTTTTAACCTATTTTATAATCATAATCCAAATCAGCTAATCTGCTCTCATGAATGAATGGAGCTGTTGAAGAAAGGACTTTTATACATGCACAGATGTGACTAGGTATTTTTACATAAACTCATGAATAAAAAAGGAGAAATCCAGAAAAACCCCAAGGAGATATGTAGACACTATGATTTTTTTGCTTAGTTTTATTTTACCCTGTGAAACAGTATCTGCCTCAAATATGTTCCAGAAACCACCCTCTAGATGGCAGGAGTTTGTCACTTCACTCATGAACAGCAAAACAGTAAAATATGTTATTATCAGAACCAATAGAGTGGCCTAGGGCTGTAATACAAGTGAATTTAAAAAAAAAAAAAAAATTAGAGGAGAAGAGCCAATTTAGAGCTTACAGAATTTCCATTAGCAGTGCTGGACTAGTCTTTGGGGAGTTGTTGCGGACTTCTTTCAAAGAAAATACAGAAGTGACGAGAGTCAGCCTCATTTTTGGAGGTGTTTTCAGTTACCTTTGTGCGAGGAGCAGTGGAAGGACAGGGAGAGTATCTCTGAAGGGTTATCACTCCGTGCTACCTTACAGAGGATCAGAGCTGTCATTCTTTGCTTAATGCCTGCTGGCTGGCTGGCCAAGATAACAGTTGAGGGCCACCCTATGCTGTCTGGAAAAGGTATTTATCTAGTCAAGAGCTTTCAGGACAGCACAAGTATTGGTGACTGTCTTAACCCTAAGCTGAGCTGCCTGCAGAGGATACTGGAGAGAAAAGTGTAAGTCACTTCTGTAAGCCAGATGATGCAATGACAGCAGAGCTGTTGTCTTCCCACGCTGAAGGCATAACCCTGCAGCAGCATGCACTGGTTTTCTCTTCTGTTACACTCTGCCGTGTCATCATGAGTCTCATAAAGTTAGTTTTACCCATACAAAGGGCCAGAGGGTGCTCATAAATCAGATTCTCTCAAAAACAGGTGGATGTCCGGGATACAGAAAAATGAAATTTTGAGCAATATTGTTCCACCTCGCTCTCTTTTTTGTTCAACTTTCAGAGTCATGTGGCAAGGCAGAGCAGTGGCACTCTGGATTATATTCGGATTGCTGGTCAGATAGCTATTTTTAAGGCAGTAAATTCACATTTCAAGTGGGAATAATTCAGCAAAAGAGTATTGCAAACAGTTGTCTGAGGGAAGGTGGGCCTGCTTTTTTCCAGTGGCAGAGCTGAGTAGTGCCATTGCAGCATGGCCACCTGGACACTGGCCATCTTCAGAGTTCTGCTCACTTCTTCCTCTACTCATCTCATAAAAATTCCTCCTTTCCGGGAATGGACATTTATTTATTCCTTAAGTTATTCATGTAACAGTAAAGGATTCTTGTCTTCTCACTTCTACTACTAAAAATTACAGATATCAGAACGGAAAATCAGGAAATTAGGTGTGTGCACAGCCTCTATCAGAATGGCAATATTCTGGGGCAGATAATTATGCATATTCATATGCAGTGACACAGGACTATGCTGGATGGCAATGAAATATTTTTACTGCTTTTTGCTGTGATATCTCAGTCCCTCTAAAGACACAAGAAAGCACAGTATCTCTCAACTTGAAATAAATACTGACCTGAGTTGTTGTCATTTACTTTTAATTGAACTGAAATTTCCTTTTCTCTAAATAATATGCTTGTTCTGATCTAATTAAGCCTCTATTACCTGCCTGCCTATTACCATAATTATCTTCATTATTGCAATGTCTCCTTGCAGCATTCAATATGTTTGCCTCCCTGGGGATTGCATTGTATGATAGGTGCAGCATATACCTTTCTAAATGACCTTTGAAATGGCATACATCAAATTTAATTTGTTTTTAAATCCTGGCCTTGCAGCAACTGACCTTAAAAGTCATGTCAATATTTGTTTGATGTAAGATAATTTTTTTCTGAAGACATTTATACTTGCTGATTTAACTACATAAAGAAATGGGAAACAAAGAAAATAACTTCAGGCAAAAATCTTTACTGATGTCTACTGAAATTGACATGTTCAAATATAATATTTTGAAATAAGCATCCTAGAATTAGATATTGTAAAAATTCTTTGTGTGTTTTCTTTTCCCCCTGCTATTATACCTGATGCTTGCAGTCATTAATCTTAGCCCTGAAAAGTCATTCCCCGTGAAATTTCTAGATGGTTATTTTGTCTGGCCAATGTTTGTGGAATGTATCGAGAGGGAAAAGAAGAAAGATAAGAGATAAAGCAAAAAGAGAAATTTTGCTAAGTGATTAGGGTCTTGATTCAGGGAACTCACTCAGTTGTCAACTTCCTTATTAAAATCTATTAATCTTTCCTGTGATATTCAAGATGCATTTTTTCACAATGTGTCCATGACTTCAAAAAAATACTCAACAGCATTTTTCTCATGGTATCTTGCTGGAGCTTTATTATTTTAGGGTTTATTTGCAATGAAAAATATGCAGTAAAGCTAATACTGGGATTTATGTGCGCAATTAATCTACCACCATATGTTAATTACCATATATTAATTAAGATTGCTGAAGTGAGAGGATAGTGCAAGACTAATCGGATACTCATTTTGTAACATAAGGGGGAAGCTATTACTTTTTGTTACTGAGAAAGAGCTTGTTGTCTGCTGGCAAGTTATTAGTATTGTTTTTCCATGATGAGATTGCGATATCATAAATTACCTTGTTTCTCTTCCCTCTGATCCCATCAAAAGGCTGGCACATAGTGATATATTTCCTGCATAGGTGACACTGGGAGGCTTTGTTTGTGAAGAAGAGGAGGGAGATGCCTGATAAATGGCAGCACCTGTGTGACAGAACTGAAAAAGGTAAAAAGAAAAAAAAAAAATCAAGGTCAGACAGAGGATGACTGATGACAAGACTTTCTCTCTCGGTGCTAAAGGCTTGTCAGGTAGATGTGGCAGCAGAGAATGAAAAATGTGAATGTTTTAATTGGTCACAAGATATGAGAGTAATTCACACGGGTGATCAGGAGACTGCCAAGGTGATCTGGAAACTGGGAAGACAGTCCCATAGGAGGAGGACAAAAGGATGTGCAGTGTCTGGCAAAATGAAAAGTTAGAATGGGAGAGTGGGATTTCTATCCATGTGCTGAGTTACAGGGGTGAGCAAAATGCCTATTCTGGCACAAGAGCAAATGGGTACAAAACTTTACAGCCTGGGGCCACATGGGGAGAGAGAGAGAACAGAAGTGTCAAGGTTCAGGGGACGTAGTTTTGTGATATATGAAGAGAGCTGGCACAATTTAATCTGGAGAAGGGAAGGCTGAGAAGATCTAATTGCTGTCTTTTTCTACCTAAAGGAAATTTATAGAGAAGACAGAGCCAGGTTCTTCTTGAGGGTACCCAGTGACAACATGACAGGCAACAGTCACAAGCTGCAGCAAGAGGAATTGCAACTGATATGTGGAAAAAAATTCTTTAAAGCAAGAGTGGTTAAGCAATGGAAAGTTTTTGCTGGAGTCTCAAGCACTGAGGTCAAGAAACTATCTTTTATTTAAAATTATTATTTAAAATAACACAATTAATTAGATAGGAGAGGACCTCTAGAGGTCACCTATCCAAGTCTCCTGATGAAAGTTTCTCATCAAATAAGTCTGGTCAAGGCCTTGTCTAGCTGAATCTTAAATGTTGCCATGGATGGGGATTGCACAACTGCTCTGGACACCCTTTTCCCAGGATTAACAACCTTGCCTGCAAAGATCATGAACAGGAGGATCCTACTGGTTTCAAAGGCAGTTGGACTGTGTCCTAGATGAAGTAGAATATTTGTTTGCCGTATTTTCCTGAAATATCTGTTCTAACAAATTCAACATTCCAGCTGTTCTGTGTTTCTCTTCTATTATGGAGCTGTGTGACATGTTCCTCTTTGGTGTCACTTCTTATCTAGATAGCAATTTTTCTCCTTTAATTATGGCTTTTCCTTGTTCAGTAGAATTCGTTTGTAGATATCTTATGCAAATATGAACTGAATGGTTTTCCTGTCTAATTACAGCTCCATTTAGATGACATTAATATCAGTGGCACTGAGCACTGGCTGAATTAAATACAGAATTTATTCAGCTAATGAAAGCTGAAGGACAGATCATTTGTTTTATGGCATACAACATGGGTGGCTTAGCTGTTGATTCAGAGGACTGAAAGAGACCTTGTGCATCAAGTGTTCACTTCCCTGACATTGTAAGGAGCTTTCTCTTATTATCTCCTTCACAAAATTAACAATCTCCCGTCTTATTTGCCCTCACCCTGTTTTTGAAAAGCACTGTGGATAAAGAACAGGATTGCACCCAGTGTAGTGTAGCATCGTCAGCAATTCATCATATATTGAATTTCACAGTGTAGGTGATGTAATACCTGTATTATAAATAAGATGTTTGAATGCGGGTAATCGAATGTCAAATCAGATGCTTATGGCACTATGAAAAATGACACACTGAACCATTTCTAGGCATGGATATCAGTCCTCAGTATTCTGATTGATTTATAAAACCCATTTGTTTATGTTACACTTCTGTTAGTTGATATTCTGAAAATAGTTTCTATTCATTCTCATTTGTGTTTTATTAGATTTCATTTATAGTGCAAAATTGTAATAACAGTTCTATTGCTTCTCAAGTACCTGTACATTTAGACTTATTTAAATGTCACTATAAAAAGTCATGTGCTCACTGTGTTCACTGAACTCCTTATTTATATTTATTGTGGAGTAATGAATCTGTATCCTACTCTGAGCTAGAGCTTATCCACTGGTGATGTATTGTGAAATACATTTCAATTTTTATAATAGGTGCATAGTGCTGTTAAAAAGCTGAGCAAAAACCTTTTTGATGGACTATGAGGGAGAATTGAAGAGTTTGCTCCAATTGTATTTACATAATATTTAAAACACTAGTGAAAACTGCAACACTGTTTTACTTAAGACAAAAGCAATCAGTTTCTGAAAACAGCATTCTGGGCTGTGAGCTGGTTTCTTTGCTCATTTTTACTAGGTTGTATCTCTTTTTGACAAGATAGAATTCTGCAGTCTCTGCATTGAGTATGTGTGTGATGTGTCACTGGAAGTATCAAAGTGTTTGAGGAGTTGTTTGTTTGTTTTGCTATGTTTCTTGTTGGTGTCATGTCTCTGGGCAGACTGTTGCCATCTGCAGCCAGGACCTGGCGATGTATTTTATATGAAGTTAAATATTTTTCTACAAGGGCCTTGGGGCTATGAATTTGCAATCTTCATGATGATGAGTGAAGTTAGAAAGGAATAACTTTTGGTCACTGCCTGCTTCTCTTGGTCTGACCCACTCTGAGCTTGAAGACCTTCCAGGCATCCTACAAAAGCTAGTTGTGTAACAGATTTGGGCTGGAAGATGGATGGGATGCCCCTGGCAGCCAGTATGTTTCCAGAGCATTTTCATTTGTATCATTACCCAGCTGAAGTAAAATGTTGCTTGGATTTTTTTTGCAACTGGCTGCTTGGTGGAGTTTATTTGCATAGTGAATTTTTTTTGTCACTGGTCAGTTAATTTTAAATGTAATTCATTTCAGAGAGCTCAGACCTTTTAAATGAGCTCACTGTTTTACTGTGTTAAATCCAACTAAAACAGCCCAGAATGAACTGGAGCACTGGCCTAGAAAGAAAGGCTTCACAGCCCATTACTGATCCCCTGAGCCATCTCATCCCCTTTACTGTCATGTAATGTTTGTTTAATGTAAAATTTCCATATAAAGCCAAACAAAATAAAACCCAAAACGCAGAACAGCAGCTCTTTCCCGTTCAGATATTTAAATGTGAAGGTAGTGAAAATGAGATTTCCTTTCATAAGTGCATTAGTGACCTTAGGGGGACCCTCACCAGGGAAATGCCACGGTGGTTAGAAAAGGCTCATCTCAGAGGAGAAGGTGGATGAGCCTCTTTTGGCACCATGGGCTGGAGTCACTGAGGAGTTTTGTTTTCAGCTTCAGGGGAGAGGAGGCCACTGTGGGAGCCTGCGAGGATTTCTAAAATCAGTGCTCTGGGCCAGGCTGTCACTGTGCATGTTACCAAGTATATCTGGGCAGGAGTGTGTCACTGTGTGACTGACTGAGGATTGCTGTGCATAAGGAAGCACGTCATCCCATGAGTCACTCAGGATTTCTATGCATGAGTGACTGCTCCTCTGCTCAAATATGAATAAATAACATTCAGAGCCTCCAGTCATTCTAAAAAGGTTTAATCAAAGCTATCAAATAACTGGATTGTCAAAAAACATTCCTTGCCAAATTTATTCAAGTGGTTTCAGGGACTGAAGTAAATTCAGCATCCCAGTAGTTTCTCCTGGGTCATTTAATGTTCCCAGAAAGATCAAAGGAAGACCTCCAATTAAGATCTTTGAAAACGTGAAGCACAAATGGGATCACTTGTGTGAAAAGTGGAAATGATGTCTCCCGAGTCCTGTGCACATATCCCCTCTTGTGGGATGCTTTCTAGCTCAACAAGTGCCTCCGCGGTCACTGACAGATCTGTCGAGATTTGCACGGCAATCAAGTGTTGACTGCAGCAGTCATCCATCAGTGAGTTGGGGATTGAAGGTGCTTGGCAATGAGGAGAGAACGTGTAAAATGGGAAAGACGGCCTGAAAATACTTGCCAAAGGTGCTGGAAGAAGGCAAGGGAGAGAATTTCCAAGCTCTCTTGCAGAGCATAAGGCAAAGTTACACATTTTCACATGGACCAGCTCAGTCTGGCACTTTGAGCAACACCCTCACCTGGGCTGTCTCTGTGTCCCTCTGCTGCCACTGTCACCTTGGCCTCACCCTCCCTCTGCCCCATGCTGGCACGCAGGGGAGCATTTATGTCACAGCCTCCTCCACTCGAAGGTCTGTCCTTTCATCTCAGTCTCTCAGATGCTGCCATGCCCACATCACCACAGTGAAGCACAAGTGAAGGCAAATGAGGTGAGTGGGTGGGCTGGTCTGTGGATGAATATAAGGACATTCCAGGAATGTTATGGAGTTACCATAGCTTTTCTAAAGGACTTTTTTTTTTTTATTTTTGTTTTTTACCACAAGGTCAGTGAGTGAGTCTGAATTTGACCTTGAGATGATTTTGAAGAGAATGGGGCAATGGTCCTAGTTAGGGAGTAGTGCATTTTATTAATTTCACAATTGGACAGCCAGGGAATATCTGTGCCCTGCATCTCTTAAAGAGCAGTGGAAGCGCTGGAAAGGTGTTCTCAAAGAAAGCTAAAACAATTCTACATTCTTCTCTCTGATTAACCCAATCTGCCATTACATCAGACTTCCTTGCATTCAGCTTCAACAGTTGCACTTCAGCCTGGTGCTGATCTCATCCAAATGGGTGGGTATCCCGCAGATACCCAGAGTTGTTTGCGTCTGAGGTGAAGGGGATATAAAGTTTGGAGTGATCTTTTAATTGCTGATATTTTATCCTTGCTATGTATCAATGCCTGCCAGAGACATACAACAAATGCAGTGACAGAACCCATCTAAGAACAGAGCTGGAGCCAAGGTGCTAAAATAAAAGCAGTTATTGAAAGCTAGTCAAATATTATCCTCTGAGAGTTTGTTTCCCTATCTCTGTTGTGCAGCTACATCTCTTGTGGAGCGCTTGCAGCTCATAAATAGGAAGTGGGAGTACTACAGAAATTCTTGGGAAATAAGGATGCAGAGATAAATGCAGGCAAACATGAAATGCAATTATCGACTTGTAAATGGGTTGCTACACAGTTCTTATTGCCTTTCCTTTGGGGAATTTTGCTGACACAGACTTTCCACTTTCATCCTGTGATAGAAGATGGCACCTCCCATAGTCTCATACACATTGGTTGCCCTCAATTTTTTTCATGATGAACTGAAAGACAACATCCTTGCTGCCTCCACGATCACTGACAGACAAGGCTGTAAGGTTTTCCCTGGTGGAGGCTTGTTGGGAGCTGATGGACAAGCAAAGGGCCAGCCCTGGGTAATCCTGGAGTGCTCCCCTCCATGTCTGGCCCTTACAGGGCAGGCTGTAGGGGTGTCCTGGCTGGGCAGCTGCTGGAGCTGGTGGTGGCTGTGACATGTGTCTTGGCCCACATCCTGGTTTCTGCCCTGACCTTGTGGGAGTTGATTACTACCTTGTTTCTGCTCCTCAGAGATACGTCCTTGCTCCAGCCCTCGGCCCTAACAAGTTGACAAGGACCTTGAGATGAGCCGAGATTGGTTGCATTGATTGCAGCCAAGATTGAGGTCAGCATTTTAATCCTCTCTCAGCCCACATGTCACAGGGTTTGTAGTCCCTGGTCCCTTGTTGGTCAGACTTGTTGGCCTGCACACCTAACCATTTTTCTGTGCTTTTGGTACTTGCCTTTCCTGTTGCAGTTTTTCATACCTTTCATGCTGATTTCAGAGCTGCTTCCTACAAACTGAAGAAAAAGTAGAATTGCAGTCCTTATTATGCCAGAAATTCAATTTGCTACATATCTCAGTATTATTTTGCTTTGAAATAGGATCTCGTTCAACAAAAGTGACCAAAATAAAACTGTGAGAGGAGGGGGAGAAGGAGGGAAGAGAAGGAAGTCCCAAGAATATTCTAGGTGGTTTAGTGTAGTATGGCTGTAACACATTCCCTGGTGTAGTTCTTCCCTGGGAGAAGATATCACAAAGAATTACTACATACAGTTACAAGAAAGGCAGTGACTTTGGGAAGGACTCATTTGGGCTGAAATGCTGGGTTGAAACCATGAGCAGGGAAACTTAGGGAAAGGAGATGCCCATGAACACAGATGGAATCAAGGTTTTGTATGAAGTTTGTGAATAAAAAAGAAGTGAAAATTGTTTCATATATTTTCCCTCATTTCATGGGAGTTGCAGGGTATATTGAACTTTGAGGTTCCTAAAAGGGCCTGGATTTGCTACTGATTGCCCAGTTGTGCTGGATTCATCTGTCTGGTGATAAAATAACTGATTTAGCAGAATAACAAAAGCTGGCATACAAGTGTAACCTGCAGGCATTAATTAATAGAATATGTGGGCATAGGCAGAATATTATTTAGCAGACAAAGTTCATTTGATGGAAGATATGAAATCTTACATTAAGGCTACTATTTGGTATAAGAATTAAGAGAACTTTGCCTGCATAAAGTATATTGTAATTTTCATGGAAAATGCAATAGAAATGTGAAACAATTGGAGTTGTTTTTTTTTACTCTGTAGAAAGTAGACATAATAAGTTCAGAAAATTTAGATATATATTTTTATTACTTTTCTCTAGATACAACATAAAAATGGATTTGGTTAGGCCAAGTAATACAGTTCAAATATTCAGAGTAGTTGAACATTGGACTATGATTCATGTAGTATAAAAAAATAGCTTTCTACATGAGCAGAAAGTCACCTATTTGGTATAGCTACTCAGTATATTGCAGTGCCCAAGTATAAGCCAAAATACAGTGATTTCCTTATACAGCATGTTACTCAATTATTAAGGATATTTAACATATTTTGTCTTTATTCTCCCAACATAATTCTTGTTTCAGTTTGGCTGTTTCTCTAATGTTAATTAACAGCAATGCTGGTGTTTAGAAAGTGAGATGAGGACAGTTGTAGAAAAAATCTGAAGTGAATATTAATTGTGGGATTCTTTATTTTAAAATTAATTTAAAGTACAGTGACAAATATACTCTATACCTAGAAAATTGGTATGTAATATATCCATGAAATCGCTGAATTTGGTTTCTTTCCTTTTGCAGTATTTGTCCTGAAAGCTTTTAGTATTTCAACAAATTGTAGCTGCTTTTGAGGATAGCCTGCCCCTGGTGCTAATTGAATGTTTCAGGATTGTTAGGTTAGATCTGGGATGAGGTTTCCATGGTGACACCCACAGATGATACTATGGCCACTACAACAATTTCCTTGTGCTGATGTGGCTCTCAAGTGCCTATCTAGCTGAGAATGACATCCCAGCTCGCCTGAAAATCAGTAGGAGTTTGCTGTTGACTTCAGTGGATTTGGTGTTGCCCCTATTGTGACTGGCTCTGGAAACTGCTCTGGAATCATACAGGTCCCAGGTGAAGGCAGTCTGTAGTCAAGATAATACTCTTGGTTTAAACTGCTCACTGTTTTGCTTGAAACCAAGTGGAATTTCCTGGCATTCAAAACAGCTCCCAGACTGACCATACCTCCACATTAATTAAGCTGTGCAAGTCATTTTCTTCACAACTTATGCCCTCTGGGATGATTTGATTCCATTACGTGGAAGCCCTTAGAATGGAGTGGGATGATATGGCATAAGGAATCATGAGAGTACAGAAGATGGTTCTTTCAAAGAGCTTGCATCTGGATATGGATGAGCTGCTGAGAAAGACTGGGAAAGAGGAAGGAAAGGAGAACTGGCAGTGGTCAAAGCAAATGAGTTGCCTGGCTACATTGAGATTTACATGTTTCCAGCTAAATAATTGACACTGGTTTTAAGGAGGCTTTTGAAGGAAGACAGAAGCATTTGCCCTTCTGTGTGGAGCAGTCCTTTTTGGACATTGAGTGAGCAGAGGGTGGCTCTGTGGGCAAGGATGCCACGATGGCAAAACTGAGAGGGATTGCAGTGCCCATTTTAAGGCAAAGCTGGAGGCAAAAGCATGGCATGAACAACAAGGAAGAGCTAGTGGATGTATATTTTAAAAGGAAAGGAAAAGGGCCAAGATAAGACAATGATCTCATTTTAACATACTCTGAGTCGCCCTAAAAATGGCAAGTGCCAGGACAAGACAAAAAGAAGCTGACAGGATGGGTGAAGGAAGCTACAAGAAATTGGTGAAGTTCCTGTTATGACATGAGATGGGTTCCTAGATAAGACCTTTAACGTGCAATTGTGGTTAAGAAAGTCTATCATTTTCAAGAGATTATGTGAAAAGAAATAGCATATTTTCAAAGTAATCAGGGTAAGAGAATCTTTGGATTATAAAACAGTTTTCAAACTTTTCTACCTTGTTTTTCCAGTGAGACAGTCTTGGATCAGATAACAATAGAGAAGAAGAATGTTTGTAATATTTCGACTGGTTTTTTAAGTTGAGAAAAGGATAAGGGACAAGATTGATTGTTGAAGGTTGAAAGATCTTTTAGGGAAGGATATGAGCTGTGATTTTTACTATCTCTTATTTTGGACAGATAAGTAGCTGTTTCTCCTAGCAAGAAAAATGTCCCAAATAATAACCCCTTCCTTGATCCTTAAGTTAAAATTGAACAATGAACATGTGGAAAAGTTCAAGAAAGATATATAAGGAAAGTGAGAAAATATGTATTAAAGGTGCATCTTTTTAAAAATCGCTTTGAACTTTATTCATCTGAAATCTTTACTAAAGACTTTTTTTTTTAAATTAAGAAATCAAAAGAATCTCAGTTGTGTCAGTTTTACGTTCTGTTCTGTAACTCCTTCAAGTACTGAGTAAATCCAGCACACTTGTGAAGACAATTTTTCTCCTAGACTGCAGAGAAAGGGTTCTCATGGAGCAAGGATGACCTCTTGTGGTTAGGTCTCTGGGAAAGATTCAGGCTTGGCCCATGTCTAAAAGAGTTTGGATATTTATTGAATGAGGGAGAGTCGCAACATACACTAATTATTCCTATAACAATCCTTTTTTTAAGGGGGGAGTATGAACATACTGTCAGAGAGGGTGATTTTTCCTCTCTGCTGGAACTTCCCTTATGTTGAAGTTAATGTTCCAAGCTGAA
>VWZN01002854.1:120807-139819 GCA_013396955.1 Regulus satrapa
TCAGGGCAGGAACCCCTCCGGCAGGACCCCGCTCTGCTAGCAGCCCCTCCGCCGGGAACCCCTCTGCTAGCAGCCCCTCCGGCAGGACTCCCCTCTGCCAGAAGTCCCTCCGGCAGGAACCCCTCCGGCAGGGAACCCCTCTGCCAGCAGCCCCTCCGCCGGGAACCCCTCTGGCAGGCCGGGGCCGCGCTGGGAACTGCGCCGCCGTGTGCGCGTCTGGAGCTCCCCCCGCGCCGCGCCGCCCCTTCCGCGCTCTTCCCCGGCCGCGCTGCCAGCAGCGGGGGAGGCAGCTGTGCGGGCAGGGCGAGGGAGGGGAGGAAGGGGCAGGAGGGAGGAGGGAGAGGGGAAGGCGGAGACGGGGCCAGCCCGAGGAAATCAAACGGCCCCGACATGAATTAGGCAGCGGCTGNTGGCGCTCTCAACATGGCTGCTGTCCTTTTGTTTCGTGCATCTGCTGTGCCTAGACTTCACCGTGGCCGAGAAGGAGGAGTGGTACACGGCCTTCGTCAACATCACCTACGCCGACCCGGCGGCCGGCAGCGCCGAGCTCCGCAGCGAGAAGAGCGAGTGCGGGCGCTACGGCGAGCAGTCGCCCAAGCAGGACGCCCGCGGGCAGGTGGTCCTCTCTGCCTCGCCCGCCGACCGCCAGGCCTGCGACCCCGGCACCCGCTTCAACCCCCCGGAGCCGGGCAAGAGCTGGGTGGCCCTGATCCCGCGGGGAAACTGCACCTACAAGGACAAGATCCGCCACGCCGCCGCCCAGAACGCCTCCGCCGTCGTCATCTATAACGTGGGCTCCAGCAACGCCAACGAGACCATCACCATGCCCCACGCAGGTGAGCCACGCCACCCCGACGGGCGCGCTGAAGGGGCAGACGGATGGACCCCCTTATCCAGCCCGCTCTGCCGTCCCGCATCCTTGGGGTGGGAGCTACTGCGGGAAGGTGTCCTCGCACCTCATGACAGGGAGCAGGATAGGCTGTGGGCGTCGCTGGGTGGTGGGTGCCCATCGTGGGGGCCATGGAGCTCCTCTCCATGCTGCCATGGCAAAGGATTGGACGTGCTGCTAGCATATCCTTAGCAAAGCACGCTGACGCTCCGGAGATGAAAAGTTTGGGACGTGTAAAGTTCGGGTCTAGTCAGAGGAACGGGACGCTGATCCCAGTGTGGGGCACCGGTGTTTCGTTGTGTCCTGAGAGTCCTCTGGCAGGTGCCGTGTGGGATCGAGTGTGACTGAGAGCTTCGGAAGAGGAGAAGTTGTAGCGTTGTGGTGCAGGCTTATCAGGAGGTGCAATAAAGTAGAGAACACGGTGTCCACAGTGTTGGCTGCGATAGTGTAAAAGCTGTGAGATCGAGGAGGAATGTCGAGTATCTGATTTGGTGAGAACAGGAGATATGCTGTCCAGGACTGGGATGGGGGGAGGGTTTCACTCTCCCAGGTGAATGTTCTGGTGGAGTTTGTGCTTGCAGTGTCAGCACATGGGTGGTCAGGTCCCAACGTGTGCATGTCAACTAGAACTCAGTCAAAATCCAGTCATTCAAAATAACCTAAACCCTGGTTTATGCCCACAAAAAACAAATAAACAAACAAAACCCAAAACAAACAAAAAACTCCACACTGTTTCTGTACCAGTGCTTGGTCTGAAATAATGTCTTAAAAACAGTTAATCGGCCTTATATTTAGAGACAATGTTTTCTGCCAGGGGTCACTTGTCTTTTACACCAGCTGCCTATGCCATGGAGATAAAATGCCACCTATAGTGAAGTCTCAGTTTTGTTTCCATCCAGTAACTAATAATGCCCAGCTGTTTCATGCCAGTTGAATCTCAGTAGAGTTGGAATAAATTGAAACACAGAAATGCTGCAAAACAGGATGTTATTCTAGTGACACGTTAAATTTCCACAGTAAACTAGCTAGTTTGGATGTGTTGAGAAGCAATTTGTTGCCTAACCAGAGTGCTAAAATACTGCTGGTGCAAAAGCCATGATTTTGGAACCTCTTGTGTCCAGCCTGTGTCAGAGATTAATCATTTGTATTGGACAAATTAGTGTTTCTTTGGTAGGGGCTTTTTTTAGTGTTTTCCCTTGTTTTTGTGAGACAAGCAACTCACAACCTCTTGAGCTTCCTAAAACTATGTTTTATAATCTGCCCATGGTTTAGCAGCTGTTCAGATTATACTTCTTGCTACTTTAAGTATTACAGATTATATGCTAAGAGGTATAAAGCAGTAGGAGCTTGGCATACTTATGCACCCTCAAAGTAAAGCTCAAGCTGTTTTTAAACTTAAGATGCAGCATAGTTTGCTATTCTCTGGTAAGTTTCTCTAAAGCTGCCAACATGTTGGATTAATTAATGGTTTGCCTGTTTTCGAAGTATGCACTGAGCTGTTTTCCCACACAAATGGTGTTTTATTAAGAAATGGTGGGAGTAAAAAATGTATCTAACCTTTTAAAATGTTAGAGCTTTGGTTTGTTTTAAAATCTAAGATGAAGTAGGGAAGGAAACTTTCTTACTGAAAGTGGCCTCAGATTTAAAAAATATGAACATTGTATCATTTATCCTGGGAGCAGCTTCATTTATGTCCTATGGTTCCGTAGGATGTGTTTTGAGAATCCTTTCTGAGCACTGAATTGATACCCAGCAGTGGGTTTGTACAGCACCAGAGGCTGAAATGAAAGTAAATTTTCAGAAATTAATCTGGACTTGTGGAACATGATCAGAGAGACTGAAGGACTTTGCTCACTGATTTGATTGAGTTGTCTTCACTCTAAGGGGTTTTGTTCAGCTAAGTTGAGTAATGGTTGTACGGCTTACCTTAGAGAAAATCTGTCCTCTGCACATGGTCAAAACTGAGAGGAGTTTTAGATTACAAAAATAGAGGAGTTTTAGAGGCTGATGGAAGAAAAAAAAAAAAAAAATCTTGGATATTTAGTAACCTAGCAGGGATTCAGAACTTTACTCTCCCTCTAGTACCACTGTTACTCTGGGACAAATTGAATGGTCAGGCTGTGTAAAATTGTTTTGACATTTGCTTGTTCCCAGTCTAAATGATAGCACAAGATTCGAGGGGAAAATGAATCAGTTTCTTGGTTTGTGAGTTCAGCAGCATCTGCAGTGCTCTGCCCACGCAAAATCCTGGAGTGGGAAGAAGAAAATTCCATCCTGGAAAATACTTGGAGGTTGAGAGGGAAGGGTGAAATATGACCTAAAAAGCAATTTAAAAGTCAAAAGAAATATGATGCTATTCCCTTTTTATTTTCTATTTTCCTCTCACAGATTTTTTGAGGTTTCATAGTAGCTTAAACAAACTCTTCCTATGCAGAAAAGTGTATCCTGTTGCATTACAGTGTGTGCTGCCCTTACTAAATAGCTCTTACTCTTAAGAGTAATACTACTCCTAAGAAGTTTTTTCCCCTTACATACATTCTTCTCTTCTGTATACTTTGTCTTCTTTCCCTTGTTGTCCCTTTACCTCTCTGTGCTTCTTTTCCTGCTTCTCTCACTCTTGTTTCTTCATCTCTGCTCCCCTTCTTTCCCGGCCCTAACCGCGTTACTTTGCCATTTCATAGTGCTTTGCCCTTGTCACTTTCTTCCCAAGGCACTCTTTCTCTTGCCAAAGAACTTACCTCATGGATCTATGTTTAATTATATTTCCTGTTTTCTGCTACAGCGTGTGCCAATGACCCTTTGCTCATGTGGTGCCTCCTGATTTTGAAATCTATAGGCAACTGTAGCAAAATACTGTGTGTGAAATTGAAGGAGGGTTCATAGACGCCCCTCCCACCACCCCCAAATCAAAACCAGGGTAGTATTATATGAAAGCTTGCTGTGGAAATCTTAAAACATGACTCTCCAGGATTTATTTATAGAGCATACGGCATGAAGTGTGCAATTTGAACCAGCTCCGTCACCCCATGGAAAGCCTTTGCTTTCAGGGAGCTTGTACTGAGATCACTGCTTGCACACCCAGAAGGATGAGGTGGAGTTAGGACATCTGCATTCACGGGGAATGTGGAGCTCTGGGATTCTCCTGCTAGGATGTCCTTAGCTTGTCTATAATCTGCTACAGCCTGTGCAAACTGGCATCTTTATTTTTATTGGCTTGAAGAATGGCATAGGAGCTGTGAGTATGACTTTGTTTGCTTTTTGACTAAGTAGGCTCCAAGCAGAGAAAGGAAAAAAAATCATCTAGAATTTCTATTTCAGGTGCTTTGCATTTCTCCTAGATCAACTTTCCTAGCAGAAAAGTACTCTAATAATATAGAGGATGTTCTTTTCTCCAGAAGAATAATCCATGGTGTTATCTGAGGTTTCTCATTGAGGTTTTTTCTTAGTGAGACCAAATTAGCCATTATCTAGGTTTGAAAAGGCCCCAGCCACTGTGTCTACATTTATAATTTAGTATTAATTTGCAGTAATCTTACTATCTGTTGCAGCACATATGCTGGCACTTCCTCTGAGCTCTGAATAGAGCCATTAAGAGAGCCTTCCCGAAGGTGATTCAAGGTGAGAACTTCCTTCTCTACCATTCATATTTGAGGGAACCTCCATAGACCATTTCTAACTTGGGAACTTGTCAGGTGCCTGAGGCAAGGGAAGAATGTTAACTGTGACCGTTCACTACTCAATTTATGTGGATAGAAACCAAATCTGTAGTATTTTACATAGTTTCTAAGATTCAGCTGGAATTCTGAGGTGCATCAGATTATCTCACAGAATGGATATTGTTAATATGTGAAGTAAATTTTGCATCCTATGTATTTTGCACCAGGAACATATGTTAGTCAGGTAGTTTTGCATTCTCCGTATTCTGCTTTTCCAGTGCATCCCATCACAAATTTTAAATCACATGCCTGACCTATGATAGCCCCTTTGCAATAACGGGCAGATGCCTGGTGGTTTTTATAGTGGCTCAGACACACAGCAGCAAGTAGCAGCTGTATCTTTGAGACATGAATCTCATAAGTGGTCTAAGATGATTCTGACTTCTCCTCTCCCTCCCTGGCCTTCAAGTGCAGTTGGTGTATGTGCCAGACTGCACGAGGAGGGCATGGCCATGCATTGCAAATTCAGATGTGTCCCTCCCCACATGCTGCGAAGGGGGCCAGACTCAATCTGGGAACATTCAGCTCAATAACAGTCTCTTCCTTTGTACTGAGATTTTTGATCCTTGATCAAGTAATAATCTTACCTTTTACATATTTAAAGATGTGTTGGTAATAGTTTGGGCTTTGGCCTGCCCAGTAGATTTGTACTAATGTGCAAATAAAACACTGAAGTTGAAGATTTCTCTATTTACAGACTTAATTGTTTTCCTAAACTTTTGTGGAATTCTAATGAGGAAAATGTGCTGAGAGCATTCACACTGAATTTACATATGGATAAGTGTGAATTAGCAGAGGGCTGGAGATTTCAGACTTAATTTTTTTCTTTTTCAGGCACCCAAGATTGATTCCTAATAGGAACTCATTTAGTTGGGGAGGGAGGTGGAGATTAGTGCATCTCTGAGCCCTATCCATTGAGGCATTGCTGGGAGGTATTGCTATCCTTAAGAACTCAGAAGAGCTCCTGGATCCATCATGTAGGCTGGGCTTTCTGCAATGTTCGAAAATCTAGTTCTCTTTGTTTTTCAAAATTCAGGATTTCTGGCTGACAGGCTGTCCCACTGCATTCCCTGGTGATCATTAGTTGTGCTGCTGGCTCTGCTCTAAGGAGGTTCCAGGGTGCTTTGCTGCCCATGTGCTCAGCTGTGCCAGGTGGAGGGGGCTCCTGGTGCTGTTAGGTAACTAGTTCAGGTTAAACCAAATTGAAAGGAATTAATTTGACCATTGAGGACTAGAACAACAAAATAATACTAATCCCTGATACTATTTGGGACAGCCACTTCAGCTGGAGCACTGAGTTTTGTCATTAGATGAGACATTTTTTACCAGGAAGAATCTTGCATCTCTCAGCCTCACAGCTGGGTTGTGCATCTCCTTTAGAGCCCACTGCACACAGTGGAAGGACACTGAGTCCACTGAGCTTTGAATCAAGTCATAAGGTACAGCTTTCCCTACAAAGTGGTGAAGTATTGATTTCCTGAAGATTTCATTGATCCTCCAAGCTTATTGATCGCAAAAGCAGTTAGATTTCTGCTTTGGTAGTCTGCAACATTCGTATACACTCACATTCATACAAGTGCCATCTTCAGACCTCTGCAGTAGTAATGACACAGCAAGAAGAAAATCTCCCTCAGGAGCAGAACTGTATCCACATCTACACTAACTGCTGGCTGGTGATCTGGAGCACCTCCTTTTGGTATATAGTCCTTAGGAGAATGGCTTGCTTTTGGGAAAGCAGTGGTTTGTCCTAGTCCTATTGATACTTTGTCTTTAAAATGGTATCTCTTAGCTTGGGTTATTACAATATTGTGGCAGTCTGTGGCTTAGTGTAGCTCACTAATTGATGCAGATATATTTCTGTGCTACCTCCGTTCACATCACAGAGGACAGGAACATTTTCAGCAAAAAGGGAGAGAAAATTAACTAGTTCAGTGTTGGCACTCTTTAAGAGTCTTTTCCTGGTGAGAGAAGAGGACGCTTTCTACTTTTCTCATGTAAGCAAAGGCCTAAAAGAAACCATTATTGTGCAGCACTTATTTTATGGAGCTCATGGTGCTTTGTCATGTGAGATGACTGAGTTTCAAGGGACGTCTGCCCCTGTACACCACAAGCTAGGCTGATGATGAGTTAGGTCTTTATGAAGGCATAGCCCAACAACTTCTCCACTTCCCAATAATTTCTGTATAGCTAACCTGCACAGAAACAGCATTCATTTCAAGACAAGCCCCACTTCTGCCCTTTCAGCTACATTTGAGAAACAGTCACTTGATGACTCCTTTGGTGCAGAAGGGAGAGAACAATACAATCATTGACTCATAGAAATCAGATATGGAAAAGATTGAGCCGTCCGTGTAATCTGCCACCTTACTAATGCAGGGCTGCTTCCTACAGTGTTACCATCCACTACCTTCACAGTGCTTTTTGCTTAACATCTTGCAAAGGAAAGTATGTTGGGGTGCTTCAGAAACAAATGCAGTCTGTAAGGAGAATGACTCTGAGGCAAGAGATACAGAATGTGCGAAGATGTTAATTAGTAATACTGTACCTTGCAGTAGTATGAAATTCCAATGACTTCCACAAAGGCACAACAGCTAAAGGATAAGGTTAATAGTCAACTGTATCCATTGTATGTCACAGTCTAGGGGAATTATATGGCAATTGTGAAAAAAAAGGAAGTAGCAAAATATATTTTGCAAGTAATTTTGTGCAGACAGGCTTTACTGTGCTGTGTCTTTATTCTGCAGTGTGATGTGGTTCTGAACTTTGTTCTTGACAGTGCTCTCCTCATTTCACTCCTTAGTGTGTCAGTTTCTCTGGAAAAGAAATCTGGATGGTTCAGCCTCAGGTCAAACACTGCACAGTTTGACCAGCTCCTGAATGTGGATGAGCAGGGGTCAAGGACCCCTCAGAGTATCCTGCTTTTCATGAGTGCATTTGGATGTAGTATCTCAGAATGTAAATCTCTTGAAAATTACGACTTCTGTTACCTAGAGAAGAAAACCTAAACCTCTTAGATGATACCTTAACTTTAAAAATGCACCATATTAAATCTACCAGCTGAAAATCTGCTGTCTGATGAGCTGGCCACATTAGTATAAGTAATTCTTCAGCCAGGTGAAAATTACTGAGTAAGGTTCTTACCAACTGTTGGAAACAATGGTTTTAAGTTCAAAAACTGATGGGGGGAAACACCTCTTCTTTCACCAGTTCTGATAGATAGGTGTAAATATTATTTGCTTATGAAACGTCAATATTATGCAGCTGTGTTTTACAGGAGAGATCTAAGAAGTGTATTTTTTTTTTATGTCTACTCTTCAATAAATTATTTGAAATAAACCGTAGAAAACTGAACTGAGGAGAAATGAAGGAGACGATAAAAAATTAAACTGTTTGTTTTATTGCTATTTCACACTGAAATATAAAAAGCCAGACTTTATTCTGTCCTACTTAAAGATAATAGCTTTTAAAAATAATTGTTCATTTCTTTTCCCTCTCAAGAGTGGCCAGTAAGTAATGTCAATAAACTGAAGTGCCTGTTCTGACCGTGTAATCATAGTGATTTTCAATTATCCTGCTAGACCTAAGGGTCTGTCAGAGTTTCAGTCCCAAATTTCCTGTGTTTAACTGTATTTATGTACAGGATAGTCCTGCTGTAAATTGGAAAGGTGTTTTCAGTTTGAGAAAAAATTAGAGGGAAAAAGAATGTTTATCTTTTTAGTTCCCAAACCCCAGGAAAAAATTGCAGCCATGTAACTCTATGGACTCCTGGCTTGAGTATGTCTTGCATATTTCTTAAACATAGAAACATCAAGTCTGTACAGGAATGCAGTTCCTCCAAGGATACATGGAATATGGTGGGTTGTTAAGTGTTCCCTTGTGCTACACACTTAATGAGACACAGCTTTTAAAAATTAATATGTGGTCCATAGTGTTTTGAGTCTTTATCATGAGCGAGGACCTCACCAGTGGGGTGCTCGATAACAAAGCAGTTCTTTTTGTATGGCTTTATGCCAAAACAGCCCCTTACTACTGACATATTTGTCTATGAACCATCATAATTTGTCACTGAAATGGCCTTAATGCTATAGGATTTTATTCTTCCTTGTAATTTGTTCCATATCTTAACCTTCCTCCCTTCTTGTATGCTCTTTGGTTTGCTTCTTACTGTTCAAGTCTCTCCTTACAAGCCATCTCTTTTTTGCAAGTCATTGTAAGAAGAATGTCTCACCAGATAATATATGTATTATATTATTAAGGGAATTACACATCACATTAATCTCTGGCTTCCAGCTTTATAAATCACACATCATTAAATTGTGCTCCTCATTTTGTTGTTTCATTTTGCAGTCCTTGTAAAAAAAACCTTTTTTTTTCTTTTTTTTAGCATGGTCACTGTTATGTTACATTGAATGTGCTTGACATTACACAGCTGTGTTCAGAATGGACCCCCAAGTCTAGTGGGTAATTTTATCTTCAGTTAACATGTATGCCTAATCTTAAGATAGCTGTAAAATGTGTCAGTATTTGCTGTTTTGTGGGTTTCCTAGGTTCAGACCCAGCACATAAAGCTCTACGGTTTTATTGTTTTGGTTCAATTGATTTGTGGAGCACTTGAGAAGCTTTTGCACCTAATTGTTATTCTCATAGTAGCAGAGCATTTCCACATCCTCAGGATCAAAGCTCTGGGTGTCTAACAAGTTTCACTATAAAAGATTTCTTGCATTTTCCAATTATTCAAGGGTTCTCTATCAGTATCTGATAAAGATCTTTCTGGTTTTACATCCTGTGATGCTAGCTAAAATGTTCCTATTTTTCTCCCTTTTCCATTTCAGTAGTTTATGTTAGAAGACAAATTATTTCTGCTTTTCCTTTGCCCTTTCAAAAATCTCTGTGTTAAAGAATCTTAAATCTTCGGCCATATTTCTAGTACATGTCTGTGTTTGTACTCAAAAATAAATCAGTCTTTAAAACAGTTCAGTCTGATGTTGAAATCACATTGATAATTCCTCTTATACTTGCACAGAGTGTGCTTTCCCCTCTTGTGCATTTTTAAGCTTGTTTTGTATGCTTATTGTCTCCTAGTTTTACCTGCTGCTATCATGTTCCTTGACAGGAGCAGCTTTTGCAAGATTGTGTAATCTCCGTGCCTGGTCTCTTATTGCTCTTTATGTGTCCATGTGTTTGAAGTACCATCTGGTTGTCCATCAAATCCATACCTTTACTAAACACTTTATCAAAATTTCTCATTCTGGAAAATGAGGAGGTGTCTGAGTAAAACACATTATGTCTTTTTATTATGCTGTCTCTGAGGTATTTGCCTTTCCTTATCTTTCCTTCAATCCTATACTGTTTTTATTTTTAACCTAATTTTTTCTCTTTTTTGGTTTGCTGGGTTTGGGGTTTTTTTCCTTTATTATCCCTGCTTCCAGTAAATATTTTTCTTGTGCTTTTCACCCTTTCTTTTTTTTCTTTTCTCACCTTCTTCCCTTTGCCTTTATGTGTTCTGCACCTGTTTTTCATCTCTGCTATATAGATTTTTTTTTCTCCTTTCTGCCCATTCCTTACCAGGTTGACAAAAGGAGCCAAAGGCTATTTTCTTTGCGTAAGCATTGACTGTAAGAGGAAGCAGAGCAGGATTATGTTCTTCTGGTGGCTTTTCCTTTGCAGCTGACTCTGGCTTTAAAGAGCATCTGCTGCCTGCTGCTCAGGGTGGGTTCAGAGGAGAGGGACACCAG
Organism: Regulus satrapa; assembly: GCA_013396955.1. NCBI lineage: Eukaryota > Metazoa > Chordata > Aves > Passeriformes > Regulidae > Regulus > Regulus satrapa. The sequence goes on from VWZN01002854.1 coordinate 131,148, forward strand.
CAACTGGGAAGTCACCAGAAGAGTGACAGGTATAGCATGTTTGCTGTGCATAGAAGGGGTTTGTGCTGAACAGTCCTAAGCCTTTTTCATTAATTCTTTTAAAAGATAGAATTATGGTCTCCTGTCTTTCGTGCTTTTATAGAAAAAGATTAAGTTTCCCCCACACTGGATGCTAGGAAAACTGACGGGAATTTTTTTTTATCAGAACTGTTTTTCTTAGGTAGTGAAATAGATTTTCAACAGAAAACTCTTCTGGAAAGTTTTTTTTCTCTCTGAAAAGGGTCTGGTTTGAATAAAAATTTTATTTTAATACATATTTTATGTTTCTGAATTTCAGTTTCAGAAGCAGTTTCATTTCTCTTTTCCTTTTTTTTGATGATACATTATATTTTAATCAGCTTCTACCAACTTTAGATGCTTTAGTTCACTTCCAGAGCTTCCTGACTTTTTCCCAACTCACTTTTCTCTGGGAATCGATGCATGCATCTGATCATCATCAGTATTATTTAAAGATAATGACCTCAGGTTGCAGCACTGAATTTCTTTTCCCTGTGACTGCATGACAGCAGTTTCTGTCTTCTCAGAGTGCAGTCCCTAAGCTGTGTATGGTCTTTAGCCCATGCTGGTTGCCTTTACTAGCAGATTTCAGCATTGTGTCTAGAAGCACACGGGAATGGTAGTGGTGTGAGGTAAAGATTGCTCTCACAGACAAAGGCATAACAGGGATCAGTAGCTGTCAATACAACTGAAATAAATTCAGGCTTGTAGTATGATGCAATTTCCTAAATGGTTGTCCATACCTTAGTGTTATTTGCATAGGGCTGGATAGTTCTCTAAATGTCAAGTCCATTAAAAATACCCAATTTTCTGTGGGAATGATGGTGGTGTTTGTACAAGGAAGGTTAGAGAAGGTGTTCACAGTAGTTCCTATGGTTTTGGGTATGTCTCTGGAGCTACCACCTAGCTCTTTTCCACACTTGGAGGCTCAAAACTACTCTGGCAGAAGCTCTGCACGGTGGGCAGAGATAAACCCTGTGGAGTGAAGCATCAGCTTTTCAAGAAGGATCCCTGAAAAGCCCTTAGCTGGATGACAGTGATGAACCAATGTAGGCTTGATATTTCTTTGTGACTGTTGCTCATAGGGAAGAAACTGCAAGAAAAGGTAATTGCAATAAAAACAGTCCAAGCCACTTCTATTTTTTTTGTGTCTGAAGATAGCTAGCAAATGCAGTAAGGTGCCTATAAGCCTCCACCAACCAACAATTTGCTGAAGCTTGTCTTGGCAGCATGAGAGATGTGAAAGCCTTTTTCTCCTAAAACTTTTATTTAAATGTTGAATGCCAGCACAAGGGAATATTGTGATGGAATGCAACATAGAGCAGAAAAGCTATCACAGGTGAGAACAAAATAGTTCAAAACACAGTTCAAAACACAATGGGACCATTATTCACTTTGACAGAGAAACAGCTGAAATAGCCATTAGATAAAAGTCACACAGATGAACCCAAATCCTGGAGGGATGAATTCACATTGATGAGAAAATAAAAGCCATCAAAGTAGGTGGTGACCTCTGTGGTCTCCCCATCATGTGGGAGATGTCCTCCTCTGGCAGACTGTGAAATGTCTTTGACTAATCCATATATCTTAAACCTCATTTCAGTTGTGCACTGACTCCCATTTCTCACTGGCATCCACTGTCATGATCTTTGACATTTTCTGGTTTGCTGCCTCATGCTGTTTCAGTACCTCCCTCCTACATTATGGATGGTGGGATCATTCCTTGAGATGGGGAGGTTCTTGATCAGCTCCAGTTTGCGCTTGTATGTTTTCCTCTTATTGCATTTAGCAGTTTTGCATGTCTGGAAATGGTGAGTTGCATTGCTCAGAGATGGGGAAAGCCACCAAACAGCAGTAAAGCTGTTTGAAAGCCATGAGCTCTGTCTGAGGCTGTAGGGATTCTCTAGGGCACATTGATTCTTCAGGGAGCTCATCTGTCATCTTCACTCCCCTGGCCGACTGACCCCTGCTTAAGAAGACACACAGGAAAATTTCTTTTTTCAATGTTAGTGGGGGTTTGGGGGGTTTTTTCATCTAGAAACATTCTCTTTTCTTTATTGAATACCCAGAGATATAAGTTATGAGAGTCCACAGACCATTTTTAAAACAAAAACATGGCTCCATAATGATTTATTTCCAAAATCATGGCTTCTAATGGTTGTTACTGCAAAGAAATTTTGGTTGCCAGAGAATTAATGTTATCTGGTTTCTAAAAATGCATGACACCACTTCTTTCTGCAATAATTAAGACTTTATTGCCATTAAGTAATTGATCTGACCAGGTTTCTGCTATTAAGATTTACAGAAAATAATAAAACAAGCACTGAATTTTTAGTGGAAAATATCTTTTTTGTGCCTTTGGAGTGTAGAATCTGTTCTTATGTTACTTCTTAGCCAATGCTGCATTGAATTAGCACAATGATTACTGTTGTCTTTTCATTTTCTGTCCACTAACCAGGAATATTTTTTGCCAATGCAAAGACAACTCCACAAATTCTATCATAAAGCTGTTATCTTTGGCTCTCTGTAGCCAAATGTGTTGTGGATTAGCCCACAAAGCAAGAGCTACTGTGCTTATGGAAAGTAATAGTCTCCTTGGTAGCAATTGCAGGGAGGCAATTTTAATGGGGTCTCACCTGGACTAATACAGCAACTCCTAAAATATCTTCCTTGCAAATGAGACTAATACTTAAAAAAACACTTCTCACTTTATTAGGCTAGTGATTTGGCTATCATAAGACTTGGTAATAGGTATTTTAAAAATTATTTTTAATGTCTATATTACATTAAATTAGTTTGGAGAACACTTCATGGCCCAGTTGAGGAAAATGTTTGTGCAAATGGTTATAGTTAAGCTCACATTTAGCTCTTACTGAGAATGGACTAGAAGTTGAGTACCTTGACTAAATGTCACTGAAAGTGGTTCTGTAAGGAAATGTCATCTATGAAAGATGTAGAAGTGTTTGACATAGCCCAGAGGTTTATTACTAAGAATGTTAGTGTGGTCATCTCAGGTGAAGCTTATGCCCTCCTATAGCACTGTGAATACTCATGATCCTTACAAAAAGTGCTTTTATTTAAAATTGTAAAAATAAGATACATATACTTTATATATGTCATTAAAGAGGTTCTTAATAAATACCGATTAAAAGAGATGATTTAATCATTTTTCCTTTCTTCACATAGTTTGGCTTCTGCTTTCTGGGTTATTAGCCAGAAATGTCTGCATCAAAATAAGAAGCAAAGGTGCCTCTCAACTTCCAGTGCACTCTGTGCCCCTTCCATCTGTGGAAAAGCTGTCCATCCAAACCCTTTCAAACCCAGCTGCTGTCTGTTCTTCACTGTGTTTTATTTGATGTCTGTCACCACTGCATGCAGAGGAACAACCGCAGCTGTGGGAAGCATGGACAGCTGTTTAGTTATTTGCAGATGGCTTAGAGATGTGTATCAAGCAGTCATTTGTACTTGCCAGGTGAGCTAGAGGAGTTAATGTAATTTAGAATAGCCACACAGCATTTCTTTGCTGATCAGGGAGTTGCCTAATTTGGAAATACATGCATATCTAAGGCCAATCTGATACACAGCAGCTCCTTACCTTACACCCATTCCAGTTTGGGAACAATTATTGTAATGTTTTGCTTCCACTAGATAAAATTTTGCATCCTCCCTTGTGGCCTTATCAGCCTGTCAGCTTCATTTTGCTTTGAGTAATTCAGGACAAGTTTCTTTAATGTTCCAAATGGTGCATATCAGCTTTGGTTAGAACTTTTAGCCATTTAGACCATTGTTCGGGTAATGTTGAGAAGATGGGAAACTGTAACCAAGGAGGAGGAAAGTGTAAAATTTCTTTACTTTTAGACATTCCTAAAAAACTGCCATATAGAGTTAAAGGGCTTCACTTGGAAATAAGACAATTATTACTTCTAGTAACCTTTATGTACATATGAGTACAACAACTGTGCCCACAACAAGTGTGTCAGCTTCACAGAAAGACTTGCTAGACCAGGTAAATATTAATGCAAGGATACACAAGTACTAATGAATACCTGAGGTGACTCTGTAGTGTCTCGGGTGCTTTGCAAATCTGTATTTGTCACCACAAACCTCAAAGACATTCCATAATCCATAATGTGAATGGCCTGCTGTGTGAGTGGAAGTGATTAGTATCTGTTTGTGAGTGCTGTGCTCATCACAGGCCTGGACCCTACTTTTGTCTTCTCCTGCATCTCCTTGTTTAATAAAACAGAATTGGAATCCATCCGTCACTGAATCACTGCAGGTTTGATTAATTTATAAATAAAGCTGATGTTCATGCTGTTATCCAATAGTTGTCTCCACTTGTTGGCAAGAGTTTCAGGATCTGAGAATGCATTAAGTCTTTATTCATAAAGTGCACGATAGTATGTCAACTTAAGAAAAAGTAACTATAATTTGATTTTTGTTTCCATCTTTAATAATTGCAACGTCCCTATCACTGAAATGGATAATATTCACAGCATGTAAGCACCTCCAGGCTCTGGCAGTGAAGAGATTTGGCCTTTTTTTTTGGGGAAGGATGTTGCTCTGTCCAGACCTGGTGGCATGAAAACTGAAAGAATGTATGAAATTTTAAATAGGTGGGTGAATTTTAGGTCCACTTTTCTAGCTACTTTGAAGAAGCACTGGAAAAGTCACAAGAAGTTCATAGGAAAGAAAGTCTTGTCCAGCAGCAGTATTCTCATCTCATCTGTTCAGACCTGGATTATTGGGATTTAAATGGTCTCTAAACTGACTTTTCACAGGCCATACTTTCTCTATGCACACTGCTTTCAGACCAGTTCAAGTGCTGATTTCTGAACTTTCAGGTTAGTCACTAGTTTAGGGTCTCCAAAGTTCCCATTTAATTTAATTACATTTCTGCATGTTATGAAAATAATTTAAATTACTGTTCTGTAAATATTTTTTTTTTTTTTTTAGTAAAAGCATACTGAGATTGCTTATTTTCAGAAATGCCCTTACCTATGCTACTAATTTTTAACCTCACTTTTGAAATTGTAACCATGCTGAAGTCCATGGCAAAACTTCCTAAGTATTTCATTGCCAAATAGTTAAATCAAGAAAATAAATACCTGAACTCATTATGCTGCCCTCATAGTTTTAACACTTTGTCAAGTGCAGAAGAGCCAAGAAACAGAATACCAGACTTTCACCAGCATTGGCAATGAGGTATCAACAGTCAGCCTTTCATAAGAATTGTACATATCTGTTGGATTCAAGCAAAACATCAGACAACACCAGAGCTTCGTTAAGATAATTCTTTAATTGCCTAAGATGATGGGTCAGCCTGTGAGTGCTTTGAACCTGTAAATATTAACTGGTATGTGCTGGTATCCAATACATTTAACAAAGGGTCCACCTGGCCTCAAGTGAATGTATAAAATATGTAGCCATCGTTACATTTATGATATAGGTAGAAGTTAATTTTCTTACCTTTTGAAGAGCTTGAGAATAGTAGTTCATGTCTTATGTGTACTTCTGACAGTGGGCTTCAAAACATTTTTTTCTGAAATCTTCTGACAGCTAAAATTTGGTTCCTGTGAGGCTTATAGTTTTTGTGTGAAGCGAAAGGAATTGGGTGGTGTGGTACTGTTAGAGCTGTGTTAGGAGGGGGCTGAGAAGCTTAGGGCACAAGATGCACAACCCTACTAGCTTGTCTCCAGGGACAGGGATAGAGTGTGCTGTCTGACAATAGTCCTAGTCAAGACAAAATCTCCAGAATCTCAAGCAGGTACTGGCTGGATGCACTGCAAAAATACCTGCTCTAAATTTGGAGAGCGAGAGCAATATGGTTTTCACACCTTTCTTCACTAACTGGTATACTAAGAAGGAATGGCAATGATGACAGCCTCATCACGAGGGGAGTGCTTCCACGGTGGTTGTTAGGAGAATGCCCAAAATTAGCATTCACAGACTCCAGTGCAGGAGCAGAATCTGTGTTTTATGCCACCCATCTATATACCAAATAAACATGGACAATTGTCATAGAAATAGTTACAGAGACAACATCCATCCACATTAAGCCTAGCAGAGGTCATTTCTAAACTGCTTCCTGTCTAGCCAAGTTAAGATGGCATTTGCTATTGGCTGAATTTATTCCAAAACAGAGAATCAGTTATTAGATCTTGAAATACGTTGGCTGGTTGGTGATATTTTTTTCTTTTTTTCCATAAGTTTTCCAGAAATACCATTCAGCTGAAGAGACCACAGTGTAGGCAATACCACATGGTGATTTCAGTGCCTTCATCCTGACATGCATATTGTGTTTTGAGTGATGCCGATCTGTTTTGAGAGCTTGTGGGATTTTCAAAACCACTGCTGCATTAATCTCATTTGGGTTCTCTAACATACTTCAGATCACTCTCTCCTTTTCAGAGTCTGATTACAAGACACTGAATGATGTTTTGTACTGCAAATGGGTTGTTTTCAGTTTTCACTACACCTTCATTTTGGAAATCTGGAACTATTTAACTTCTCTGTATATCTTCAGCATGCCACATTACAGTGAAACTCTCTGCTAATCAGGGTGGTTGCTAATGAGAGAATCTCTGTCTCTTACTCAGTAAAGGCACTGCTTTATCCTAAAGACATCTTGCCTTTTGATCTCCTTGATCCAGATTAATTGTAGGAGGCTAAATTCAGACAGAAATATCAAATGCACAGCAATGCTTAACAGAAATGTTACAATTACATAAAAGTATGATAAATCAAAGGAGGGATTCAGATAGGTGGTTGAGCATAGAAATAAAAGGGTAGCTGAAGTTCATGATTTCCGCTGGTAGTTCTGATCTGTTCATATGTAGACACTGATTCATGCAAGGCAGAAAAGTAAATGAGGAGAGAGAACATAAGCTGTCATACAAGAACTGAGGTAAATAGAACTACCTGCTTTTCATGTCCTCTCTCTATGGGCTGAATTTTTCTCTGATGCAATCCAAACACAGAAATACATGAGCAACACTAATGTTACCAACAGAGGAAAATTTTCAGTAGTTATGACTAGCACTCCTCCCTGGGACCCAAGCGTGTGTTTTGTTTGTTGTTAGGTTTTGTTAGGTTTTTTGGGGGATAAGTTGGGGTTTTAGTGTGGTTTTTTTGTTGTTGTTTGGGTGTTTTTCGGGGGTGGGGCTGGGGTTTTTGTTTGGTTGGTTGGTTTGGTTGTTGTTTATTTGTTTGGTTCTGGTTTTTGGTTTTGAGGATTTTCTTTGTTTTGTTTTTTGGGTTGTTTAGTTTGGTTTGTTGTTTTTGGTTTTTTGGTTGGTTTGGTTTGTTTTTCTTAAGGGGAGAGGAAACAGACATGTGAAATAGCATGTAAGTATCTGAAACTGCATGATATGAGGTCCGAGTTGCATATTCAGGGAATAGCTAGAAGCTACCATTGAAGATTGGCTTAAAACAAACCTTATTTTGGAATCAGCTGTGCAACTTAAGTATATCCCTTGGCATCTTCAGCTCTTTTTTGTGTACTAAAACTTGCAGAATTTGATGCAAGATTTAGTTTCTGAACATCTTAGATCTGAAATGTTTTGTATAAAATTCTTGTTTGAGTCATTTAAAGAGTTATGAAATTCACATTCAAACTCCAAACCTTCTGGCTGCAGTACATGTTCAGATAATGAGATTTTAGTAGGGAAATATAGCCTTTGCCTTATCCATTGCAGATAGATCCAGCATGGAAAACTCTTACAATCAGCAGGTACTGTAAAAAGATCTGCATGGGTATTCATTTGGGCATTAAAAGGCAAGAATCTAATTAGCAATGTGCTGTGGTATCAGCATTATGTCAAGTGCTTTTGTTTTCATCATCCTCAAAGCATGTCTAAATCTCACAGAGAAGTGAAGAAAAGCATGTAATCTATCATACAAAATCAGTCACAGCTGTACAAAATGTAGTGTGGGCAAAAATGTACTCTTTGGTGAAGCCTGAAAATACTGACAGGTAACTCTGACAAAAGCTTTGATGTAGAAATTTGGGCATGTGTAACACACACAGAGCATCATGAATTTGCCTGAGAAGCATGCGCTAAGAGGAATGTATTTCTGACTGTAGAGGAATTTAGTTCTGAATTTATTTCTGTATTGCCATGTTCTTGTAAAAGTACAGAGGAAGGACTCGGCCTGTTTCAAGCAGATTTTGACCCATTTATGCATTTCACTCCCATGTAGGTGTCTAAACATCTTTATTTAGGGGTAGATAGCATGAATCCTTTGCCTGTGGAAACAGATGTGTGTATACCTGTGTGACCTTATTCACATATATGCATCTAAATGAATGGTGACTTCCTCCAGAGAGATCAGCTACAGCAGGTAACTCACACCTGTTACTGGACTCACGGAAGAGCCAAGGATGTAGGGATGCCATGTCCTCATTTGGCCAAGGAATGGTCTGTGTAGACATAAATAACCCTATTTTTGAGTGCACATGGCATGGTGGTAGTACTTTTGTTGGTTTGCTTTGGGGTTCATTTCAATTGCAGTTCTGCAGGACATGGGAAAAAAATAAAAAATAAAGCTTTAAAAAATGTTAAGGCAGTTCTACGATTTCTTCTTCTGTGCACTTTTCTGATTTGGGGGGACTC
>VWZN01002854.1:143823-162942 GCA_013396955.1 Regulus satrapa
TTACATTAAACGTACTTGCATCAAACTATAGTTGGACCAAATGTCTTTCCACATGGCCCTCCCCTCCTACTGAAATAATAGATTTCATGTTAAATACAATAATTGAATACGACACTTTTTATTTTTGCATCCCCAGTCACTGAATGGTTTTTCATCTGCTGATACCCTGATAATTGTGCAATGTGCCTGCTACACACGAACTCACGCAGGACAGCTAATTTCAAGGCAGAGATCATGGCTGGGTGTGAGAATGCCTGCAGCTCTCTTTGGGAGGGTTATAAATGAAAGCTCAATGGGTTCAGGTTAAAAGTACAGGAGTTTTTTTTGGTTTTGTTTTGTTTTCCTCTGTAGCATGTGTCAGGAAGCTGGCTTCCCTTGTGCAGTTTGTTACTTTAAAAGCATTTGAAAATACAAATGCAATGATTTAATTGAGCTCAATGATTGCCAAGTATTTTCTGTGACTTTTAACAGGTTCAATTACTAGATTGGTATCGCATCAAAGGAACTGCAGGATTATTAGCATTACAAATCTGCTTCCTGATCAGAACTACTCAGCACATTGAGTTTAAGGAGGGGAGATTAATATATTTCTGTAACATGAATGAAACCACCTCAGATTCTAAAACAGCCTCTTGAGCACTCCATAAAACCTCCCTCTGTAAGGAGCCAGGTGCTGTGAGGTGTTGATTGTCAATTTTAAGCTAATGGTTCTAACTTTGGAGGCTCTACAGAAAAAGCAGTGAAGAGGGAAATTGTACCCCGTTCTCTTGTTCTCTTCCCTCCTTGTCTTTCTTCAAGCTACTTGTTTCCCACTCCCATAGTGGTTTGCTTCCCTTTTAGCTCTTCCAAAATGAGTTGGTCTTCAAAAATACTTTTTTTAAATTAAAAAAGAAACTAGTCTTGGTTTTTTTTTTGGGCCCTACTGGACCTGATTCACCCTGCAGTCCCTTAGTTCCATTCTGGCTTAGCTGAAGGCTTGGTGAGCAGCAGTGCTGTGGCAGGAACAGCAGCATGTGGCGAGGAAGGCCATAACTCTGTAAAATGACCTTGCTCCCAAAATAAGGGGAGGGTGGAACTGCATGTGGATTAAGTATTATGCTGAGCATCCAGTGCAGCTCTTTTTATTACACTCTCTGCAAAACAGAGCAAGTAGTTTTGCAGGCAAAGCTCAAAAGCCCCTTAGCGGCTTCTTGATCTGAGGTCAGTCGAGAAAGGATTCCCATTCCTGGATTCAATTTCCAGTTAGAGAAAAGCCCTGTACCTAAATCCTTTGTGCACTGAAATGTTGTTTGGAATGGTTTGGGCTACAGAAAACCATCTGACATCTTTGTTTAATTCCAAAGGCCTGGAATTAATGTAAATAACTTATATGTGGGAGTGGGACTGTCAGTGTAATGTGTGTGTCCCACCTTTCCAGCCTCAGACTGTTGACACAGTTCTTTCCTGCCATACATCCTTAGGCTGTTCATACTGGTTTTTGACAGCATTTCTGTCACATCAGCTGCAGCTTCCACTCTTCAGGTCTTGGCATGCCCTACGGGTTGGCTAGCCCAGTGATATTCCCTGTTCCTGCAGAACCTTCTCTTCTCTTCTCTTCTCTTCTCTTCTCTTCTCTTCTCTTCTCTTCTCTTCTCTTCTCTTCTCTTCTCTTCTCTTCTCTTCTCTTCTCTTCTCTTCTCTTCTCTTCTCTTCTCTTCTCTTCTCTTCTCTTCTCTTCTCTTCTCTTCTCTTCTCTTCTCTTCTCTTCTCTTCTCTTCTCTTCTCTTCTCTTCTCTTCTCTTCTCTTCTCTTCTCTTCTCTTCTCTTCTCTTCTCTTCTCTTCTCTTCTCTTCTCTTCTCTTCTCTTCTCTTCTCTTCTCTTCTCTTCTCTTCTCTTCTCTTCTCTTCTCTTCTCTTCTCTTCTCTTCTCTTCTCTTCTCTTCTCTTCTCTTCTCTTCTCTTCTCTTCTCTTCTCTTCTCTTCTCTTCTCTTCTCTTCTCTTCTCTTCTCNCATTAGCAGTTCACCCTCTTTCCTCTCTCTTTTGACTGTAAATTCAAGTCATGTCACAGCCACACGGTTCCAGAACAGGCATTTTTTCTTTCTCAGCCTCATGCTTGCCTGATCCTGTTTAATTAGTGGTTTTCCTAAGGGTGGTCTCTGGTCTTCTTACACTGTTTCAGTAGCTGCATCTTCTTGAAACTGCTGTAACATTCTGAAATGTAGTGTACATGGAAAATGTCCATTTTTCTAACCAAAATGTTTTAAGAGGCAAGGGAAGATTCTTAAAGAAAGACAGCTGAGGTCAGGGAAGAGCAATTACTTACACTGGAAAATCTGTGAACGCATGTTGGGTAAATCTGCCTGTGGCTTCTTTGTGGTGGTGAGGATGTTATTAATTTCCAGGAGCACATACAAAGTTCATGCTCCTTCTTCATGTGACTGCTGCATGACTAGTGATATCATGTCAGATGTGAAGGAGCTAGAAGTGCAACTCCCCTCAAGGAAGTTTTTCTCATCAAGGCTAAGAGCTGCATCTTCCTCTCTATGCCTCTCCCTTCTGTCCTTTATGACTTCAATGAAAAATTAGAAAGAGGCTTTTTCAGCATTTCTTTTGTGTAAATAATGACCTACTTGGCCATTGTAACTTCAAAGAACCATTATGCTTTTCTGCTTTACCCTCCTATAGTCACAAGCCTCTCAAATCATCAGATGCTCTTCAGACCTAATAGCAGAAACTGAACATTGCAAATCATGTCAAGGTTGTGAAGAGCCTGAAACTCAAAGTCCAGGTTAGTTGTAACCCGGAGTTGTTGGCTTTGTCTTCTGCAAAGACCTGAACAGGAATGGTTCAGCCTTTAAAATCATGGTAGATCTTGTTTTATGGACTTGCATCTGATCAGTCTAGTTCATGAGTAACCAACTGCACATCTCTCAATGACAATGAATTAGCTAATTAAGTTTTTATCTGTGTCACACTGTCTAGGATGTGGACAGCATCTTCTCCTTATCATTTTTCACATCTCTGTGTGTTTTCTTGACTTGACAGAACTGAAATTAAATCATTGCAAACAAATAGATACTCAAACCTAAAGTAGTTACACAACTTTGAATATGACTTCTTTGAATAAGATTTAGTGAATAAACCTGTCTATGGTTAGGATTCTAGACAGTTTTAACCCTGCGCTGTCTCCCTATCACAGATATATTGTAATTCATTAATAATCAGTTGTAGAAGACTTGGCAGAGGCAGAGAGTGTAGCATTTGAGACAAAATGTGATGGTAACCACTGGTTACAGTAAGAATGGGAAAGCATTTTACTCAGCAAATGAAAAGGTTTTTTATTCTATTTTGTACATGGGAGAGGAAATACACTAAAAATGGAACTTATATACTTCCACATCTCTTTTGAATAGTCATCAAGCAAAGCAGAAGACCTGTGTGGCATCAAGTACTTGGTCTTAGTATTGCATACACATGGATTTTTATTTCTTTGGCTGTTTGGTTCTCCCACAGAGTCCAGTACATATTTAAAATAAGTACTCACTTTGCATTTAAGAAAGGGCCTTTTTATATTTGGAAAACATACACAAAGATTCTGTGATGGACAACGGAGATTAGCAGCCACCTTCATTAAATATTGCTTTTAATACGTGTTACAGAGTGGGATCAGATGCCTCTTAGGTCAGTTAAGATAGATGAGGAGTTAAAAAGCTGGTACTAGGGTCTAGTATCAGACTTATGGTGAGGCTCTCCATCACCAGCTAGAAAGTATTGCTAGTAAAAGACATTATTACAGAACCTTGTTAGGAAGCAAAGTCTGCAATTATTTTATCTTAATTAAAGAAAAATGCATTATTTGTGTGTCTAGAAGAAAAACAATTAGTTACTACATTAATATCAAAGAGACAAGCATAATTGAATGGCTTTCTGGGATCTTATTCTGTTTTCAGCATTAGTTTTCTGAGTGCCATATGCATCAAAGGCATCATTTACAGCTCTGGTATCTACTTGTTAGAGAACAGTTTATGGCTCAAGACAGTTGCTTATTTTGTTTGTTTAAACTTAAAGAGGAGTGCAGTTGACTGTCCAGTACACATACCTTGGCTTGGGATGTCTTTCTCTGGCACAGGATGGAAAAGGTCCCACCTCAAGCTAAAGACAGCTTGTTTCTAAGGCTGGGGATAAGACAAATCAAGCTGGTCACTATGCAAATGTGCTGCTGTACACAAGAAGCCTTCTGAAGTAGGCTAATAACAAGTTTCCAGGTTTCTTCATTGTGTAGCACATTGTCTCAGAATTGCATGTGCTGTGCCATCATTTCACACAGTTTCATTGACTCATCAGAGGCTGGTTGCCAACATTGTGCTTCATCTGTTAATGCTGGGAGAACAATCTCGTGGAAAGGCAGGCATGCATGTTCTGGAGCTATTCAGAGCCCCAAACAGGATGAGTGCTGCAAAAGAGAAAATAGAAATAGAAATGACAAACACCTACAGATGTTTGGAGACCCAGAAAACTAGTGCAGGAGCTGCCAAAGAAGAAACACATAGCAGAAAAAAAGAAGTGGATTAGAAATACAGGGATGTGAGATGTGGTAGAAAACTTTATGAAGGAAAAACTTGAAATGTTTGTCAAGACAAAAATTTTCACCAGACCCTGAGTAGATTATGGTATTTCCTAAGGTCTTTTCTGTTTCACCATGGTTTGATGATTTGATTTTATTTGATAGAGTGATTTTACTTCTGTTCATTCTCATTTCCCAGCTGAATGCTTGTGATCTAGCAAAAATATTATAGGTTTATGGCCTCATATAGAACTATCTCATTGTAATGTTTGATAGCATTTGATAATGTTCAATAGAAAAGGAAAGCTGATGGTCTAGAATAGCAGAAGTATAATTTGTGGGAAGTATTTGCTACAAGTATTTTAGTGGTACTTCTATCAATATTTTGAAAATAAGTACCTGTTCATTCCCTCAGCCTGTGGAATGGAGTTCTGCCCTGTGTGTGCAGATATTAACTTTGGTGTGATCAATACATAGTGACAAATCAGGGCTGAGCTCCCTCCCACAAGCCAGCTTAAGGAATACTCACCTAGAAAACAGAGGTGTAACACAAGTAGCACGACTCATGCCTCAGGAGAATCTTGTCTAGCTCCCACTGAAATCTTCACTGAGAACTGTGCAGTCAGGTTCTCACAAAGAAACCTTTGGAAGGCAGACAGGGGAGAAAATGCTGCAAGTTGCATTTCCATGAAGTAAAAGCAGAATCCTAAATAGCAGCTCCCTTGTGTAAAATAACAGAGCAGGGCAATCTCAGATGTCTTGTTTTCTGCAGTGCTTGTAAATATAACATCACACACTTGTTAGTAAGATGAAAATGAGATTGCATTTCCCTGTGAAATATGAAAAGATGGCAATGACACAATAGTGCAGAGGTGGAGGGCTCTGAGGTGTGTTCTGACATTACAGCTGTCAGCCTCCCTGTACATGCAGATGTCATACTGTCAGAATTCAACAGGGTGAAATAGATTTTCTTTTTTTCATGAACAAGAACTCCAATTATAACCTCTTACAATTCCACTTGCTATACTCTGGGTGAATGTGTTTAACATCAATTCAGCCTGTGGTACAAAAGTCCTTTGCATGTTGCCTGGAACTACAGTTCTAGTTGCAACACTGTGTTATCTGTACAATAGAGTGGACAAGGAACTTCCCTTAATCCCCCTGCATTTGTTTTTTATGATTTTTTTTAAAATGTGTCTTTTAAGCTTCAGTTCATCACCCTTACTGTCAGTCGAGGACTTAATTTCTCCTGATACTGGGTGAAAGTCCCAGTACCTGGCTAATTGAGAGCTCTATGGTTGTTTAGAACTGATGGGTTTATGATTAGCTAAAGAAAAATAGTCTTGTTCCATGTATTAACATTTCTGAAATACATGAGATCAGATTAATGAATATCATGAAAGAATTGTGGTAGCCCTAATTGCAGGAATAATTCAGTTGGCATTTTTATTGTATTTCTGAAGGCAATTACTTTGCTGAAAAAATAATGTAACTGGTAAATTGTCAGGTCTTATGTATCTGTTTTAGTATTGAGATAAAAATACAGCTAAAATATTTTAAACAATATAATTTCTAAAAAGAAAGTGTTTTCATTCCCTATTGCAATAGTTTGGAATCAAAATTGAGTTCCATTGTGTTTTTATATTTATGACCTCATGCGACTTCCTCTATTACTTGTGCAAAAACTTTGCTTTTATAGCCAGATGGGTTACTTTGTTACACTCAACTCTATGCAAATTTAAGATATAAAGTTCTTACCTTGAAAGCTGTGCATTTAAATATACTAAGTTTATATCTCCATTTAATCATAGTCCTGAGTTTTACAAGCCGTGGATCTGTCCCAGAAACACATCAGTGCCTGGAGTGCATGGTTTGCTGTCAGAGATAGGCAGAGGAAGTATTTAATTTGCTTCTCAGAGGAAGTCTCTTTTGTATGAAGCTGCTCTGCTGGAATATCATCTACTAATTACATCTTCCCTGTATACAGTCAAATTAAGCCATGCCTATCATGTTTTTCTGCGAGAATCTGAAAAGCTGACACAGAGATATTTATTGTCTCTCAGTCGTGAGTTCACTTGTGGCTGCCCGTGTGCTTAAGCCCATGTCTGTTATCGTGGCAGTGAATAGTTGTCCTCTGAAGCCTCGTGTGAAGATGAGAGAATACTGAAGGTGCACCAAGACTTAACAACTAGAACAGAGCTTGCCTCGTTCATTTGTTTGTTTGCTAAATGTGGCATCACAGAATTTTGCTTACAGATTAAGACAATTCAATGTGCAAGTTATTGAAAAGAACTAGCTAAAGCTTCATCTGTCTCTGTTCTCTGAAATTCCTTGCAGAATAAAGCTGTCTGTAAAAAAAAAGTCTGTCACTGTAGCTGGAAATGTTAGTATTAGCATTAGGATATATTTCCATAGTAATAGCCAAAAAAAGATGTTTGTTTTGAAATCTCATCTGCCTACTATGGCATATACATTTCTATAGCATTGCAGCCTTGTTGTGTTCATGCAAGCATGTGGTTTGCTGAGCATTTTCTATTTTAAAAACATTTTAAAATATGCATAGATTGAATCAACACAGTTTATTCCATGAATCTCCATCTTTTGATCTAGTATCTTTTTGAAAAATACATGAGATGTAATAGCTACAAAATAATACATAGCTCTAATAGATTAAAATATGTAAGAGTATTATTTATCAGACATTTCATCAAATCCAGACCTGAAAAAATAATCCATATCTGGGCTCTGTGATAAAAATAACAGTCGGATATATTTTGATCATGAACTAAAATGAAATTCAGCTGTCTGACAGCACTGTTGATCTTTTCCTGTGTGCCATTTAATCTGGTAATGAAAGACGTGCTATCTCCCTCCCCCATATGTTTAACTGGAACAATTTTTTCAGGTGCTGAGCACCTGTGGCTCCAAACCAAATGCAGTGCTTTGTGTAGCACAAACTGAGAATTCTGTTTCAATGCAAAATGCTCTTGGACAAGTCCTTTTTATTGCTGAGATGTCCGTCTGCCCTTGTAAGCTCTTGACAGAGCTATTTTGGGATGGTTTCACTAGTTAGCTCTGGAATGATCGGAACACATCTTAACAGCAGCAAAAAAACTGATGCAAAACAAGTGCACTTAACTCTCGCTCTGACATGCTGGTAGATGATCCAAAATCATATTATATTTGCTTCAGAGGAAAAACCTTTAGAGAAAATAAAGTGAATGAGCAGTGGAAGTGGCATTTAAGGCACGCTCACAGAGTTTAATTCCAGATTAAGCTTCGCTGTCTGAATGCCAGTGCACTCGCTCCCTTGCCATAAAAAGATCCTGTCTATCTCTTCACTTTAGTTGATTGCTAGAATATAGAGAAAATGCTCACTGATGGAGTGAGATGCAAAAATAAGTGCTTCAGATTAGTACAGTCAGATTTTGGAGTGCGTGGTGACTTCTGTCTCTGAGAAATGGTCTTTCAGGCATTTAAAACTGGGGCTTGGGGCAGAGAAACTGATTTTTCATTTTGTTTACTTAATGACAAATAGTTTTGTTTTTTTTAATTTGAGGGCAGGATGTTTTTCACAAAAGGAGTGTTTCACATGTCCCATAGTAATCAATGCCTGGCTTGACTGTGTTGCCTCGCTGCAACCCAGTCTAAAATTACTGGGAAAATACAAGTGAAGTTGAGGGCAGAATCTGTTGCAGAATTACCATCCTTCTGCCACCCCCAACTGGGGTCTAAAGAAATTAATATAGGTTTGAAAAAATATAATAAAGAAAGAGCCAGTGAAATGTAGTATGTGTCACATAAAGTTACTGATGATTTCTTTAAGGAACAGCTGAAATAATAGTGAATTATGTCAGCACAGAGAGCTTCAGGAGACAAAAACCCTCTCAAACCTGTGTCATATACTTCATGACATAAATGTGTGTTTTCTAGTTACACCGCAGGCTCCTGTACGTGCTGTTCCTAACCAAAACCCACGGAAGCAAAAATTTATTCTTAAACCTAGAGTGAATTGGGATAGTTGGACAGGGCATGCTGTTCCCAACAGATGATGCAGCACTCCTTGGTGATCTCTTGGAAGGGGAAGATGCATGCAGCACATATTATCACCTCCAGTGATAAAATGGCACATTTTGAGGGCTGAACCTGCTTATGCTAATAATAAATGTTATTTTTGGTCAGTGCTGAACTGAATCATCAAGAACACTCTTTTGCTGAACTGCTCTGTCCTGTGAAACTGGAATCAAGTAATGATTCCAGTAATCAAGAATGAGGAGTCTGAATTACTTTGGTTTTGCTGTAGCCAAGTTCAGCTAAAAGTTTGGTAGTTTCCTCTATTTGTTCAATGCTGGTTTAAAAGAAAAACATAAATACAACAAACTTTACATTTTAAGCACACATCCTTTTGTATATGTGAGAATATTAATTTGTTTAGTTTAACTGTACAGTAAATTTGTTTTGTTGCATATCACTGGTCCAGGTTGTGTCCCTTTCAGTGAGATTTACTTAATTATGCAAACTCTAATTTCTTGTGAAAAGTTACAAGTAGTTAAAGGCTATGTTCTTCAAGGATTTAACTTCAGTCTTTTTTGAGGTGTGCTAAGAACCTGCAATACTTCTATTAGCAGAAGCAGTGAGCAGAAGCAGTAGCAGAGGCTACTCAGGACCTTTAAAAGGCATGACATGAATATATCTATTTGAGAATAGCCCTGATCCTCAGAAGCCCATTTCTTGTTATTTCAAAACTATTAACAAAGGTGTTTATCTCTGGACAAATTACGTGTATAATTAACGATGTTGTTTTGAATGTTTCAACAATCAGAATGATTTTGACCCTGAAATATGCTATAGCATGTCCCCAGGCTGCCTTCTGCTGGAAAGCATCACCTGAAGTTTATTAAAATCAAACCTTGAGCATCAAAAGCATTTTAAATGTGAAGCTTTTCTAGCAGGTCCTTTGTGCAGTTTGGATTGAATGTTACCTTTTTTCTCCATCCCTGAGTGTATTTTTCCTTAGCACTATTTGTCCATAGAGATCTGCTCACTGATTCAGGCCTATTAAGCAGGTTATTACAGCAGTGGAATAATTTTCACTTGAACCTGTTGTCTTGCTTTGAAAGACAGGTGTCTGCCAAGGAAGGCAGGAACCTCCCTTGGAATGGAAAATATGACCCCCTACCCTCCAAATTATTATAACTTTGAAGTTACAGGGCTTTCAGGCAAAGACAGGAGAAGAGGAATAGCAGTTCTTGACTGGAATGTCTCTCTGTCTCTCTGTCTGTGAGCCAGCCCAGCGGGTGGCAGCCCCGAGCAGGCCCAGAGCCACCCGCGGCCTCTCTGGGCTCTCGGCGCTTTCCCCCTCGGGGCAGTTCCGGGCGCGGCCGCCAGGGGCGCTGCTGGCTCCCGGCCGGGCGGGGCCCCGGCTGCCATGATCCCCCCGCCCTGCAGGGGGCGCTGTGCCGCCAGCCCGGCGCCTCTCCACACGATGGCCATGGCGGCGCGGGCGGCGGGGAGAGAGAGGAGGGAAGGGGCTTTCCTTTGGAAACCCACGGGAAGGAGCCGCTCTCAGCGCCCCTCCNGGGTGTTGGAAAGGTCCCGGGCCAGTGGCCGCGCTGACGAGCAAAGGCTCTCCCAGGGTAACGAGAAGCAGCAAGGACAGAACTCTGCAGAGGCAGTGAATCCTCCCCTCAGCAGTCTGACAGTCTCAATTCTGGGCCTGAGAGTGAGAGAAGCTGAGTCCAGTCCCTCACCCTCCAGCTGAAATCTCAAGGTATCTCTGCCTTTCCCAAGAGAAAGCCCCCGAGTTAAGGGATGGCAGCCAGCTGCACTGCTCTCCACCACCTTGGCCACATCCTTTGCTTCTCTTAAGCATCCATTGTTCCAGTCTCTTAGGGAAAAAATGGGAGAAAAAATCCCTGAGAGAGAAAATTTTAAAATGAACAAATCCTAACCTCCAACACCTACTCAGAGGTGAATGCAGATACCTATAAATAAGCAAAATTCACTTTCTTCCTCTGTCATTGCAGAAGTGTCTAAAAAAATACCAACAAGAGTTGATGATAGCAGATAAAAGATGGTTATGTTTACTTAAATTTAAATTAAAAAAAAAAGTGAGTGTAGTTAACAGTAGACCAGAATGGGGATAAAAAGCTGGAAAATGAACTTGACTAGGTGCATGTCATTATTGGAAAAGTTTCTGTAATCACCAAGTCATGGACTCTTTGAGTCCTTGGTTTGTCCCTTTCTCTGTAATATTGACCAAATATGCTTCAGCAGGTCCATGGAATATGCAGTGCCTATTCTGTCTGAGAGCTGTTACTTAAGATGCAGCAAAGCCTGGGTACAAGAACACTTGTCAGATCATAGCAGTCGTAATGTATTGACCTGCATTCCCTTCCCAGTGGAGTGAATACCAAGAGCTTCCCAGTACTTACTGATCTCTTTTTGGAGAGTTTCCAGTGGAATAACTTCATTCCATTTTCAGTTGCATACTGAGGATTTGAGTAACATGTAAAGTGCCTGAGTGATTACAAGCCCCCAGAGGGATAAAATTAGGACTAAGCGTCCTCGTGAGATATTCCATAATTTTTAATATTAAAGGATGAATATGGAAAATATTATCAACAGGACAGGACATGAGATGAGAACTTGGGCAAGAGATATACAATATACTGATGGTCCAGAATAATTGCTTTTGGTGTGTTAACAATGTGGTTTTGTAACACCCTTTAAACAATCTTAAACTGGATATATAGAAGTAAATGACCTAGCCTGCTCCTCTGTAAACATGAAGACATGCTGTCAGGTGTTAACGGGTGGGTAATTTGTCTGATGGTAGTGTTGGATCCTTATTGGGCTCAATGGGTTCATTTTACACTTCGATAATTTCGAAGTGAAGAGATTGGGCAGTGCAGCAGCAACCTGTAACAGGAAGCTCACAGAGCACCAAAAATCAAGATGTATTCTCAGGATGGCCAGTGTTCCCCACCTGGAGTTGTACTCCACACACTCCCCAGCTGCCAGTGGTGATGACTGTGTGGGAAATCAGAGATATACTATTATTTCTTGACACTGAAATAAAAAATTTTAAAAGTCACCCTGTTATCTCTTTTATTGGGGGAATGTACTGCATATGGGTCAGTTGGAAGTCCCGAGTGCTGCATAGCTCATGAGAACAAAATACTTTAGGAGACTGCACAGAGAATGATACATTTCAGGCTGTAGTTCTGGTGACTACACAGATTTTCAGTCCAAAAATTCAATTTATATTATGCTAGTAAAGTGGAGTCTCTCATCCTGGACCTCTGTTTTCATATGTGATGGCTCACAGACTTCCACAGAGCTCCTGGTGCATTCAGAAGGCTTTCCTGGCAGATTGTGATGCACAACTGTGACAGTAGACTCAGACACTGGCTGTGGTTTGTCTCTGTGTTTGTGCTGTTTGGAACTGTTTGAATTTCTTTGTCTATTCAGCTGTTCAAAATAAGGTTACTGGAATGTTTCATTAGGCATCGTTTGACAACTCTTTTTTTTATTATTATTATTCTGTTCTGAAAGTAGAGAATGTATTTCTAACCTAGTTTAAATTCTAAACTCTCATGAAAATTATTCTGGTCAAAGAAGATGTTACATATTCCTTGAAAAGGCCTTCATGTCGGGTGAGGGTTTCATCTGAGTTGATGGAGATAAAGAGAGATTATTTGGTAGTGCTTAACAAGCAGAGATTGATTGGTCAGGTCTAACAATACTCTTCCTTTCTCTGAAAGCCTGTTTCAGATTGAATTCCTATTTCAGTGTCAAAGATGAACTTGATCAGCTTGTAGCAAGCTGTAGCTGAATTGTACATAATGAGAGAGATTTGTGTAATGGGAGCATCTGTATGTGTATGAGCAAGGGGGGAAGAAGGGATGGATTTTAGCTTGTTTAGAAAATAAAATGCATCATTAATCTAAATATGACAGTAGCATAAGCTGTGAGGACTGTCTTCCAAACAGCATGCCATGAGTTTGCTTTTTCTGCTGCTCTGCCAGCTGCACTCACGTTTTTGCCTAACTGCTGGTTCGTTTTCCTGGCGCTTGGATGAACCGACCGCTGCCTCTGCCAGCAAACAGCATTGTAGGGAAAGGCTGTCTGAAAAACAGCCGCTGAAAGAGTGATCTCTCAGGTGCAGTGTAGTGGGAATGAAGGGGCAGAGAAGAGAGGTGCCAGTTTGTCACTGTTCCCTAAATCTCAGCACCAGGGAGGGGCTTTGTGTCCTCTGCCTGGAGTCTTTGAGATGTGTGCATTCGGGAGTGATGTGTCAAAGCTCGTGAAAGAAAAGGATTTGATGAGAACAATCTGTCTGCAAAAGCTGGGTTTGTTTCATTTTTATTCCGTGCTGGGAGTGATCTTTAGAATGATCACCTTTCTATTTCGCTTCCCTTCCTCAAAAGCTAAATGCAAAGGGAGTTATAGGACAGAATATGAATACCTAATCATTTCATGTGTTTGTCACCACACTGCTTTGCATACGTGGTATTTCTCTCTCTTCCTTGAATAGATGTTTCTCCTTTAAACCCTCTGCAAGTGTTTCTTGTTGTGGGGTTTGTTGCTTGTTGGTTTGGTTTTTTTTAAATACCAAAAAGGTCAGAGGCAAGTGAGTGCAAAAGCTAAGAACATAAAGTAAACAACAATTATGAATAAGAAATGCATGGAGAAATATGCATATGTGTACAGAAAGTTTTTACATAAACTGAATATAAATACTGTGGAAGCAGAAGAGGCTGAACTGCTGCCAGCAGGATAATTATATAATTGATGTGCTCATCTACGAAACTGCTTTTTCTGTGCTTTGATATATAGCTCCACTAATGAGGTGGGTCTCAGTCCCAAAATTTGGTCTCTGTTCCTTGTCTAACATTCTTCACATATACAGCTCTATGAGGAATATGCCTACAGCCTTTTGGAAATGAAACACAGCCCTTCTAGGTAACACTCATTGTGTCTGACTTGTTTCTGGGTCACACTTTTTTGGCACTTCCCATCTAAGGGAAGGTGGTGGTGAGACTTGGTACAAACCGAAAACTAGTGCATACTGCAATTCACATCTCCTTTCCCATAGCAGTCACGTTTATTTTGATGTATTTTCTTGATTGCTTTTGCAACTGAGTTCTCCTCGACCCTTCCGTTGCTAATTAATCATACTTTTGTGCTTAAGCAGAAACTGATCTGGTGGGCAGATTGATGTGCTGATGAATTCCATGAAGGTCAGGAAAAAGGATGAGGCTGATGGGTGTGTGACTGGAAGAATCAGGTTGTCTTGCTCTTGTTTCACACCGAAGTACTGGTGTTTTGCAAAATAACTTAGTCTAAGCTGAATATGGCTTTACCTGGAACCAGGGAAATGATTCTGGGTGAAAATTTATTTTACTGTTTTGTTTCATTTGAAGATTTTCAGACTTTTTTTCCCCCTTGCTCTCTTTTAGTTTTCTGTCTGAATTCTCCTCGTTTCTTTTAGCTGTCCTTGTAACTTTGCTCCCTCCTCATGCATGCACACACGTGTTGAGTAATAAGTTTCAGACCTCCATCGTTTTCTTTCAGAGTGGCATAAAGATGAGAGATTCTCAGGCTTTCTGTCTCCTCCTTGGCCTCTATTTATATCTTTCCATTTTTTGTCCCCTAAAAAGAATGCCACAGACCAGTATTTCTCTGCTTGGGCTGCTGCTTTTGCTGAAGACATTGGTCTTCAGGAGCCTGCTGATGAGTGACTTTCTCTGACCTCTTTCCCATGTGTCTCTACCACAGTCCAAGGGCTTAACACAGATGGGCACAGTTTGATGTTTTTTTCCATACTCCTTGAGAGGGTAAAAATTAATAGCAAGACTCCAACATACTCCTCTTTCCTAGCATTCTGTCTCTTCAGTCCCTGTATATTTGTGTGGTAATATGTTCTCAAGTGAAAATGAGGAATTTTCAAATCTGGAAACACTGTATTTTAATACATGAATTTAGAATAAGTACAAGTGTTTTGCTATTGGTACGCTCTAGATAAAAGCATGAAGGAGACTAAAGATATGGAGCAGAAATTCCAGATGTATATCCCAGAGTCACACACAACTGTGCAATATGTACCTGGAAAAGAGATCCCAATGAGATGGGGCAGCATCTGTTCACTGAACCAAAAGGACCTGCTCTTCTGCTCTGCCCAGCTTGGCTTTGCTATTTATGCACCAAAGTTGGCATTTAAACCTTTTATGATTCCTCAGCTTTGAAATGACACAGATCTTGAAAAAACAGGTGAGAAACCATTTAAAGGACATCATATTGCCAGGAAACATGGGATTTGTGCACACAAAATGCCTCAAATGGGAAGCATACCGCTAGGGTGTCATATGTGTCTGCTGTCCAGAGCAAAAAAAACCTGGCTTTGGGAGTGGGATTTAGTCACTTAAACAGAGATTTCCAGTAGGAAAATTACCCTTTTAGGCATTGTAACATACCTCAGGCTCTCAGAGCTCCTGCATTGTACCTGCCAGACCTGGGCAGCTTCCTCACATATGCTAAGGAGTAGAAAGTAGCGCAGCACACCTCTCCTAGGGCCATTGAATTTGGGGACACGAGGAAGTGTCTAAGGGGACTACTGGAAAAAATGCCGGGAGCATTGGACAGCAGGGGAAGAAGAGCCAGAGCACAGGGAGATGTGAATGAGGCATATAAAGAGTGTAGGTTCTTTGTAGCAGGCAGATAATTAAAGAAACTTAAAATATAAGAGCCGGATTTTTATACACTGGCATGTGCTTCTTGACAGAAAATCACATTAGTGACTTCCTCCTTCTGTAGCAGAAAAATAGTTTGGGCTGGATTTGTTTTTCCATAGATATTTTCATGTATAAAATACATCAATGTTCTGTAGGTTAGACTTGACAAAATTCCTCTCCAAAGGGTTCACAGACTGCAAATTCACTTCTTTATCAATACTGTAGGTGACTACAGATTGAACCAAATTGGTGGTTCACAATTGTTTTGAAGTAAATTGATCTTGGCATGAGGAGGTATTTTCAAGGAAGTAGGAAGCCCAAAAATAGGGGTAAAGAAAATACATGCAGCAGAACCATGACTGGAGAGTCATTAGCAATGATATCACTAACTAGGCCAGACTTAAAATCCAAATGGGAAGAAATGTGGATTATGAAGCAGGAAGCAGTATCTGAATAAGCCACAGAAGAGTGCCAGTTTTATGAATTTAAACAAAAAGTTCATGCATTTAAAAACCTGGCTGTAGACAGACGGACTTGGGAGCGAGTCAGCCTGGTGGCCAGGAGCTGGCTGGGAGCGCTGCTCAGGACGGGGCCGAGCCGGGCGAACCTGCGCCCTGTGGCAGCCCAGCCTGGGCACGGCTGCTCCAAAGGAAGAGGCCAGGAGGGAGCAGGGGAAAAGCAGGAGGCGGGGAGCCTGGAGAGACCGGGCTGTGGGACCGTGCCTGTGCAGTGGCTGCGGAGCCACGTGCTCCCAGGGCTGGCACGGCCCCGGCAGCTGGCCGGGCTCTGTCCTGCCCTGACCTAAAGCTGTCTCGGGCAGAGATCTGCCTGATCTGTCTAAGCCTGGAGCTGGCTCCAAGTTACCCGGCGAAGTACTCTCTTTTATTCTTAATAAGTTATCAAGAGCTCAGATCTTAGCCAGCAACATGTGGTCAGTAAATTTGGATTGTTATTTTTAACTCTCTACAGAAAGAAAACAGTTGATTATATTGTTTAGGCTGTGTTTCTTCTAAACAGGAATTTCCTTTTTAGCACTGCCGTATCCCTTGGCGTCTCCTTTACCTCTTTCATAGTTTTTAGTTGCGGTATCAACTACTAAATATTGTCTTCGAGTCAAAAATAAAATCAAGCATTTTAGCTGGCAGTGCGGTATATGCTTGTACAAGGTCCCAGGGTAGTTTTCTTTTTTTTCCTCGCTCTGAACGGCAAAGTAGATGGGACACAATTACATACTTGGAACAGGTGTGACAAAGGCTGGTATCAGCAAAGTACCATGGCTGGAGGATAACGAAGATTTTGCCATCAGATAGATGGATCCAAACTTCTGCAATTGATAAAATGAATTGCTTAACACATTAAATATGCATCCAGACATGGTGCATAAATAGCTATATCAAAAAACTTACTGAGATCAGAGGAAAAAAATAATAGTGGGAATACTGTCTGGGAGTGTAAAGGCACTATGACTGAGTTTTATATCTTCTTTTTAAGGATAACTTTGATATTGTTGAGTGCTGTTATTTCTTCACAAAAAGGTATATTAGATGGTGTCAAATATTTGTGTGTCAGTGGCATATGTGATATAAAAGGTAGATCTGCTTAAGGGAATAACTTTTGAAAAATAAAACACTTGCCTTTAATTTGTTATAATATTATTCTTTCAATTATCAACACATCCTATATACTAAGAGTTTTTTCACATGACTTTTTACCAACATTGTTCTGAGCTGGAAGGAAGAGGAAGAGGAAAAGGAAGAGATCCACCTGCCAGAAAAAAAGACATGCCTGGTTCATGTTGTAATTAAATGTAGGAAAGAAAAAAACCCAAACCAAACAATGAATACAAATGGTAGGCAGGTATGAAAGTGGGTTAATTAAATGTTAAGCTCTCCATTTCCACTGGCAGTGGCATGCATTTTGGTTTTGTTTTCTTTGTTTTTTCTCCCTAGTTACTGTGTTGATATTTTGGTTCTGTTTTTTAAAATATGCTATTTTCTTATTGTTTTGAACTTTCCATTTCAGTGCTTTACAGAAGCCTTTTTTCACCCTCAGCACTGGTAAGGGAAGCTGCTGTAAGGGGACTTTTAAAGAAACTACTATCAGTGTTACAGAGGTGAAAACTTGCAATTGACCTCTGAATTCTTGAATGTTGAATGATCTCCCAAAATGTAAGAAGTAATGATGCTAATCAATCCTATTTATAATATATTAAGAGCTCTGATTCCTGTATAGTTAGATTTCTTTAAATTAAAGAAAAATAGATACAATATTAATTAAATATTAGTGTTATTGTTATTCTTAATGACTCTTTTTATGTATCATTGCTTATGTCTGGAGTATGACTTGTAAGTGTGTCAGAAAGTAAAAGGAGATAAGTTGAAAACCATATTTTTAATGTTCCTCTCTCTTCCTTACCCACCATGAATATTGCCATCCCCTGCTATGAATTTTATTGTATTTCAAATACACACTTTACCTGCACTGATGTAGTTCATTGTCACATTTTTCACTGCAGGCCTCCAACCCTCATCATTCAGATTACCATCAATTAAGTTCCTCTTTCTAATCTGTTTTTCCAACCTGTCAGTTTTTCAAAATGAGACCGTAAAGTGCTGTAGGTTTCTGTTTTGTCATTTTTCTATGTGAGACTTGAAAGTGTGGTCATTGTAAGTTTCCACTTTTCTTTTTTTTTTTCTAATTAAGGCTTTTTCTTCTTTTTATTCCCCAAAAAAGCTCTGAGGTCCAGAAACAAGAAAAGGTGAGGTTAATGCAAAACTACTTATTTTTTCCTTCCTCTTCTCATTTCCTTAGTACTTCTGCTTGACATTCAGATCATTTTGGTCTGAGGACTTGTTTCTGGAAAAAAAGAGGGCTAGCTTCCCCTCAACCTCATCAGTGTCTTTAAACAAGCCCAGTACCCCCACTCTTTAAAGGGGTTGCTGGAGCATCCCACCCTGGGAACATCCCATAGTGCTTTGTGGCTACTCAGAGCTTCAGCAAGGTGTGAGGATGTGCAGCAGGATCCCAAACAGATGGGGTTTTGCTTCAGGAAAGACTTGGAGAGCTGGGTGTTCTCCTGCTTTGTAGTGACATTTGCAGGTGGGAGGGACAGGCACATAGCAAAGTCACTGGGGAGTAAGCACAGCCACCACTTTTCTAAGTATTTCCATGAAGTTTCCAGGCCAAATCAGGGCCCCCATCACAGTTAAGTTTTCCAGTTATGTTTATGAGAAGTTAATTGAGCCCAATACATTAATTTCTGGGTACATTTAAAATTTTCTTTACATTTCCATAATATGATTTCAGGTCTTAAGAAGAACTATGCTAGATACAGAATCCCAACAGAAATATAAGATATCAACTGTACTGTTCCTTGTCTTTTTCCTCTGTGCTGTTATGAATATGCATATAGTTACAAAAACTACTCTTCTACATTTTGCACATGATAGGAGAACGCTCTTACACCTTTTCCCTTTCTATTTTTTCACTCACCATTAATGAATTATTCATACAAAGGTCCCAGAAGACAAAGCATGTAGAGTACCTGAAATCCCTGAGATTTTCATTTTGTGCTGCTTTTTGGTAAAGAAGTGCTAAGGTGATACCTACATCTGCGTCTGTGAAAGGCACTGTGGAATATATAACATGGGATTCTGGGAGGATCCAGGTGTGTTTAAGTGCAGGAGCCTCTGACTTCAAAAACACAGCTACTCATAATATGCATTCCAGCTGAAGCCTCATGTTTTGAATGCAAAAGAGACAATTATGTGAGAAGAACCTGGGCTCTTCCCCTCTGCCAACTTACAGTTTTCTTTTCCCTTGATTTATTCCATTTTCT
>VWZN01002854.1:162992-177658 GCA_013396955.1 Regulus satrapa
TTTTTTTTTTTTTCATTATTCCTTGCTTTGTGGTGCTTGCTTGTAGAAATCTGTAATAGGTAATTATGTAATGGATAGAGAATAATAGAGAGAAAGACAATTCTGCATACTTAAAATCTCTGTGGTCCTGCTGGTACCAAAGTTTCTCATACAAAATCAATTTCAGAAGAGCTTGCATGATGATGGAGAAGTCTTACAGACTTCGTGCTTGACTGTGTCACAGATTATATTAATTGTTCTAAGACCTTGTTAAAACAGGGAAATTATGAAATCTGGGTTTTAAAAAATTTAAATTATTTAAAGATTTTTTCCTCTTGTTTTAAAATATGTCTGATGGTAGCATGACTTCTCCAAGTCTTTACAGCTATTGTGGCAGAAAAGTCCTAAATAAAAAGAAAAGAAATCATAAAGTTTTTATCTTGATGCGGGATTCAAATATGCTATCTAGGCAATAGTCAGCACTTGAACTTTGTTTTTTTTTTGTTTTTTTTTTGTTTTTTGTTTTTGTTCTCTTTAATGTGCTTCAGAAATTAAAATAAAGGCATGGAGAAATTTATTTGTAACACACAAAACCTGTGAAATCCTCTCAGCTCATAAATGATACATTTGACTTCTTCAATTTTATGGCCCTTAACTATTACTCAAGGTGATCACAAAGAAAATTCCTAGAACCTGTGGGGGAGTCCTGTTGCTTTTGAATCCCACTGCAAATGACCATGTCTGGCTGCTTTCTATTTTCCTGCTGAAAAAATGCATTGCAGTAGGTGTAAAATTATTGGTACAGGAATTGGTTCTAGACAGTGCAGAAAGTTATTTCTTTCACAGTGTAATTTTACAATAAAAACCTCCTCTTTCCCATTTCATGAATTCTGTCGGCTCCATCTTTTCTGAGTATTTCAGTTAGTACATTCAAGATGCAGGAGAGATCTGTCATTAGAGCATAATGTGATGAAGCATTAGAATATTAGTTTATATATTTAATAGTGTTTATAATGTGTCCATTGTGATTAGTGATCTTTGCCATTAGAATCATAGCACAGTTCCCATAATGGTTTTCTTTGGATCCACTCCTTGTTTGTGTGTCCTGCACTCTGAAAAGCCCCATCTAAGCTGCTGTTAAAAGGCCATGTTCTGCTGCACCTTATATTGAATGCTGAATGATTTAGAAGAGGTGAATGAATATTCTTTTAATCTAGAACATAGAAAAAATTTTGATTTCTGGGGTTTTTTTTACATTAAAAAAAAAAAAGTATGCATTGAATTTGGATAGGAAGATGTATGGAAATGGCAAAACATTTCCTGAAAATTTTTGCTGGAGGGTTAATGTTACATTCTCCTCCCAATGTTTTATTAATATTTTTAATAGAAATTAAATGTTGATTTTTTTTTTTTTTCATTATGTACTCATATGGATGACTCATTCTACAGGGAGTAATTTTTTAGTTGTCTGATTTGTCATCGGGTCCATGAATCCTCACATCAG
The DNA here is from genome assembly GCA_013396955.1 of Regulus satrapa. Classification (NCBI taxonomy): domain Eukaryota; kingdom Metazoa; phylum Chordata; class Aves; order Passeriformes; family Regulidae; genus Regulus; species Regulus satrapa. The sequence continues at coordinate 164,476 of VWZN01002854.1, forward strand.
TTGTTTCTGCTCCTATATTTTAGACACTTTCTTTAGAGAAGAAAGAAGAACACTGTTCAGAGCAAAATCACTACAATGATGTTGATGATAAAATTTCTAAACGATTATATGAGATGAGCTTTATCAGAGTTACTCATATCTAAATGCAGAATGAGAATAGACATCAAAGAGAAGTAAATATACTAGTACTTGAAATCTGCTTAGGAGAAAAAGCTGGTTTTACTAAAATATACCTGTATTTTACATTACTACAGAATGTGATTCTAACATAATTTAAGATGATCTAAGGTAATTTGCTACTTGTGTATCATGTGTACCTGTAGCAGGTTTAGAGGTTGCTTTTTGTAATTTTGTTGCTGTAATAATGCCCACAAAGTGATGTTTTTCATTCTTCCGTACTCCTTCATGGATGCAGTAAAAAGTCCTGGATGGTGCAGAAATGTTTTGTTTGTGCTTTGTCCTAAGATGGCTTTTTAAGTCCATCTTACTAATAACAGGATGCTGGGATGAAAGTAGGAAGAGAAATGAGAATTTAAAGTTTTCTTTGTTCCTTGTTTAATGGACATTGGAAAGCTGATTTCTGTTGTTCAGTAAATCTAGGATAATAAATGTGTACAGAACTATCTTCCATTACTCGGTCATAGCATAGCAGAGAAACACAAAGGTAGGAAAAATTCATTCTTGATAGTCATTTTAGAAAAAGTCATTATTTACTGCCTCATGCTCAATAGTTATTCATTTAGTCAGGTTTCTCCTGGAGTACAGAGTAGGGGGAAGATTAGGCACAGAATTTGAGTGACACCCTTATGCTTTCTTTAGCTGCAACATTATGGTTTAAATGGATGATCCATCTGGTATTTTCATCCTACATCAAAAGCTCTTTCTTGAAAACTGTTTGTTATGAGAAAGAATAATTAGACTGTCTAGTTTAGTACAGGATATTCAGATTAAAAACTTCACCAAATAGTGATGTAGTTATGGGAAACAGGTCTACTGAAAATCACTTCTTGACTTTAACATAACTTCCTTTATTGATGTCAAACTTCTGTGCAGTAGTAGTGGGCACAGAAGCAACAGCCTCTGGCGTTTCTTTGTCCTGCTTCACACATTTGCTTTCTTGAAGTATTACAAAGGGGATCCACAAAAGACAAAAACTTAAAGCATTTTGTAAAAGGTGTGGTCCCAATCCTTTGTCAGTCCAGCTGCTTGCTGTCTAATTCCCTCCTTGGTCTGCAAACCGAAGGATTAGGTTGAGAAGCTGAATTAGGTGGCCCCAATTTTCTGTTCTGTCAAACCAAGGCCCTGAGAGTGAAAAACTTGAACACCTTCCTTAAATACTCATTAACTGGAATGTGCTTCTTTGATATTAGGATTTAAATCTCTCTTTGTCTGTTACCATGTACAAGGAGTCTCAACACTGAAAAGGTTTAGGAAACTTTAACTGTTACATAGAATCATAGAACCATAGAAGGGTTTGGGGTTGAAGGGACCTTCAAAGATCATTGAGTTCCAGCCCCTCTGCTGTGAGCAGGGACACTTTCCACTATCCCAGGTTGCTCAAAGCTCCACTGAACTTGGCCTTTAACACCTCCAGGGATGGGGCATCCACAGCTTCTCTAGGCAACCTCTTCCAGTGCCTCACCACCCTTATAAATCTCTTTAGCTTACAAGAGAGAAGGATAGCAGGTTTTCTACCTATGGTGGTCCTGATTTCACTGTAGGTGCTTTGGCTGGTTAATCTCTTTATAAATAGTTTATATGGAGTTTAACCAGATTTGAGCTATCTGGCAAGGTGCATGTTAATGTTTCGAAGAAAAACTATTCTAGAATGTGATGGCCACACATACATATAAGTTGGCAACTTGAGCTTTTAGGCAATGGCAATGGATCCTCAAATGCAGAATGTCTGAGGGTTTGTGCCTGAGACATGATATGTGCCATGGCACCAGTTAGCCCAGGATTTCTCCCAGCTAAAACTGAAATTAGAATACAAATGTTTCTTGGGTGAGAAGGAGCTAGACTACAGCCCCAGCTAAAACTTTGGAGGTCTACAGATTTGTCTAAAACTACGTGATAATATCTTGACTACAGAAGACATTTCATCAGAAGAATTATTCTTTTGGATTGGATTTTAAAATCCTTTTAGGGGAATCTTTGGAAATTTGTAGGTGGCGTCTCCCCTTTCTGGTTAGATAAAGACTTAACCCTCAGAGGCTGATTATGTTCAGACTCAAGGATTTGGCTCAGAACCCATATTGGTGCAAAAGTGCAGGAACTATGCAGGCTCTTTGCAGCCATGAACTATAAGCTTAGGAAGAACTCAGCCAGGCTCCTGCTTGTTAAACAGCAGTGGAAGAAATGTTCACACATGGAGCTTGACCGTTTCCACTGAAGCTAAGGTATTTTCACTGTAGGAAGAATAGGACCTGGTTTGTTTTTCTTTTGACATCTGAAAGTGAGTCTCTCAGATTTTTGAACTCTGAGAGGCATTATTAGAGATTTTTTTCCACTCAGTGTAATCACTGCTTCCACTTCCTGAATCTTTTTGTTTAGTTGGTCAAAATTGTTATTAACATCATTAGAAAAAATACATGTGCTACTCTGGGCAGGGTGGTGGTTAATTTTTAAAGAGTTATTTAATACCCTAACATAATTGCAAGACTACATTTCTATATCACTAAAGGCATTGCACAGAAAAATATTTACTCAACTTAAGCTAGAACTCAAAAGAATATTTTTGTGATTTCAGAGTTGGTTTTATGACAGGAGGAATTTCATGACTTTCCCAATAAAAAAATCTGAAACTGTACTGTTTCATTGTATGTTGCCTGCAGTTTGTGCAGCAAAGAACCAAAACATCCAGAGGAAGCTGTATGTTTGTTTGTTTTTATTAATAAGCTATTGACTAAATAAATTTCTATTGTTAAGTGACTAAGACAGTCAAATATTTATGGCAGGGCAGTTTCTTTTAAAGGCTGTGTAAGAAACATCTGCCCAAATGACTGAACATCTTTTAAAAATGGAAATTTCTGGGATTAATGGTCAAGGATTCTCATTGCAGGCACTAACTCTTAATGAGTGCCAAACGTGCACCTGTTCTTCCCTCTCCACAAATGTGTCGCATGGATGCCATTGTGGTGGCTGCTCGTTTGTACTTGTAACTTGAAGATCACTCTTCCTGCAGCTCTGTTTGATTTCACACATCTGGGCACATCAGGCACACAACAGGATGTCAGTGCACTTATTCAGCTGTGATCCAGTGGCCCTACACTTCTGCACTACATTGGTCCCTTAGGCTGCACTTCAAAATTCTTCTCATACTTATTGCTCTGTATTAAACAACATAGTCAACTCTTCTGAAAGTATTTATCAGTTCTTCAGAATTTCAGCAATTCTGAGATGCCTTCCATGCCTTCCAGTACATAACATTGTAGCCTAAACCAAGGTAGCAGAGTTTGTACTCGCAAAGTAGTGTCTGGATTGCTACTTTTTTGGATCCAGATGGATTTAATGCCTCTGCAGGGAAGCGAGCTCAAGGAGGAGGTGCTCTACAATTCACAGTCTGTGTCTGGCAAAGAAATTTGTAGAAGATAGGTTTTGGATACCCCTTCCCAGCCCAGCCATCACAGATCTTGCTCCTCTAATCTGCCATGGTGCAGTGATTTCTGAGGTATCTGCAAAGCCATGCCTCTGCCCTCAAGGTACTAACAGGCTTACAGAGTGAAAATCCCTTGTCTGCACAGTCCCTAAGGACCAGGTTAGTCCCAGGCTGTCCTAGATGTTTGGGAAAGTTCCAGCAAGTATTAAGACTGAGTTATGATTTTTCAGAACCAGGTACCTCATAGTACCTATGTGTCCATCTCCTTTCCTCTTTGCAGTGAGCAATATACTTTACTTATCTTACTGTATTGTATAATACTTGCAAAATACTTAAATTCACATGGAATCACGGTTTGATTTTGAAGACTGGACAAAATAACTTTTTAGAACCTGTGTAAGTGTGAAAAAATATATGCAGAAGATACACAGGTTCTAATTTTGAAAAATCCCCAAGTATTGCTGTGATGTTGTCAGCTTGTTGCAGTCCAGCTGCTCAAAAAAGCAGCAGCTGCTGTGCCTCACTGCCTGCTTCTTTTCTGGTAGGTGTTTTATGATTTAAATCACTTCTTTGGGTGGAGAAAAGCAGATCTCTCTAATTCAGCAACAGCCGTTTACATTGACTTGACAAGCAAGAAATAAAACCATTTGAAAAGGATCACTGCAAGGATAAAGGAGAATAGGCCTGACTAATAAAAAACTGCTGGAAGCAAAAGAAAAAGAAGACATACTACTGGGGTTTAGCTCTCTACTTAGGAACATAAAAAACATACATGCAATTTTATGCATTGAGAAGTAAAGTGTTGTTAGATGAGGTTTGTTTGTCATTTTAAAGGCAGGTTTTCATAATATGCATTGCTTATTGTTCTGGAATAATATCTTAACTTAGAGAGCAGCTTCCATTTTCTATGTGGGCATTTTAAGCAAAGAGTAGGCTATCACCACATGAAATCCTTTTGCCTTTTTTGACTGGAGAATAAATGCTTCCAAACTCTGTGCAAAGACAAGAGAAAGACCAAATTGTGCTGCTTAATATTTGTGACTCTTTATGCCCTGTGCTTTTAGCAGAGTCTGGCATGGCTAGTGGGGAACTTCCCCCCTCAAATCAGATTATCTAACAGTTAATCTGTTTTGTTGATGTGCTGAACAACAGCAGCTCATTCAGGAACAGGCTCGGGGCAGGAGGGGGGAGATCTTCTGAGAGCAAGCTGTTTCAACCAAACATTTTCCTTTTAGTGATTCATAGGATTAAATTTCAGGCTGTTGCCTATGGAACCTGGTATTAACAGCCAACACATTCATCACATTGGCTTTTCTCTTCAGCTTCCTTTATGGAAACAAATAGAACGATAGTTTCACCATCGGTCTCCCTTGACCAGCTTCTAAGGCTGTGATTGCATTTTTCATCACTTTTTAATACTGACCAGACCCTGGGTGGTTAAATTCATAGTTCCATCATCTTTTTTCTTTTCAGCACATACGGAATAGTCCTGAAATTAGCTGAAATTGATCTATGCTACTGTTAGCCTCCTTCCTGTATAGACAGACTATTATTATTTCTCAGCATATGTGTGGGAACTATCCATATGTAGCAAGACTATTTCCTTTTCACCTAGAGAACAGATGGGGATTGGGATACGTTTATTGCAATTTTTTGGGGTTTTTTTTCTTGTTTTGATTAAGTCCAGTAGATCTTACTATGGCTGCTGAGTTCCAGTTTGCACAGTGCTTGGTGATTCGCAGGTCTGAGTGGTGAAGCCTCTTGTGTTCATCTTCCTCATTTTCCTGACCTACAGGGGGGCAGGGAGGACATAAGTCTAATTAGAGTGAATGAATCTGTGTCTTGTACGTGCTGCTCAGAGGCTTTGCTGTCTCTTATCCACATTACTGCTGCAGCCAAGGAGCACACCCCAAGGGCACCCTGGTGCAGACCCCGAGTGCTTTATCTGTATAGATTACTGCAGTGTGTTCATGCAGGGTGAATCCAGACTCTGCAGCTCCAGCTTTCACAAAGCCTCTTCACAGGGGAAAACAAATTATGCTGGCTAGCACACAGCATTTGCTAGGAGGTGAAAGCTTAATGAAATCAAGAAAATGTGCTGTTCTCACAGGTTGCAGTGAGTGCTATGGGGATGCTGGGAAACAGCCAACGCCTGGTAATAGGCACTAAAGCTACATAGAACCTTGCCTTTTCAGGGCTGCATTTTTCTTTACTCTGAAAGTGATGTAAGAACATATTTTGACATCACAGAGATGAGATTTCAACCAGTACAGACAGGGCTGAACTAACAATAGCACAGGGGACAAGACAAGAACTAGACGACCCTGTGCCTTCAGCTTGAATCCTCCTTCTCCACAGCTTGCTTCCAAACAGGTTGAATGATGTAGGGAAACTCACTTGTCAGTTCTGTGTCTTAATGCAATATGTGGTTTTTGCTTGTTTCAGTGAGCTCAGGTGTATCTCTGGTGTATGTCTAGCTTTCATGCAAGGAGGGTAAGTATAAGAGATTTTAAATGTCTGTATTTTCCCTGGAGGTATTTAGAAGATTTGTAGATGTGGCACTTACAGATGGCACTTGGATGTGGCCCATGTTTTAGTCTTGGGCTTGGCAATGCTGGTTAGATGGTTGGACTCAAAGGCCTTTTCCAACCTAAGCGGTTCTGTGATAACAGGAAACCTCAGTGTGGAGTCACAGAGTCATAGTCTGTGTATATCTTTTGGGAATGTTGTGTTTGCTTAGCTGGACTTGCTAAACTTGAACTAACAATTGCAGGGAAGTGTCCTGTCTCATTATATACCCATGTTATTGCTACCTGGATATTTCTGTCCATGGAGAGTGTATAAATGGCATGGCAGGGCTGTGTGTAATCTGGAAGATGCCATAGTCAGAAGAGAGTCTCCTTGGGCTACTGGATGAATACAGGTGGATTTTTAGCTTTTACATGAATAGTTAGAAGGGTTGTGGATAACCTTAAGGCTGTCATCATAGGTGGTGGTCCCCTCCATTCCATTTCCAAAGGTTGGCAAGCAACCATGTCTGGGGCAGCCCAGGTTCTTGAATCATCTGTTTGTCTGTTAGCTCTGAGTCTGCTCTTTTCCCTTGTTAGTTTCTGTGTCTGCCCTATATAGGACTCTAGACTCCTGTCTCTCAGTCCTGTTGTAACTCCTTCACTCTTCTTTAATTATCATGGTCAATCAGACTGTTTCTAAGCGTGCCTTATCCCATTCTGGGGGATTGATGTGAGCCCCCTTGTCCAGTGACAAAAGGGGGCTCAGTCCCAGCCCTCCTATTCCACAAGCAACCCTGAAACACCACAAAAACAAAACACCCCTTTGGCCCCATGTAGTTCAGGCACCAATTTTATTTACTTTTATCACCCAGGGCCTTGGCCCAAGACACGATACAGAAGTCTTTCTTTACAGTTCCAGGTTTCTGCCTCTTTTGGGTCAGTTTCCCCAGTATCTTCTAAGCAGAGTTGTAAAACTCCAATAAAACCAGCAAGGTTTTGCCATCAGAGTATTTGCCTAATGCTGAATGCCAAACAAAAACATTTTGAAGATTAACTGCATGCCTGTCTTATGTACTATTTGCTTATGTAACAGGTTTATTTATGTGGTGACTTTTGACAGCTACAGTTTAATTTTACTGACTCTATTTCTAAAAATGAGGAAATAATTTTATTTTATGCTCTTAGAGGATTTTTTTCAAATTTAATGATTCTGTGAAAATATAGAATAGCAAGAGAAAAAATGGATTTTGTGAAAATACAGGATAGCAAGAGCAGAAATTATACGTTTTAATGTAAACAATTTGGTTGTAGGGAGTTAATGAAGCAACTACTGAAAGACAAAAAGCATTGTATTATTGACTGGAAATGTGAAGTGTCATGTATAATTCAAAACTAAGTCCCCCAGGAAGAGTTCACATAATGTACATGAACTGCTGAGCTGTTTAATAAACAAGGAAACCAAAAAGGGCAGCATTTGCTGTAATCCAGAGATCTATTTAATGCATACAGGTATTTGCAGCCAAGTAAAAAACATGGGTTTTAACACTGAAGTGTTTCTTAGTGAGAGGAATTGATAATAATACTGTGGTTAAGAAGGTTATAGCAATACAGCTGTCTTCTTCTCTTAAAATGCAAGAAAAAATTATCAAACTTTGAAAACTTCTGGTGATTCACTTTTCCAGTCAGGGATAGTGATACAGGAATTTCTAAACAGAACATCTGTGCTTGCTACACTCTAGCAGTATTATGGGTTAGATAACTACTGAAGCCATTACCAATACACGTCCTGGCAGCATTTGCCTCATTTTCAACTGGTGTTGTCGATAATTCAGTCATATGAGAGCCTCAGTTCCTTCTGTGATAACCATTTTCATGAAAACTTGACACTATGGTGATTTCCAAAAACTTGACATTCTAATGAAAGCTTGTATGAACCAATCTTTTCTCAAAGCTGAAAAGAGTGTTGCCATTGGTCCATGAAAGTCACTTTGCTTCATTTAGCCCAGATGCTACTTTTGTTTTTTCCACAGCTAAATCTAAGATGGGAATTGCCATCCCAGCAAAAGCCACTGATGTCTGCCTTCAATGGGATAACTCAACTGCTCTCTTTCCTTGAAGGGTTCTTCTACCCTTCAGCATTTTGGGTAGCACTCTTGGTCAAACTAACACCAGCTTGCATAGGCTGCATGTTCCAGTCAGCAGCAGGGCGCCGTCTTGGAATGACGGCAGTTTCTCTGAGGCTAGATGGAAATCAGCTTTTGTTTGTCTTTGTGTGCTCAGTTCTGTACTATTTAATCTGCCTGACATGGGAGAACTGATTTGCAAGCTGCAAACAGTATTTCCTACTAAAATGAAATCTGAAGAAGTCAGACTGAAGAGAACCTTTTATTTTTACATGCTATTTTTCGTGTGTTTCTGGATAGCTCATCCCTCACACATGGGGAATGAGAATATCATGGAGTGACAGATTTCAAACCTCTAGGTCAGTGCAGGCTGTGCTAATTGCCTAGTGACCTCCCTTTTGGATCCTTGGCAAAGCCTGTCTTTTTAACAACATGTGCTTCTATGACATCTGATTATGGATATTTTTTTAAGTATTATATGACTTTTCTTTCTCTCCTTGTAAACAAATAGGTTTGTGTGGTTGTTATTCCCTGTGGGCTTTCTCCAACCACTTTTCAACTGAGATTAAACTGAGATGAGCAGCTTCATGGTTTGGGGCAGCCTTCAGAGTGTGGAATAGAGTTCTTTGGTCTCCCACAGATGTTTTCCAATGGCAGTGGGTGGATTGCTTTGGAAGGCATTAAGCCTGGATTTTTTTAACTGAAGTTATCCTAAAGTGAGAGCGCTAGTCTGAACGAGGCAGGTAGGGTCCATTTATTGTTGTAAAGAGCAAGGCATCTGCAGAGGATGAATATATAATATTTTTTGACTATAGAAAGAGTTTCAGGCATACCATGTTTAAAGCATTAGGTTTAATTTTTCTGGTTTTTTTTCCCTGTCTTTCTTATAACATTTTAATTGCCATATTTTGGGGTGAAGCTCACAAACAACTGATCTACAGCAACATCACAAGCATTGTTTCAATTGGGTTTTTCCTAAACTCCTTTTTTTTCTGTTTTTTGCATGTAGATTTCTACTGAACATTTTTAGGTACATCCATGATGTAGCATGTAAGTGCTACAAACTAGTAACTGAGAGAATCGTGTCAAAATAGCATTAGAAGGTGCCTTAGTTGGTAATTTAGACCAGTGCTCTACTCTTCACAGTTGAAGAAACTTGTTATGGAGCACAAAATTTTGGCTTGCATCTTTATTAACCTGAGTGCTCTTACTCAGTCTGCTCTTTCTGTACTGACTTAAATGTTTTCCACGACGTTCCAGAATTCTTTAAAAGGCCCACCTTTGATTAAGCTAGGTGAATTTTGTTTGTAGATGGAACAAATACCATCTGAAATGGGCATGCCATAGGCATACTTCTAGTAACCAAACAGTGCTTCGTAGACCAAAGTGCTTGTCCTCTGCAGGAGGGAAAAAATATCTAAAGGAGTACACTAACAAACTTGAAATCTTTCTCCATATATACTTTGTCTGCAGCTTTGTAGAAAGAGTGTTTAAAAAATCACCACAAAAATCCTGGATAAGAGAAGAATTTAATTTAATTTTGGGTCATTTCTTTTGTTCTTTCTCATTTGCCTTCTGGAAGTGACTGTCTGGGTTTAAGTGTCAGAAAGAATATTTTTGGCATAGAAGTCCTCTATGTGTTGACTTTTAATGAACCAATCTTTGAGACTGCTAGGCTCACCTTCCGGGGAAATGTTACATAATTGACGTGTCACATAAAGCGTGTTGCTTTTTAACTAAATTCCTTTAAAGTCTTTGGTATTTCCCTCTTTTATTTCTGAAGTTCCTTCATTTCATGTCATAAATAACACTGACCTTGCTGAACCCTTCCCTATGAGTTGCTTTGAGACTGGGTGACCACAAACACAAAGGGAAGTAAGAGATTTATTCAAACTTGACATTAATGCAAGCAAGTGACATTTAGAGGCTTTGCCCTTAATAACAGGATCTCCAAAACATCTACAAGAATCAGGAAACTGATGTTTAACTGCTATAAAGCCAGAATTGGAAAAATTAGCAGGGAAGACTGAAGAGATTTAAACATGCAAGCACACAGACAGCAGCATTATCATTGTTAAATGTGTACATAATGCAGTAACTTTGCACTAAAAACTAAATCCATGTCCTTGTTGTGGTTTGAAAGACAGGCACCTGCCAAGGAAGGCAGGAACCTCCCTTGAAATGGAAAATATGACCCCCTTCCCTCCGAATTATTATAACATGGAAGTCAAGGGGCTTTCAGACAAAGATATGGGAAAATAAATTTATATTAATTTATATTTATATCCAGTTCTTTACTGGAATATAAATAAGTAAATAATCTCAAGTTATCTCTGCAGTTTCCAAGAGAAAGCCCCCCAGCTAAGAGATTGCATCCAGCTGCATCTTTCCCTCCATCTCAGCCACTTCTTTTGTTTCTCTTAAGTATCCTCATTACCATCTCTCTTAGGCAACAAATGGAAGAAAATTCTCTGAGAGAAAAGAAAAAAAAGGAAAACCCCTAACCTCCAACAATCCTTGTATCCTCAGATTTGTCATCTTTTGGGAATGTGTGCTCTCAGGAAATCCATGAGTTTTGACTCTTCACACAGGCACAGCTTTGATGGAAAGTGACCACAAGCTTCAGGGTTGCTGCTGCCCTTGCCTTGAGCTCAAGTACCTGCTGACTCCAGTTTTTTTGCAGAATTGTGCTCCATGCCTTCTGCAGGTGCAGAATGATGCCAGAAAAACCAGAGAACCATATTTTTGAACCCTTTACATTAACTGCCAAAATAATGTCAGGGTTTTTTGCAGTGCACTATTGCAAACTTTGTTTTTACATTTCCTACTCAAGTACAGGCGAAACAGCTGTTCTTGGAGGATCTGGTATCTTTAAGTTCTGCAGGAGGACTCTTGTGTGGTAGTGACCACTCCATGAAACCAGGCTAATCCCTGGGTGATAGATGGGAGTGATGCAGTAATTGCATACTTGAGCAGATTGCGGGGCAGGTAGCACTGTGTTAAATCTTGATTTCATTTCCAGCCTTTGCTTAGTAGATGTCTCAAGAGCCTGTGAAAAAAGGTAATTCCAAGAGAAATTTTCAAAGATAAAATGCTTGAAATAAAATTTTTGGCTGTCATTTTCACTGAAGGAGATCTTTCTTACATGCTCTGGTGTTCCAAAGGGTGTTTTTTTAAAGAAACACAAGAATTTCTTTGCCCAGTGTAGCATATATCAACAGAAATATGGAGTGGTATATATATCCTGCATATTCTGCATTTCCTGATGTGGATCTCAACTGGTGTCTTTTCTTAGGTAATTTCCCATACAAATATTTGAAATGGAAAAATAAAGATTTATTTCCCTGTATCATTCAAGTATGAAGCATACAGCTCTATCGAATTTCATAATAATGATGTAAAATTAATGGTATCTTTAAAGACATACAGACCTTAGGCACATCAGAGCTACAAGCCTTTTCTTCTCATCATGCCCACGTACTTTTGACAGTGAGAAAATGGTTTGCTGAGCAGATGAAGAGGGATTTTTTTGATGTGCAAAGGAATGTTCTGTAGGAGAATGGATTGCAAGCAACCCTACCCCTGATGAATTACAGCAGTGCCAATTATCAAAGAGTGGAAACAGCCTTGCCTGTCCAATGAGGATGGGTGTTAATAAAAGAGTGGTTAGGTGGTTGAGGGGAGGCTGGTGGGGCTGTAGTTGGAGTCTACTGGTGGTGCTGTGAGGAGTCTTTGGTGACATTAATGTTCTTCAATAAGTATAACTGGTTTTAGTTAATTATTTGGAAACAGCATCACTGAAATGGAATTGTGGAATTGTTTTAGCCAAAGTATATGTCTGGCATTAGTTTGCTCAGATGCTGTGCAAAGTGGTATTTCATGAAGTCTCTCATGCACTTCTATTTTCCTAAAAATGACAACCTGTGCAATGCTGGGATGCACTGCAGGATTTTAAGAAAATGTTTAGCTCTTACACCTGCCAGGATATTTGGGGCCCTGTTTGCTTTCTCTGAGGTGTCTGTAGCTTCTATGAATAATCAGTAAGAATTGCTCATATCCTATGCTGCGAAAATAAGGCCTGCGAGCCAGTCTATTAAAACCTGTTGTTGGAAGAGCAGGATATAAATAAAAGCATACAGCTTTTTCAGTGATGGTAGATGTTCTCCCTTCCCTTTAGTAACCCTTCCACAGCTAACTTTACATCCAAAATGTCTAGTTCTGAATTTTTTTAGCTAGTGGGGGAATTTCACTTTCATTTCGTTGTGGGGAGAACTAGTTTTAAGGAGAAAAGGTGAGTGATTCCTAACTGGAAGCACAGACTTTTCCTTCCTGGTTAAGGTGGGAAAATAAGGTTTATATGGCATTTGCTTTTCATATAGTAGTAATGCGCTTTTAAGGTGTTTATATTACTGTCTTAGTAAGGTATGCATTTAAAAGATTTTTACAAGAAGCTATATATCCAAGCTCTGCATAGATTGCATAACTATAAGGTTCTAGAACAAAGCTGTTTCTCTGTATTGCATTAGAAAGCATTCTAGTGACTTTCTCCTTGTGAAGTCAGGAAAGATAAACAGTGTGCCTCTATAGAAATATAAATATTTTTCTCCAAGACATTTAGACTTTCACATGCTGTTTAAGATTGTTTTTCTTTTGGGATTTTTTTTTTTTCATCTGTAAGAAGGCCTGCATATTCAAAACATTTTCAGGCTCAATGTGGAGTTTTAGCTTAGGGTGGGTGTATCTTACAGAGCCTGAGGTTTGGTGAGCACTGCCAGCTATTTCTGGGTTCACATGGTTCAGTCGTGTCGTCTTGGTGAAAAAAACTACTTCTCTTGTGTTTAATATGTGGAGTTTTTCTTTTTTTTGTCCTCCAGGATTTTTTTTTTTTTAGTTTTTTGTGGAGGTTTTTTTGGTGGTTTTTTTTTTTTTTTTTTTGGGGGGGGGGGTTTTTT
>VWZN01002854.1:177663-198396 GCA_013396955.1 Regulus satrapa
TTTCTTTTTTTTTTTTTTTTTTGGGGGTGTTTTTTTTGGTTTTTTTTTTTTTTTTTTTTGGGGGGGGGTGGTTTGTTTGGTTTTTTTATTGTTTTGTTTTGTTCTGTTTCTTGTTTTGAATTGGGCTTTCTGCTCTTGAGCTCAAGTTGGAACATCACCTTATTAAAGCTCATGTATGTTTGGTAAAGGGCAGCTTGTGGTGCCTTTCCAATCTCCCTTCTGGAGCCAAGGATTAACAGCTCAATAATAAGCATAAAGGAATTAATTAGTGAGAGTCATGTGTGAACAGCAGCCTCTGGTGATCTTGAACTTCCCGTCAAATAATCTCATTTCATCACTTGTGTTCCTTTAAGCCCAAATGCAAGTGGGAGTTACCGTTGCCAAGACAAGTATTGGTGGCTCCTATTTAAATAAACACACACCTTTCATACATGTGTGCATCCTTGCTGAACCCTTGTTTGCGCTTCTATCCACATGGAAAGAGACATAGAACAGCTTGTATTTTCTAAAGTTTTCTTCTCAGCTGAATGTGCTCGATATAAGGCCAGGGAAGTTTACTCTCTCTTTTTCAAAGCTTCTGAGGAGCTGGGATGCACATCTAAAAAATCATGGAGGGATTTTTGTATTTTTTCTAATCCCTTCTGTTTACTAAAAACAATCCAAGTTTCAATCAGCATATTCCTTTAAAAAAAAAAATCTTTCCCTGTCTAATCACTCTAACAGTTTAGAACTCCATCATTTATTTGTGGTTTAGTTCTGATTTGAGAAACTATCTTAATACTTTAGTTATGCATTTTCCAGTGCAGACAAAGACCCTGTTATTCACATCAAATGTGCATATACATGTGTGCAGGTACACATCTACATACACATATGTATGTGTGTATATGTATATATATAAATGTGTGTGCGTATATATATGTATATATATATAAAATCATGTCCTGGTTCTGTTTTCAATAAAGCTCCCCAAATCCTTCAGGTGTCTTCAAAAGACCCTCTCCACAGTTGTGAGCATTTCCAGTTTTCTGTTTCTCTCAGTTCTCTACTTATGTTCATTTTTACCTGTTTATAAATCCCAGGACTATAGTTTTCTTTGCCACTGGGTTACCTCTGAACTCTACCCTGATATGGCAGATTTTATTTTGGTTGGCTATTCTGCCAGACTTTATAGGTTTTGGGTTTTTCTTGTTTAGTTTTACTCCCATTTTTATTTTGTTTGCTTTTTTTTATTAGGTTTAGGGGTTTTTTGGGTCTTTTCATCAGTTTTTTTTTTTGTTTTTTTTGGTTTTCTGGGTGTTTTTTTTCCCATTTTGACTTCCTTGTTCCTAGAAATACTACCTTGCTTGTAGGAGTGCATTAAGAAATGTGCAGGGCCACAGATGATCCCTGGCATTCCCCCCTCCCCCTGGCTGCTCATTCTGCTTTATTGAGCTATTTTTGTAAGAAGCAGACTCTGTTGTGGGCAATGGCTGGACTGGGTTTTCTTCAGGAACACTGTTAGGTATGTGCTGGGAGTTCCAGGAAGCAAATGTAAGAACTAGAGTATCAGAAAATGTTCTTTATAGTCCTCAACTCTGTTGAGTCCTCAGAGAGTTGGATTATTCTCTCCTGCACTTTGGTGGAGCCAGAAGTGGGATTTGTAGACACGGGTGAGCTGGGGAAACCAGAGCTTGCTTTTTCTCTACACCTTGGACACCTTGCTTCACTCTCAGCTGATAATATTTCCCCACCATTACAGCCACTCAAGAGAGCTGATGATGGTGTTGCAGCAGCAGAGAATAACATCCAGCCTTTTGGTGGGATTGGCTGTGGAAACTTCCCTTGGCAGCCTGTGCTGGCTCTGCTCAATCCATGGTGCCAGCCAGGTTAGTTCTGTTTGCTGGTGCTGCTAAAGACTGGCAGAGAGAGAGGGCAGGGCTGTGGTGGTGAAGACAGGAATTGTAGCTGCTTCCACCATTCTTTTTCTATAGGGGTCAGAGGTCAGCCTAGTTATTTAGCAAGACTGAAGAACTGCAGACAAAATCTAATTACACTTGCTACAGAGCTGATGGTTGAATCACTCAGTCAGAGGAATATTATCTAACACCAAGATAGTTCATTTGGGTAAAAGAAACCCCAGACAAACCAAAAATCTAATTAATAAAACCCTCCACCACCCCAAAGCAGTGTTTTTGGGTGGTTCGTTCTCAATTTTGTCCTAATTATTTTTAATTACTTCTCTATTGGTGTTATTCTGTGTTATTTATGTCACATAAACCAACCAGTTGCTAAGTTTTTTTTGTGTAGATAACCCTGACACCATAGTTAAAAAGGAGTTTATTTCCCCCCTGACCTTTTCCCATGTTGTACAGAGTGACTTGTAATGTACCAAGAGTTGTATTTTTTAACATAAATGAAAGCTCTCATAGCCCTTAACAATTTATTCTGATCTGTTTGCATTGGTGTAGGTAGTTAACAATGTCAGTCTGCTCATCATAGAGGAAAAACCTAATAATTTTTTTTTTTAGACATTTTAAGTGTTGCTTACTCTAAGGAATAGTAGGGACAGCTGGAAAAAATGTGAAATTGGCACTGTTAGAGACTAATCAAGTAAAACTTGCTTTCTTGATGAAGGAGATTACTTTTATTGCCTGTACAATATACTTTTGCCCTGATTTTTCTGATCTATGCTGACTGTACTTTTTTATTTCAATGTATGGAATAGGTCCCCAGTTTTTATCAGCTTTTAACCATAATGCCTGAAAATGAAGGTCAAAGATTGAACCAGCCTTGCCTCATCCTCAAAATGGAAGGTTTCCCTTAGAAGATTCTTGAGCAAACAAGATTTCTCTAACAAAAACCAAGAGAGACTTTGTTATTCATGTTTATGTCTGAGGTAAAATGAACTAAGAAAGGGCCTCTGTTGCTGGACCCACAGGAGTGTGTGTTTTTCCAGGAGCTGGGAAGATATAAAGGGTTGTTGAACTGACAAATAATTTCAGTGTTTCTTTGTACTATTCAGAATGATTTTGTTATCACTGATTAAAGCAAATGAGGGCTAATTACTATGTGAACACCCAACTGCTGCTTTTGCAGAATGTGGTATCAGTCACCCCTGTGACACCAACAGGAGGTGACAAAGAAGGTAGATCAGGCTTGTGGCAACAACTTACACTGAGCATGAGCAGTTGAATGCTTTTTTCTTCCTGGGGAAGTCTTTCAGGTGGCAGCAGCTACAAAAAAATGTTGGCAAATGAGCCACTATTAATCAAACCTATCCAATCCCTCTACGGAAAAGCATGCTCAAAGGTGTGGAATGGCTTCCATATGAGGAATGGCTGAGTAAGACAGAGATCACTCAACTTGGAAAAGAGAGCACTAATGGCACATATTGTGGAGGTCTAGAAAACTCATACAAATCTAGTGGCATTAAGGGATATTCAGCCATGTGGAAAGGTTTGGAAGTATGCTGGTGATATGCTGCCTCAGCTTTGACTTCTTTCACTCTGCTCATGTTCCTTACCTTCTGCCTGAGATGTGACTTATTTATCCTTTTGCTTTGCTTTTTACCATTTATTTCCCCCTTTTCTCTCATTTTGCTCCATTTTAATTCATTGTTCTTTTCACAGACTCATAAAAGCAGTTTTTTCACTTCTGGGCAAGTTTTTCCTGAGTGAGGAAAGAGGAAATTCCCTGAAGTAATTTTATGAAATTTCCGGATTGTTGCTCTGAGTCTGTTTCTCGTCCAGCTAATTCAGGGTCACTTGAACTGGAGTATGCCCAGCAACGTTGCCTAAAGCCACAGCAGATGTGCCATGCTCTTTTCTAGCTCTTTACTCTTTCAGTCTGTGCTTTTTGAACCACAAACCACTCCAGCCCACGCAGAGCCATCAGAGCTGTGTGTGGCTTCAACCGGAGCTGTCTGAATCTTTTGGTCAGGGGATTTTCATTTGTCCTCCCTGGAAGAGAAAAACGTATGTCCTGCAAGGCTGCTCTGACTGGCAGGTTTGATGGTGCAGGAGAAAGGTGTGCATAGTCCTGCCTCTCTGAGCAGGGAGCAGCATCCCTTATTCCCTTCTCTCCAGTCTGCAGCCCACGGTGTCCCATTCCTGAGCCACTGTGGAAGTGGGAATCTCAGGGATGCTGGGCTAGACTTGAGCTGCCCCTGCACAATAATTGGAGTGCTGAGGTGGCTCTGCTAACTGGTGGGGTGACCTGCTGTGCCTAGGAGGCGCTGGGAGAGCCCTCATCAGCCTGCAGGTGCCACAGCACCTTTGATACTGCTTGGACTTGCACTGGGAACAGATACAGTTCCGGTCTTCGAACCAGTGATTGGAACTCAGGCATTTTTCTTGAAATGCTGGTATTTTTGCCCAAGTGCCTTCTACTCCTTTTTTCCTGTTTTAATGGCTTGGAAATTTCCTAATGATTCTCTACTCCCCAGGGGCAAATGTTGTTTATGTAGCATATATAACTGATTTTTTTTTTTCCACCCTTTCTCTCATGTTATGAGTGAGTGGAAAGGATTGGCCAATACATGAAAAAAACACCAATTCTGTGTCCTAAGTTTAGATTAAGAGCTTTGTAATAATGCATATAGTAATAATGATTAATCTGCATAATAATGGCAGCATTTTTTCTGTGTAGAGAATATATATTTACACTCTTCTGAGAGCACCAGGCACGTTAACTGGTTTGTGTTTGCATTGTACTCTACCCTGACTACATAAGATGCTATTTAAGGCATATTTTCTTTTGGCATAATTCCACTGAAAATAGCAAAGCAGCTTCTGCTTTAGACAGTGGGTGTGTTTTGCCAGAACTTTGAGAAGGTTGTATTTTACTAATAGATTATCCCTGCAGCATATTTTGGTCTGAGTTGGAGCATAGCTGAGCTGCAAAGCCTGCATGAAAGCAGTCTGTCTGCCCCTCTGGTACATAAAAGAAAACATAAGCATCCCAAAGCAAATTCCAATACAGAAAACAAGTGTCATATGCCATTTGCAGTGTATATATATATATATATATATATATATATATGGCTTAGAAACCAAAGAAAANTATATATATATATGGTTTAGAAACCAAAGAAAAAATCTAGGGATGTCTTCCCTAGACATACATTGTTAAGTATGCAGGCTTAACAATTATAATGAAATATTGTCCTGGTTAAGATAGCAGTGTCTTGACAATTTGTGCCTTAGGTTGGGTTGGGAAGGAAGACAACCTCTTGAAGAACAGCTTGTTTTCTGTAATTAAGTAGGAATAAGTATCACTACATTGGTTCATTAGCATTGTTTAGTTCAGCAGACTGTTGAGCTGACACTGTAGGAAAGAAGCCCTGGAAAAATGCAGCTATCATGCTGAATTTGATTTTGTGAGCTTTGTAGCTGTTTACTTCTTCCTTTGCTGCAGTTGCTGCATAAAATTTGGAGAAAGTCAATATATTCTGAGCTCTTACAGCCTTGGCAAGATCAGCATTGATTACAAAAACATGAACAGAAATTTTTCTGTCCCTAAACAGCAATAAAGTGTCTGAAGCTGCTTTTTACAGGAAAGATCACAGTCAGAAGCATTTTGCCTCTCCTGCATTTAGCATCAAAAGAAATGAACCAAGAACAGCTCTGCTGGAGGTTGTTGTTGTCCAGATCAGAATAGAATAGCAAACTTTTATATCCCTTACTTAAATACTGCAGTCAGTCCTTTACAACAGTAAAGTACATCTTACTTAATTATCCTCGTAGATATTTGTGCTTTTGCCATGACAAGTGTTTCATAGCAATAAGATTATCTAAGGGGGAAAAAATATTTTGCGTAAAAGAATTTCCTAATTTCCTTCTTTTGCAAATGGGAAAAGTGCTGTAGGGGAAAGGTGTCACTGCTCTCTGCATGGTTGCTGCATTTGCCTTTTAAAGGAAACCTGATTTATAGTTAAATGTTTTGGAAGATGGGCAAAGGACCAAGGCGAGTGCTAGCAGTGCCAAGGAGAAGTGGGAAATCAGTGAGAGGGTAAGTTGAAGGAAATATTTCTCTGCTTTCTAACAGACAAGGAAAACAAATTGGAAATGTGGGTGGGAGGAGATGAAAGCACCTACGTCATCAAAAAGCAAGGGCTCCAGAGTTAAAAAAAAAGAAAAAAAATATTATATGGCGAGATCTTGTGTTCTGATAACTTCAGTAGCTTCATATCCACAAAAATGGGGCTATGTGCAGCTAGGCTGTCTTTGCTTCTGGCCTTCCCCTGCTATTTTTTCTTCTCAGGCTGGACACCCTGGATGGGCCTTAACTCTGCCTGCCTCATGTGTCTCAATTTTAGCAGTAGGAACAGAGAACAGCAGCATTCCTGCTTTGCTGCTCTGCTGGCATCTCCTCCTCCACCTGACAGGGTGTGAGGGCAGAGAGGTTGCTGCATGGGAGCACCTAGGGGATGGCAGTGCCTGTGGATCACAGAAGCGGGTGGACAAAGACTGTTCTGCAGCTTTTCCACACTGTAGGCTGAGATCCTACCTAAAACCTCCCCAATCCCCTGCCCTTGGTGACAGTCACACCTTTCTGGGGTGGGCACTGAGAGAAGAGGTGGCTGGGCCCAAGTGTGATGCTCAGCATGAGGGTTGATAGAGGATGCAGTCACCTCACGTCTTGTTGATGCTTTCCTCTGCTTTATGCTGCGCTCATACTCCAGTGGGAGAAGCTGGACATGGGGTGTTCACATATGTGGTGCAGAGCTCAGAGCCACCAGCCCACCCTCCTGCCTCCACATCAGAAATGCACCCTTTCTGCCTCAGGCCAGTCCCTCACTGCCCTTTGCAAAGCAAGAAGCACCGACTGCCTCAGCCCCAGTCCTTCCTGGTTTATTACTGGTCCCAGAAGCAGTGTGGTTTCCCTACTTTGGCTTAGACAGAGACTTTTCAGTATGATCAGACCTCTGACATTGGTCCTGGTGTCACAACTTGAATTAATCTTTCTTCTCTCCACAGAATTTAAAACTTTCAGTTCGCAGTTAGTGTGAAAACAAAACCATGGTTTGAGATCTAAGGTCTGTCTGTCTCAGATAATGTTTCTCATAATGGTGAACAGCAGCTGCTTGGGGAAGAGAATAAGCATGAGGTAAACATTGAATTCTGCCTCTCCAGAATGGCTCTCCCAACCTTCAGCAGCTTGTGATCCCTAGATGGTTTTTGTACCTGGTTACTCTTGGAGGTTTTGAACCCCTAGATCCTGTGTTTTAACCCCTTTTGTTGTCATGTGAGAGGCCTTCCTATTTTATTCAGAACCACCTTTTTGTCTTAAGAGTCTTAGCTAAGGAATCTCACTGAATAACTTTGGACAAGCTGATCGGTAGAGGCTCATATCTGTTATGAAACCTCATCAGAAATTAGTGTCCTTTCCAGTTCTCTGTCCCTGATGCAGTTTATGTAAGAGATTATAGATGACAGTCTGCAGTCATTCACCTGTGACACATGATGTGTTGACTATGTATTGCTGCCACTTTCTGTATATTGCTCTTCTCCTGCCAATTTTTTTCCTTTAGTATCATTTATTAATACTTCAGTTTGGGACCAATGCCTTGAATGCCCAGTAGGGAAAGGTTCCTGCAGGGAACAGTCCTTTTACCCACTTTGATTTCTTACCAGTAATGCAATCTTTCCCCATTTGCCTACGTAAGTGTCTAGGACGTTGTTTAAACAAAATTATGCTTCTTCTTTGCCAAATTGGGCGAAGCTCGGGAATTAGGTTTTTGAAAATATTGCTTTGATTTTCAAATGGGGTTTTTTTTCAGTTTGCAAAAACATAGTGTAAAGCTAAGTTGTTGGGTTTTTCTAAGGAGGAAAACAAGTAGCAGCTGTTATTCTGATCAATTTATAATTGCAGCATACAGAAAAGAAGAACTGAGATTGAGCTCTCAGTGGATGGTCTTAAAGACTTGGAAACTTTGTTGCAAGTATAAAGATAGTAGTTCAAGGCCAGGTTGGATGGGGCCCTGTGCAACCTGATCTAATGAATGTCATCCCTACCCATGCCAAGGAGGTTGGAACTAGGTGATCTTGAATAATATCACAATATTCTGTGATGTTAGGGCGATTTACATGGCATTCTCATTAACCAATATACCATTTCTCATGTAACTTCATTGGAAAGAAACCAAACACAGATATAAACCAATACTCTTTTTAAAGGAGGCAAGATCTGCAACAGAAGGTAGTATCTTCTGATGGCCAAACAGATCATTCTTGGCTATAGCTTAGATAATCACCACAGCACCATCACCATGGAGTTCTCTTCATTCTCTTCAGCAGTAATTTTTCAGCTGAGTTGCTGTTCTGAAGAGAAAAAAAAAAAAAAAAAAAGGAATTTTAAACAAATGTCAGTTCTTTGCTCAGAATTTGCTGTAAAATGTTACCCATCACCCAGGCCATGGTGTAAAATCCATTCATAGGCATGTAGGCAGCAGCACAAGCTGTGGCAGGAGAGCTCAGTGGTTGGCAGCACAGTGAGTCCTTATGCAGAGGGAGCACTGCTGAGTTCCCAGGAAGCACCACCACCACTGAATTCCCTGACATTGCCTGGGGCTGGCACAGACTGCTGGCTGAACCTGGGTGGGACGTGGAATTGGCTAGATTTGTCTGTTTTGCTTCCTTACAATAGCTGCTGGTTACTGAAATGGATTCCTAAAAACAAAATCATTTCCTCAAAAAGCAAGGAAGAGTTGCTTAGCTTCCTGCACCTTTCTGTAAGGTTTCTCCTGGGCTCTGAGCTGGATTGAACACCATCAGGGCAATTTCTGAACTCAAAATAGTATTTGGATTTTCCCTTTAAAAATCTGTAAAAGTAAGCACTTTACTACTTGATTTTGATCTACAATATAAGACAAATCTTCATTTGTATCGTGTTAGGACATCTTGGAAAGAAGACTCTATACACCTCCCAGATTGAAATTCTACTCAAATAGTTCAATTAACTTCTCTGACTGTCTTCTAGCTGTTGCCAAGCATGAAGAATTAAACTGCCTATTCTAAAATGTGTCAGAAAGACCACATTTTAGAGCCTCCATCAAAAACTGACAAAGCATTAAAGGAGCAGCCCCACCACTGCTGGGCCTGACTGCTAATGAGGAGAAGAGATGACTGTGTTAAGTGTCACCTCAGAAGCTCCCAGAGCAGAACCAAGGAATGTGGCAGGTTTGCAAGCACAGCCTGCAGCCAAGGTGTAGAATTGATGTACATCTTCTGGGTGTAAAACCTGTTCATTTCTTCTACAAAAGCCACTGTTACTGCGCTAGAGGCTTTCATTTCCTCTGTCACTAGTGAATAGATGGTTGCCCTTGAAGTATGCAGGTTTTGCATGAAAGCATACCTGCTGAAATGTATTTCCATAGCCAAGTACTGCATGGAGAAGGGTGAGTTTGGAGAGGGTCTTCCAGATCTTTTTTCAAAGCATGGATTTTCTCCACTGAGAAATATTCAATTAGGCAGCTACATTTCAGCAAGTTGAAATTAATTCAATCATCCCAAATGCCTGTAATTCCTACCTTACTTGTTTGGTTATTTGCTTGTTAGGAGAGAACATTGACAAATGTTTCCTTGGTGGGGGAGGGGGGGAAGGAGGAAAAATAAAATCCATTCACTGTAGCCTGAATACCTTTGATTTATGAATCTCTAATTCATCCTGACAGCTACTTAAAAATTCATGTCAAACACTGCATTAATGCTGGCCAGAAAAAGAAAAGAAATGTGTTGGGGAGCAAGAGTGCCACAAAATGCAGTTCCCACTGTGGGTGTGTTTAATGAAAGGCGGTGGTAGCATTTGACTTGCCAGGGAAGCATCAATATATGTTACTAGATCCTTTCACTTTTTCAAATTTGTTAGACAAATGTGTACTTGGGCATAAAAATACACCTCTCACACTGATGTCTCATTACATTATTTCCTTTCTTTAATTTGCTTACTTTTTATGTATGTTGGAGTTTATGTGAAGATGAAATAGTATGAATATTTTGTTCTTAAAGGGAGAAAATATAAATAAATTGCTTAATTTTTCTTCCTGATATTAACATACTTGAGATTAAAAAGATAGCTTAATAATATGATTGCTAAATAGCATTCTCTGTAATATCTTGGAGAAATTATTGTAAACTCAGAAAAACATGAAAAAAAATCTGATTAGTGTTTGTCACCACTTTGGTTATTTTGTCCAACAGTGCTTCATTACAAATGGTAATGTTTTCAAAGAAAATAACCAGGTAGCCTGAAATGTTAATATATTAAGGGTTTGAGTAATTAAAAAACAGTCTCTTTCCTCTTGGAGTAACATTGTCTTCTACTTTGCATTTCAAAACAGTTTTATTTAGTATATATCCACGACAATTTGCTTGGTGTCCTGTGTCCAGAAATATATTAAAGCTCTATTAAATATAATAAACCATCATTTAATTAAACATAATTAAGCGTATTGTTAAACTTTAAGATGTGCAAGATTCAAGATAATTAAATAGTTAAGATACTACCTGTATTTTCTACTGGAAATGGGTTTGTCTCTATCTCCATTTTTATAGGCTTTCAGGTGATATCCATGCAGTGTCCTAGGTTGTACTGATGATGATATTGAAGGTCAGTACTGGACAAGCCAGTTGGACAGAGTAGTGGCTTTTGGGGGCATTTGATTAAATTCAGTGGTTTTGGCTATGGAATTTTTCACTGTGGTTTCTTTTAGGCTATGTGCAAGATTGGTGCTTTGGTTTTCTGATAGAATGAATTTAAAATTTTTATTTCTTTTTAAAGACTGGGAAAAGAACAAAGAAAGCCATGTGGACAGCTAAGCCCTGCTCCAGACAATTTTTCATTTCGACTGCAGGAAAATTACTGGCATGGCACCAGTACCCTTCTCAGCCACTTTGAGACTTGGCAAATTCTCCCTAGGCCATTAGAGTAATGTTTGTGTTAGCCTTTTGTAATAAATAGGTATCAAAAGAGTTGCAAGACTAGATTTATCTTGACTGCTGATGGTGGACTCTTAGTAGAAAAAAATCAAGGGAAATAGCTGAAAAACAGAAATGCTTTATAGAAGAGTATCAGCAGGAAGGTTAAGTTTCTAATCATGGATATCTAAAACTCCTGACTTGGCCAAACTGTTGGTCCTCTCTGTTCATTGACTGACCTGGTTATAATCAGGGAAGTGTTATGATGGAAAGCCTCATGAGAGGAAGAGGGGTGGTGTTTGTACTGCTCTGAGAATTGTGAGCGGAAGGTTCAGTGTCCAGCTTCATAGCAGATTTCTGTGAGTAGCAGCAGCCTGCCACAGCTATTTCAGTACCTCCAGTTGATCCACGCACCCTGCAAAATTTTATTAAGTTTCCACCACAATTAGAGTTTTCTGCTGAACACCACCCCCCTGTGTATATCCAAAGTCCTGTCAAACATCACACGGCCTTCAACATCCAAATCCATTTGAAAACCTGGTTTATACCTCCCAGGGGTTTTTAGTGAAGAAATGTCTGAGCTGGACTTGAAAGACCAGGATACAGGACTGCACTGGTGAAGCTCACATTGGATACCCGCTTGGAGGGAGAGGGATGCTGTTGAAATGCAAGTTACTCTCCCATACCTCCTTCCATGGCTGTGTTCCCTTTCCATCTCAACAGATGTCCCTATGAACACAGTGCTTCCTTGTCTTGGATATGCCATGGGATTAACAGCATATCAACTGATTTCCTGGGATTTCATCTGAGATTCTAAGGTCACATCCCAGCATAGCTCTTTGAGTTCAGACACCCCCAGTTTGTACCTTTTTTAATGCCAGTTTATGATAATTTCATTTGCTGTTGTTCCTAGCATGTTTTTACATTAAAATACACCCCGTCTGTCCTTAGCTACTTAGACCAATTGGCTATTGTAAAACATAGTTTAGGTGTAAAAATATTCTACATGCTTCTTTCATTAAATGAAAGAACACAGTATCCCTAATCTTGAACTGTAAAGCAGTGATAGTTTATTTATGAGGCCATAAAAGGCATTTAACAACCTGGTGAATCCCAGATAATTTCCAATCATATATTTCATGTACACAGGGGACATAAAATTGGAAAGAAAACAGTTCAGCAATGTGTGATGCAATTAACATCTAACAGTGCTGTACAGAAAAGAAAACTGATGTGGAGTTGGGGATAGCTAGATCAGTGGAGGGCCCTGTTCACAGGGTTGTGACAGGAGGCTTGGCAGGACTGCAGGAAGTCCCTGCTTTATCCCATTAGTGGGATTTTGCTGCCTCAGCTGTGCTGACTTGTGTCCTTGTGGGGCCACGCTGCGCATTGTGTCGGGGCTGATCTGGGCTTGAGTGGCAATTTTTTTGGTGGAATGAAACAGTGCTCTTGAATTTAAACTTGTATCAATTGGAGAGTCAAGCTCCCAGCAGAGTCCCAAATTTCTGTATGGGCTTGGGCTATGGAGAGCCACTGGGAACATGTTGAGCTGTTCTTCGGTTGCCAGCCTGGTGCAAGGGCAGTGATGCTTTGACCCATTCCAGTTGCAAAACCATGTGTGGGAATCTGTGATTGAAAATGTTTCTGATCTGAATGCAGAGATTGGAGGGGCGTCTCTGACAGACTCATGACCCTGCAAAACAGACTGATAAATGTATATGGAGTGTTGGATGCAGTGTGCCTCCCTTTCTGCAGTGTTTACAACAATATCATCCAGATAAGCCTGAATAGTGCTAGAAATCTGTGTTTGTGTCAACCTGTAGAACATGTTTTACGTATCTCACCAAGGTAGGAGATGTATATAGTAGGTATATGCATACTCTATGAGCATGTAGAAACACACTGTATAGCTAGTTTCAGTTGAAACATTCACCAGATCCATCTGACTTCCTTTTGGTAAACAGGAGGGAAGAGCAGAAGAAAGCACAGCTTTTTTGTTACTCTTTTGTCAAAGCTGGACAAATCAGAGGGCTGGGCAATCACCAACAGTAGGAAGTTCACCAAGGGCAAGGGCCAGATTGTGCCCCTGGGCTGGGGCAACCCTGGGTGTAGGGACAGACTGGGGAATGAGAGGCTGGAGAGCAGCGCTGTGCAAAGGGACCTGGGGCTCCTGCTCGATGGGAAGCTGAATGTGAGTCAGCAGTGCCCTGGCAGCCAGGAGGGCACCCCTGTCCTGGGGGCATCAGGCACAGCACGGCCAGCCGGGCCAGGGAGGGGATTGTCCCGCTGTGCTCCGCTCTGGGGCGGCCCCACCTCGAGTGCTGGGGGCAGTTTGGGCGCCACAGTATAAAAATGGCATCAAACCATCAGAGAGTGTCCAAAGGAGGGCCACGAGGATGGTGAAGGGCCTTGAGGGAAGGTGTATGAGGCTGAGGTCACTTGGTATGTCCAGCCTGGAGGGGACTGAGGGGAGACCTCAGTGTGGTTATAACTCCATCAGGAGGGGAAGCAGAGGGGCAGGCACTGATCTCTCCATTGAGCAGTGATGGGGCCTGAAGAAATGGCATGAAATTGTGTCAGGGAGATTTAGATGGGATATTAAGAAAAGATTTTTCACCCAATGGGTGGTTGGGCACTGGAACAGGCTCACCAGGGAAGTGGTCACAGAACGAAGTCTGAGAGAGTTCAAGAAGCATTTGGACCAACTTCTCAGGCATATGGTGGAATTCTTGGGATGTCCTACGCAGGGCCAGGTATTGGGCTTCAGTGATCTTTGTGAGTCCTTTCTAAGAGTCCTTTCCAAGAGCATCCTCAGGATACTCTGTGATTCTATGATTGCCTTTTGGTGATCGCTTGTTTTACTTAAGGTTCTTTTTTTCTCTCTTTGTGATAGGCTTAGAAGATGTTGTAGCAATAATGATTCCTGGACCCAAAGGAAAAGAGATAGCAAACCTTGTGGAGAGGAACATTACTGTGATGATGTACATAACCATTGGGACACGCAACCTGCAGAAGTATGTCAGCCGGACCTCGGTGGTGTTCGTCTCCATCTCCTTCATTGTGCTGATGATCATCTCCTTGGCGTGGCTGGTCTTCTACTACATCCAGAGATTCCGCTACGCAAATGCCAGAGACAGGAATCAGGTGAGTAGGGCTGGAGTAACTGTGTTTCCAAAATATCACCACAGGATTTATTATAGAAGTAAAAGTTAAAGAAATTGTCAATGCTTAGTAAAAACAGAAAACCAAAAGAAAACGGAAGTGAAAAGAATAGGAACATAAACATGACTGCGCCTGAGAAAAGCCAAGACTTCCGTCAATATAGATGGGATTCAAGAAAAAGAAAATTAATTAATAATGTCAGTATATTATGGGGGTTTTTCATTATGCAAAACATAAAAAATAGACAGAAATGTGATGCTTATTTGTGAAAAGATTGTTTTGATATATACAGCCTGATGTCATAGCAATGTATATAGACAAGGACCCTTGAGATCAAAATGCTGATTAAAATACCATGAGGTATGTATATATGAAGCAAAGGTTCATGGTAAGCAAAGAAAGGGAAAAAAAGTATTGTCACTTTAATGCTTCCTTAGAATGGTCTTGGGCTAGAAAGACCAACATATCCCTCTTCATTTGACAATAATCACAGAACAGAACTGTAGTGATGGCCACCAATGTTATTAAACCATTGCTGTTGGTTTTGGCATCTTGTCCAAACCCCTTGAAAGAGATAAAAAGCCTATAGATCTGAAGAGAAGTCAGCAGCAGCAATTTTATAAAGCACTGTCCATCTTTATGGCAGTTCAGCAGTGAATAATTATAACAACAATAATAATAAATTTAATAGTTTCTTGTCCAGATGTAACTGTGTCAGCAGAACTGGGAAGCTGAGGCTTCTACATTTCATTCTAATGGTACAGTAGGAAATGTTATCACCATATGAAATCTGAAGAGATATCAATTTTACTACAGAAAAAAAATAAAACACTGTAATTCAGAGAGATTTCTGAACCCTCAATGAATTACTGTCAGGGCCAGGAGAGTTGCCTTGCTTATTCTGCAGAAAAGGTAAAACTCAGAGTATGAATAATCATCTTGTAGAGAAAAGCACTGCTACACACTCTGTAACAAATATTTGACGTGTAGGAATCCCTTGCCTTCTCCCATTGAGATTCAGGCATCCATTGAGATAGAGAGCAGCTGCTCTGTATTTACAGACAGAAAGAATATATTTTCCTTTTAAATATACAGTCTGAAATTTTGGATAGCAAGAGTGAGACTATCCCAGCTGGAATTTGAACATCATTGGCAGCAGATTTGCTGTGACTGCAACGGCTGTGATAGTTTTTAGATGCTTTGTCTGCAAAAGCACATGCGTGCCTGATTTGTGTTTGTGAGTAAGTGTGCTTTCAATCAAATAATTATACAGGCAGCTCAGCGGTGTAAATAGACATACATAAACATGAGACTCAGCAAAATAAGAAGCTCATTCAGGTAATAGGTTATAGTTTGAAACTGATGTGTTTATATATTTAAACATATTTCCTTTTCAGTATTTTCTTTCCAAAGTTTGAATGAGCCCAACATGTACACAAGCAGTTTGTCCTATGGAGGGGTTTTAATAACTTGGTTCTTACACTAGTTCTGCTCTTCAGAAGAATTAGAAAGCATGCCTCCCAATTGATTACATATCCTTAATTTTGAGAGGCAAAGCAGAGCAATAATAAGGGGCAACCTAGAAAGTCACTTTTTAGGCACTTTTCTTCATACAGTTTTGTCTGTCACCTAATCTCTTCATCAGCTCTTTTCATGCGAAAAATGGTAGCAATATTTAAACCAAACTCTATTATTTGTGTTAATGGGTTGCTGTAGCTTTTTAGTTTTGCTTCTTCTAGTCCTGGCTAAGGAATATAATGATGTAGGTAACTCAGAAGAGCTCAGCTTGCTCTTTCCCCCTCCCAGGAGTGCTCCTCTCTGTTTTCTATCAAGTTGTGGGTGGTTTTTTTCTTTGACATGTCTTCTTGTAGCTCTAAGATGGGATCACAAATTTCTGATTAAAATCATAGTGTCCTTTTGTGAAGCCTCATAAAGACTTTTGGCTAGTCCTTCTCTATCTGGTGACTCTCCTTTCCAGATCCACTTCCCTTCTTTCATTTGGCATAAGTTTCTGAGCAAGCAGTAAATCCAAAACAAACAGATTTAGTTACCCATCAAGAAAGCAATGAGTCCAGCTATTGAGCGAGGCAGCTAGAAAGACTGAAAAATCTGGAATAATTTCCTATAACTCCACAGTGAGATGAAACCTGAACATAGTCCAGCTACATCTTCAGCCACCACACTTCCTCATCATGTGTGCAAAACCTAAGTTCACGTTCCAGAATGAAGACACAGCTTATTCCAATTAAGTGCCTGATTTTGATGAGTGGAGAATCAGGATTTCAAAGATTTTTACTGAATGCCAGGGCCTATTCATGCCAACTTGGCTGGGAATTATTGCAGTAGAACACAGAATTGCTTTCCCTTTGGGTTTGTGCACTTACAGCCAGGGGGTCAGCTATAAACATGGTGAGGTATCAATTTTTATTTTAGTGCATTTAATTTTTAAGAGTACCTCTAGCACTGTACATTATGGATGGAAGTAGAAGACAGGTAGTAATATCCACGTGATGTAACCTTTTTTCCCATCTAACAAGATGTCCAGGAAGTAGGTGGTTGCCCTGATAGTGAATTCTTTTGACATGAAGAGGATAAATTTGTAATAGAATCTGTTTCCTCAGCAGCTTGTTCCTGGAGGGCTCCTGAAAATCAGAGAGTTGAGGGAGTTTGTAAAAGGCTGTGGAAATTGTTTAAATCAGGAAACATCACATTGCAGAGCTAATTAGAAGCAGTTTCAAATTACATGACAAGTTGAGTTCCAGAGATAATTCAGTAAAATATGACCTGATGTTATAGCCCTGTAACAGCCAGGGCACAGACTTAGAAACAACAACAAACGGACCCTGTCAGTGTGTCAGATTTCATATTTCACCAGTAATAGTAGAGTTCTCTATTTATTGTTTATGAAATGGGAAAATGAAGGAGGGATGATGTTTCAGTGCCAGACTTGTTTGCCACATTTCTTCCATGTCCCTTCTTTCAGTTGGCTTCTTGTTCAGAGGAGGTTTTCTACAAAGTAATTTTGAAGCTGGTTGGACCCCTTAAGTTTTGCAGGATAGTGAAAGGCAAAGCAGGGAGTGGTTGCACTGGAGTTGAGGAGGATCTTGCATGTCCTGGGTTAATCTTTAGTATGCGACTGTCAGCATGTGGAGCATTTATCTGAGAAGGATGACTGGTGGCTGTGGCTTGGAATGAGAGTTTTGGGCCACTGAACAGGGATGTCAGTCTTTGAAGCAGTTTGGGAAGGTGCTTCCCATGATGGAGTCTGCAAACCCTGTGGATAGATGTGTCCGATAGCTCTCATTCAGCACAACGTGATCTCCCTGCAAAGGTGGTAGTTTTGTAAGGCCATTAAGGGAGAAGCACTTTTGCTTCTCTTCCACAGCATTTATGGTCAATTTCTTTCTCAGGAACACATAAGTGGTGCTTTCCATGCAACTGTCCTTCCCTTTTAATGAGCATTGTCATCTCCTCAAGACACTGCATCTGAGATGCTTAACTCCTTCTAGTCCAGTACTGATGTTGCAGCCTTGCTAATGAGATTATGAGATTTATGAGTGTAAATCTGTATGCCTCACTTTAAACCCTTAAACTGCTGTAATGCCTCTTATCTTTTAGGAAAAATCATTGGTTATTGATAGCATGCCTTGCATTCAAATGGAAGAATCCTTTGAAAGTATGACTTTAGTCCAATAAATTCCTGTTCTTTCAAAAACTAAATTACTCTCATTTACATGTAAGTTATGAATTTACCTATTTATGATATACAAGAGAAAGCAAACATAAAAGCAAGCAGATCAAAGATATACATGAGTTTTTAATCTTGTCCTTTCCCGTTCAAGAATGTGCAAAAAAGAACTGAGACATTTCATTCATTAAAGTAATAATAATGATAAGAAGGGATCACAAGCACTTTCTGAAGCATGACATAAATGGCTCTTGTCTTGCTGTATGTTGTCAGTCTGTCTTTGATTTACATTAAGGAACCAAATAGCTGACAAGAAAAGTTTCCAACTCTCATTTGATTCTTTTATTTTAGGGAGACTGTGAGAAAAATGGACCACAGAAAGATCTTATATAACTACAAAATACTCCTTCAGTTGCAATAATTAAGTTGCTGGAAAGCTCATATGTAAATATCCTGATAGCTAAGATTGTTTTCACCTCTTCTGCCAGATCTGAAATTGCACTCTGCTTTCAATATTACATGTATTTTGTCAGCCTTTCCAAACCAATAAGCTTACTCTCTAAATTCAATCCAATGATTCTAATTGAATCTGAAGACCAAAGTGGTAATTTACTGGTCATATCTGTGTGGTGATTAGCTCTCAACTTATAAACTACCTCGAGCTTCCTTCTGTTTTTGGCCTCATGCTCTCACCCCCTCCAGCTGGAAACCCTTCCTGTTGACAGGCCCCTCTGAACTCTGGCACAGGAGTTTCCCAGCTCAGAAAGTTGAATGTCTTCTGAGTCAGCAAAGGCCCTAAGTCTCTCTCCTCTCTAAAAACACACGGCTGGCAACGCAGATGGGGAAAGGAGGTGAGGTGAAGAGTTCAAGTCATTTATTGGTAGCAAATTGGAACATGCTGTATCATAAACTGTTATAAAGAAGACACTGGAGTGGGTATTGCTGGATGAAATCTTGTGACAGAGGCATAGAAAAAATGGGGAGCACCCAAAGGAGGCACACCAGTGTGGTCTGGGGGCAGAAGCAGGTGGCATGCAAGGAGGGGTGAAGGGAGCACACTAAGCTGGGTGGGGAACGGAGGAGGAAGAAGGGTTCTGCTTCCAGCTGCAAAAAGAGTGGTCAGAGAGGAGTCAGAAGCAGCCTCTTCCTGGAAGTGCACAGGGTAATGGTCACAAATTACTCGCAAGGGAAATTCCATTAGTATGTTTAGAGAAGAAAAAAGACTGAGATTGGTCAAGCACTGGAACAAATTATCCACAGAGGTTGTGAAATCTCCTTTCCTGGAGATATTCAAAACTTGACTAACACAGCTCTGACTTTGAAGTTGACCCAGCCTTGAGCAGGGGGTGGGAGTACATGACCTCCCAAAGGCTTCTCCTGCCTGTGAGTCTGTCTGCAGACTGCCTTGTTGCTGGATTAGCACAAGTGAGCAGCCAAGTCTTTGGAGCACTGATACAGAAACAAGGTCTGTAGCAAAGGGTGCTGAGCAGTGATTGTGTGAACTGCCCTGCAATGTTCTCAGCCTCTTGCAAGGAGCATACATGTTCATCTTCAGTGTCTGAGGACAGGGTGTTTTGTGTCAGGCTGTTATTACGTCCTTTAATCCTGGTGGCCGTGACCCTGCCAGCACAGTAACAGTGTTTTGAAAATACGGGAGAACAGTCAGAAACATCACGTGGAAATCGCTTTATGGTCTACTGGAGGGAATGATAGAAAGGCAAAGAATGAGCAAATGGTTACGTATGGACAGGACGTTACTACAGGACTATTTAGTACTTCACCTGTAAGAAACTGCAGATGCTTCTACCTCATTTTTATAAAGTAGGCAACTCTGATATGCAGGAAAAAAGACAAGATAGGTTATTCAGAGTTTTTGTGGTTAAAAAAATTAGCAGCTCACTTTCAGAAGTTGTATCCTGCTGAAGGTCATGGACTAGTTATGGACCAATGTAAGAGTAAAGTTCAGCATTCATGCTACTAGCTGCCTGGTATTTTTTTAAAACAAGTGTCATTAAAAAGAGAGAGGGAAGAAGTAGAATACCCAAATAATGGAGTTGTTACCTACATTGGTCGGCACTGCAGCAGTGTAGCACACCTACTGTGCCCTTATTATGAATTATTATGTTTATATTTATACACTATCCTGTTCCATGTCCTTAAAATTATTTAGAAGCCTAAGGAGAAAAAGTTTTGATTTCTGCATGAAGAGATGGTCTTTGCTCAAGAGCAAATTTTGTATTGCAGCGCCGGCTTGGAGATGCTGCAAAGAAAGCCATCAGCAAGCTGCAAGTCAGGACGATCAGGAAAGGTGACAAGGTAATATTTCAAAATGCTTGTTACTAAATGAAACTCTGTGCTGATGATTCCTTCAGACCTCTGGGACAATGAGATAGAGGAGAAATGCCAACTGCTTATTTAGCTACTGTGTCCTTCAGGTGGGGGAGGAATGATGGTAAGCAAGTTGTGGGCAGAATGGAGTGGGGAGAGAGGGTGATTCGGTTAAAGATGCAGAAAATTCTGAAAATTAAAACATGCTAACTAAATCTGCTTGCTTTCTAGTGCAAGTTTCCAACTGGAAACATGTCAGAAAATCTGACCTGCTGGTTTTGAAATGCATTACTGGATTTGCAGTCTGCTTCAGTGATTGTTTTACTTTGTCACATAGGCTATTGTATGAAGAGATTAGCTAACAAAATAAAAAAATGAATATGATGAATGTTCTCTTTCCTGTAGGAGACTGAGCCAGACTTTGATAACTGTGCTGTTTGCATTGAAGGCTACAAGCCCAATGATGTTGTCAGGATATTGCCTTGCAGGTAAATTGAAAGTGCTTTTAGCTCTAATAATTTCTGCTCTCAGTTTCACACTGATGAGATTACCTGAGAACTTGGGGAGGGAAGGGTGAGTGTATTCTTTTGGCTTATTCAAAATCTGTTGGTAAAGATATCTGAAATGCCTCTTTATTCAACGTGAAGTGAAACTAGT
>VWZN01002854.1:198513-258096 GCA_013396955.1 Regulus satrapa
TTTTGTCCGACCTGGGCCTGTAACAAAGTTTTCAATAGAATTTTTAAACTGAAGTTTTTATTCCTTTTTTTTCCCTCACTTTTTAAAAAGCTAGAATAAATGCCTTAGCAGAATTTGCCTCTGACTTGAAGGTGAGATCTGGCCACAGCAGCCAGGGATAGAGCAGGCTCCTGCTCCCCATTGAGCTACTTCTTTTGCTGTCCTGGGCCTGAGAAAAGGATGACTTTTGTCAAAAGAAATCCCCAGCCATAGAAAGAGGTGTACCAAATAAAACATGCCTTCTGTGAAGATGACCTGTGCAGCATATCCACCCACAGTGATGTGACACAAGAGTGCAGCCTCTTGCCACCCCTAGCAGCAGTATTAATCTTTGTACTGTTGTACCATTATTGGGAAGTGTTATCTAATAGAAGATTTCTCTAAGGACATCAATTTCTTAGGGAATTTCCTAGGATTAGTTGTTTCTAGGAGAGCAGCAGCAAGTGTTTGATTTCCTTAGAAATACAGATCTGAAGTGCTGCACATGTAGAGCAGAGATGATTTTTTTTTTTTTAATACAACTTCTTTCTTCTCCTGAGTCATGTTCACTGGCTTGAGAAACCAAAATACTTGTTTATTTTCTTGTTATGTTGTACCCTAGTAGATATTTGAATGTTACAAGCTGTCCATTTCTGTTAGTTCATGTGATTCATTAAATCCGTTTACTGCCATCACTAAATGGCTAACATGAAGCAAAAGATTAATCATAAATGTGACCTACTGTAAATCCCCCACTATGACGAACTGCATGCAAACTTTTTTTTTTTTCTGCAAGTAGACACAAACACATCACTTCATGAAGCAGAAATACAGAAAAAAGGAGACTTACCAGAAAATGTGGACTTTAGTTTGGCATCAAGTCTGTTTGCATAGAAGCAGAATAAAACTTGGAAATCTTATATGATAGAGACAGGCAGCTGGAGGTAGATCTACAACAACTTAAATATATGTCTAAGCTTTAGCTTTCACTTGTGTCCCACCTCATAATTCAAGGAGCCTCTGTCATCCGTGGCATTATGTCAAGCAGAGTGAACAGGAAACACAGAGTTAACAGGTGGTATTTAGTTCTTGGCTGACATAAAAGGTCGCCCAGAAAATGACTCATGCTAAAAGGGTAGCAGTAGCAGAACTGTCTTGTAAAATATCCACAGTTTGAGCCTTAGCAGTCTGTAATTATAAAAACTCAAAGATCTTTCTCAAGAAGCTATTTTACCAACCCTGGTTTTCCTGCTACATGAACTGCAAGGGCAGTGTTTTACATACTTGCACAGGTTTGAACTTCTGAAGCATGAAATAGTACTCATTATTCTTTCTGCTGTTTCAAATCTCATCTCCTCATCCAAAACAAAAAGAAAAAAGAAAGTGGATTAATTTCTGCTTCTGTGAAGTGAGTAGGAGTGGGTTATGTCTTGACAAAGACCTACAGACTCTGCAGTTCTCCTGCTCCGGCATCCTCAGCTAAGCCGCATGCAGTTTCTGACATGGGAAACCTCCAGTATATCAGTGGATGAGCTCTGAAGTCAAATAGATACATATTTGCTAGCACTTGGGCTGTTTTCCCAAATGTCCTCTCTTTTCTGCTGGCACTGGGGTAGCTGTTTTTACAGTGTACTCCACTCTGAAAAGCTTGGAGGAGAATTCCAAGCTTCTTCCTCTCTGTCTTCTTCAGGCAGCTCCCACAACTGCCTGTAGTAATAAACTTCAAGTTGCACAGTGTATTAAATAAATAAGGAATGACAGTTGGTACAAGTAAAAAACATTGACTTGCAGCTGGTTTTATTTTCAGTGGTAGCAAACATCTCTGAAGTTGTCTTTAAGAGTACTGCCACAAGATCAAATGTAACCAAGTTCGTTGTTCCCAGAGTGGCTTCTCTCATCACAGCCCTACTTCATTCTGCTTGTCTTCCATCCCCAGCTTCAAAACACCATTGGCTTTTTTGCTCTAGCTTTGGAGAAGGTACAGTCCTGCTGCTCTGTGTATGCCTTTTTACTGAACTTATACTAACTTTACTTAACTTCTATAGAGAGGCAAGGCATTTCTTCCAACCTTAGCTCTGCTGAGTGCCTTATAGGTTCTTTCTTTTGCTCTATCATTACTTTCACCAATAAACACATTCTCTGACCTCCTTCCAGTTTGTTCTTTTCCCCTTAACCTTCACTCCATGAACTGTGATTTCAGAGAGTTTTCACTCCTGCTTTCTCTTTTTATTAGCTTCCTGCAAAAATAATTGAATCATAGGCATTCCTCCCTTTAATTCCTTCCTCTCACCCTCATCATCATCTTTTGTCCTCCTCAGAAGTAAATAATACTCTACATGCAACCCCCAGAATTTCAAACCTTCTTATTGGCCACTACAGTGCTACTCAGTCTCTCACAAAAATTTTAAATCCTTCATTTCAACTCTAGGTCGAATCCAGGCAACTGATGCTCTCACTTAGGTTTATCTGGGATGTACCTCTCATTTTGCATAGGTGAGACTAGAAATGGAAGGTGGGAGGAGAACTGTTTCCCTTAATCTGAAAAAAAATGTCTCTCAAAATTGCTGGCAAACTAAATGGTTTACAATAGTTGTACTACAATCATTGCTATTATTGTTATTATTATTATTATTGGCTAAGTGTGACTTTTTTCTTGTATGATTAAAATTGCATCTTTAAAGAAAACAAATACACTTCAAACAAAAGCAATGTCTAGTTAAAAAAATTAGATAATAGTAAATGGAATGCTCTGGGACTTTGAGGTTCTTTAGCTCTGTGCTCTGGGAGCTTTGCACAGCCTTGTGCAGCCACAGGAGAGTGCAGGAGGGACCCCAGGAGGTCACCACCTCTGGAACAGCACAGGGGCACTGGCACACACGTGTCGTTCTTGGAAGCTTTTTCCAACACACTCTGCAATCTCCCGGGGTGAAGACTGCAAATTCCCCCTGAGAATTTATTGCAGTGCTTTGTTACCTTGATTGTGGCAAAACTTTTCTTATTGTGTAACCTGGGTCTTGCTGCAGTTTAAACAACATCATTGTGTTTCTTATCCCTGGGAGAGGTGAAGAATGGTTATTTCCTTTCCCTTATGAAAACCTTTTGTATCAGGTTGTTACAACATCTCCCCTTCCTCTCTGTCAACTAATCAATTGCAGTTCTTTTAAGAAACTTTTCAACCCATCCAAACCAGCATCGTTTTGCAATGAATAGGGTTGCATACAATAGGGAGAAAAAACTACTTTTTCTAGCTTTGACTTTGATTGTCAAAGCTGTGTCCAGAGCCTGGGCTTGAAACATTTCTTACTGTCTCCCTTTATGGGTCATTACTTCTGAAATCATCCATGATGGCTCTGTTCTCTCCTTCCATTTAAAACTTTCATCAGTCAGAACTGAAAGGGAGGGATTTTTGTTGCAGTTGATCTTTTTAGATTTTTGTCTTACCTGTGAGAGCAAAATGCTGATGTTGCTCTTGTTTTACTTTATGCTGACCCTTCTTTTGCTTGAATTTGGAACATAAAACAATCGACAATTTGTTGATTGCCATAAGCATGTACATAGTGCTGTACTTAATAAACATTCAAATCCAAATCTGCAAAGCCTGCCACCTTGCTTTTCTGCACAAATGTTTACATGTTCAGAACAGATATTATAAGAGCTGTAATTGTCTCATGTAGTACAAGAATTTTAAAAGAAAAATCTTTATCTGATCTTCAGTAGCATTCTATTATTCTGTGGATTTCTGTCAAATAATCAAGTTCCTTCTGTAGTGCATATTAAATCTGAAATTAATGGAGTCACAATACACTGTGCTAAATTAGTATTGAGAAGTGTGAAGTGACAAGATCTGTCATGTATTTAAATTACTTGGCATTGTTAGGATTTATTTTAGAATATTGTTTTTGAAACCAACTTTTGGAACACTGAACTTCAGATTTTGAAGTCTTTAAGGCATGAAAGTGTTCCAAACTTTTGATGATGAGCAAACATAATTAAATTCTCTAATATGAACCCCAGTTTGACTGAGGCTTTCAAAGCTGGAAATTGAAAACAAAAGGGGATTTTCTGGTCTATGGTAAAATGTCTTGGCAGAAACTATGTATTTTTTATTCGAAACAGATTTTGGAACTCTGTTTTGTTTTCTGAGATATTAATAAATACCTCAGGTTTTGTAAATGGACTGATTATTCTGGCACAGACATGCTTCAGATATTTGCCAATAAGCATATTTATGAATTTGATTATGTAATTAAAGAAAACCAATCACTAACAAGAGTTTCATCGTTATTTCACATAGCTGAAAGGCAAGACATAGACTTTCAGTGCCCTCTGTGAATTAACAAGCTCAAGAAAATCTGTTGCTAAGAGTTTTAAATGTAAAATTACACATGCATAAGAACTGTATCTTTATGCTCTCACCTATTCAGAATGCTTGTCTGAGGATGTGCTGGATCTACCCCTCCTAAGTTAGAAGGAAGGAAATATTAAGCAGGAAAGACCAAATCTGGTTCATTTGTTGTTATCCTTTAGGTCAGGTCCTGTTTGGAAGGACAGCTGCAAACTTTAGAAAGGTAGCGGCTTAAACTTCAAATATCACAATGCTTCATTAGATTAATCATGTTGACATACAGGATCAAATGAGGTTTGATACTCCAGCCAACTGATACATTTAGACTAGATTGAATGTCCAAGGATATGTTTACCCTTTCCAGTAGTTGTATGAAGTGATACAAATCACAGGAATGCAATAATTTGTGCTGTAGTGACACAATACTACAGCTGAATAAGTAGCAGCTAAATAGTGTTACTTTGGTAAATTAGGTGCCTCTGGCTTTCTCAGAGATTGCATTTCCTGGTAGAGACTGATATGTGCCGTGCTCCAGGCACAGTCTTGGGATCATACAGATATTTAGGTGTTTCAAGTCTAGCAATAGACCCAGTATTGTCAAACCCACCTCCAAAGCATGTCCCTAAGTGCCGCATCCACACCTCTTAAGTACTTCTAGGTACTACTTCCCTGGGCAGCCTGTTCCAATGTCTGACCACCTTTTGGGTGGAGAAATGTTTCCTGGTAATCCTAGTAACAGAATATGCTCTCAAGAGAGAATACAGTTTGCCAGTCAGGTACACGCACTAAAGATCTCTACAGTCATTATCAGCTTGTTAAAGGCAAAGCTAAACAAGAAACTTTCTATTCTTCCACCTGATTAAAAGTGCTGCCCAGCAGCTACTGGTCTCAGGTAGTTGCTTGGTAGTTGCTTCAGACTCAGAACAGGATTAGTAACAATTTCTTCAGGGAATTGTGTAGGAGCTCTCTCTGATGAGCAGCTTCTAAACAGCAGGGAAGTCAGAATATTTCTAGAAGCATTATACTGTTTTTTCTGTTTAAATGAAAAGTGGGGTTTTTTTCCAA
The DNA here is from genome assembly GCA_013396955.1 of Regulus satrapa. Lineage (NCBI taxonomy): Eukaryota > Metazoa > Chordata > Aves > Passeriformes > Regulidae > Regulus > Regulus satrapa. Next base: position 203,942 of record VWZN01002854.1, read on the forward strand.
TTCTGTTTATTTCTTTGTGTCTCTATCATGAAAAGTACTAGACTCTCAATGGCTTCACATTTAAATTATGTGTAATCAGGTTTGTCTGTGGAACCATTAGGAAAAACTAATGCAATTTATACTGTTACCATCAAGCAGCTTTGTTTTCTGACAGCCTTTAACATTTCAAGAATATGGGGTTTGCTAATGCATTTTGTATATTTTCTTGAAGTCTCTAAATATGTATGTCTTCTATTCCAAACACATTAGAATGTGCACATGTGCTTGAGTTGCTGCAGGAATCATTTAAATTTGTGTGCATAGGACCTAGTCCTGCAGTCCTTGCAGAGGTCACAAACTGCACTAGTTGAAATACTCTCACTTAAAGGAATTCTAAATCATCTACTATTAAGTGGTAAATTGTGCTGTGATGCATTTGAATTAAGATATCCTGGTTTTCATTGCAGGCATCTTTTCCACAAGTCCTGTGTAGACCCCTGGCTGCTAGACCATCGTACCTGCCCGATGTGTAAAATGAATATTCTAAAAGCTCTAGGGATTCCGGTAAGCACTTTGCAGAGCAACCCCTTGGGGCAGAAGAGAAACACCAGCCACTTGAGTATATCCCTAGTCTTTGCCTGTCTGTTCCCATCTTACTCTTTTTGCCATATCATTGAATAATTAATTGGTTTATTAAGGGAAGCACAATTTGAACTGTCTGACTCTATCTCTGTCCTGCACCCCACTTGTATTAGCAAGGAAGAGTGTGTGTATGGGGGTTGGTTGAGTGTGTGCCTGTCGTTGCCTGCTTGGTGGAGCAGAAGATTGTTCACTGGTGTTTTGGTAGATTTATAGAATCTTTTCCATAGCTATCCAGACTGGATTTATTTTTTAAATCATGACCTCGATTCAAATTTGAAAGCAGAAAGTCTGCAAATAAAATATTCTCTGCTATACTCAGTAAGGACAATTAATTGCTCATTCTGGGGAAACCCATTTCTGTCAGATTTCTCTTAGGGTCTATCTAAAATAAGATCTGTACTCCTAATTCCAGTTAAGGCCTATTTCTCCCAGTTACTAAGCATGTGGTAGAGCCCATGACATACAAGAAATTGGTAAGCTCTTTGTTATTTGGAACATTAAAATGTGGTTAGAAACTACTAAAGTATTTGATCTAAGTCGCATGTTTGCATTCAGATAGTGTATGTCCTGTCTGCCATACAGTTTCCCAGCTGGAGCTATCACAGAGCTCAGGGGCTTCACCAGGAAGGAGTGAGTCACTCTCCCCCACTGTGCAAGGCTTGTGCAGTTCAATACTAAAACACCTCCAGCTGATGCATTAACAGGTGCTGTAAATAGCCCCCTGAGTTTCAGTCAGTGATGCACCAGTTCATATTTGAAGGAACCACATAAAGTAAAACTGCTCGTGTGAACATACTGGGGAGACCTGTTATAACCATTCTCAGTTTCATGGAGACTAGGATGCAGGTTTCAGGCAGATATGTTAATAAACCTAATATAATCCAAACTAAAAGCATCCAAAGGGAAAGCATGGCATTGTAGCTAGGGTAATACATTGAAACAGTTTGGCTACTTTTTCTGAGTAATTTGTATATTGTCTTTAGTATGTTGTGAGGTGAGGCAACTGTTAAATCAGTGCTTGAGACAAAAAGACCTAATGAAGGCTAGTTCTGCCATTCAGCATCTCTGCACCTTGGCTTACGTACAGAAGTATTTCCCCAGGTTCCATCTCAGCTCGTAGGCCTGCCATGAGCAGTTACACAGGGATTCCAACAGCTTTTCTCTCTACCCAGTGTATTGTTCCAGGGTTTCCCTGTGCATCTGAGAGCACCATACCATTTCTGCTCTCATACTGGCCCATTTCCATTTTTGTCCAAGCACCACTAGTGCGCTCTTTGTCCAGCTTCATAATCAGGGGATATAAGCAAACCAGACCAGTGCTTTCTGGAGGCCTGCACTGAGAAAAGAAAAGCTTCCAGAAAGTTTAGTGCTGTTAGAATTTATATCTAGAACATGGTTGTCACTGGCTGCTGAAGGCTAAGCATGTCCACAGGCAGTTTGAGGCTGGGGACAGCTAGTGGAACAAAAAATATGCCCAGAGGCCACATTTAGATGTTTTGGTTTACATGGTTGGATTTCACTGCCTGTGAATAGCTCTGTAGTGGCAGGTGTAGAAGTACCTTATTGCCAGGAATGATTGAAGCACCATTCCATTTTCTCAACCACTATTTCCTTTCTCATAACTCACTTTCCTCTCTGTACAGCACAACAGAACAGGGATCCATCCTGCTCTCCTCAGAGACCTTTCTGTATGGAGCTTCTTTATGGAGCTTCTGGGGAAATAATTGTATACTGGGCATGTAATTAATGATGCTGCTGTAACCTACAAGAACAACTGGTTCAAATTAAGATTTCCAAATCAGCTTTAGTGTTGGCCTGTCTTTACAGTAAAAATAAAGCACTTGGATGTCAATGTTCCACTAGAAAAGCTTTTTTTAGGGGATTTTATTGTAGAAATTTCTGTTAAAACTTCCTGTAGGTTGTTCTAAGACAACAAGCTGAAAACAGCCCTCTTCATCTCTTGGAGGAAGCATATTGGCATACATGGATCACTGGATACGTTCATGAAGGAAGAGCCTTGTCCCTCAAAGTGACTTACAGTAGGAGCTGCTGTCTGTGGGAAATTGGAGTAGATGGTAGCCTTTGTGTCAGGTTTCCTCTGGCTGACAGAAAAGGGAGTGGAGGTATAAGAGCGGCTGGTAGCTTGAGGGTTAAAAATTCCTATATTGTTATCAGTTGCTCCTCTTTGTCTTTTTTTTCTACCTTCTCTTTCTAAAATACACCTCAACTCCTGTTTATTCTTTTCTTACCTTATGCTCTCTCCTGCTTCTCCTCTGCGTAACCCCTTCTGCCCAACCTATGTCCTTCTGAGCTCCTGCTCAGCTCACAGGACATTTTCTACCTGCACAGAAATTGTGTTGTCTCCACCCTTCTCACTGCCTGGCACCAGCTGAGGGCAAGCCACAGCAGACCTCAATCTTAAGGTGTGCTTTCTGGTGCTCCCATGAGCCAAAAAAAGCCACCAGCACACATGAATTGGTCTTTTTAGAGACTCATCACTTAACCAGGTGTCCATAGGCTGCTGTGGGAAGAGATGTTGCACTCAACCTGTAAAGTTCTAGGGCTTCTCAGTGGGAGATGGCAAACATTTCTGTAGAGTGGGTAAAGCAAAATGTCATTCTCTAACCACATTCTTGAGTCTTGCTGAGCCCTCTTAGCTGAAATTTCCACACACAAAAGAAGAAAAAAGCCTTAGGCAGGCGTCAGCCTCTGATGGGAGACTTGGGTGCAAATTTGCCAAAACCCTTTTGCAGGTTTTTACAATGGGAGGAATGAGACCATAGACAGGATGTGGGACTCTTTTTTCCTGCCAGCTGCATGTTTGTCCTATGGTTGTTATTAAAGACACTGGATACATGCTTCATAGACTTGGAGACTGTGTTTCATTTAGCATGAAGACTTTGGATTTTCCAGGAAAAGACTGGTTAACCCCCAAATATCTAAACGTTTCAATTTAATTCACAGCTAAACTCTGCATATACTTTGCAATAGAGACTTCAAACATTATCAACCCTAAGTTCAGATTCCCCAGGCAGCCATGAGGCACCAAAACTCCTGCACTCATTTTCACAGCTGCTGAACACCCCAAGACCTCCACTTTTTTCTGCAGCTCCAGAGGATTATTAACTATCTACCAGCAAATGGTTGGCCTAACCTTTTTCACTCTTAGCTGGCAAATCCAGCTCAGACTACACCTGCAATATGTGAAATGGATTACCAGTGAAAGTGTCTTTCACTTTCAAAGGGCTACACCGCGACTGGGACAATCAAACACGTAAAATAGTTTCCCTCTGTTTCTCCCCCTTTTCTGCAAACATCTGCTGGATATGCAGTCAGCTGCATTTCTGGCAGCAGATTGTATGGCTTGAAGCTCTTCACTAAGAGCCTTAGCCAAGCCCTCAGAAGTCAATACAAAGCTTTCCCTTGACTTTAGTGGAATTGTGCTCTCAAAGCGCTTACATGCAGGGCACAAGTGAAACCAATATAATTAAACTTAGCAACTGTATCTGGGTCACTCTGGCAGCCAAAGCCATAATGGTTTGGGGTTTTTTTCTGATGAGTATTTCATATAATTAGTCTTATAGAACACTGCTTAGTTTGGGGCATTTTTTTCAATTAAAATGATTCAGGAGTAAAGGGATTAATTATATCGAGCAATATTATTTTTGCATCTCTAATGTTTGGTTTGGCTTTCAATTATAATCCCCCTCTTTAAAAGGTTTAAAAGTCTGTGATAAACCCCATTCTAGGAATAACTGGAATCAGAACAAAGGACAAACAACTGATCCCCTGAAAAACTGAAATAATTTTTCCTATAGGGGAAAGGAAAAATAGGCCTTTTGTTTTTAATATACACTGCCATCAAAGGTAACTTAAATTTAAAATTAAATTCTGAAAACCTTTTTTTATAATAGCTCAGAGAGAGGAAAAGAATGATAGATCTAAGGGATAATTTTGGATCCCTGTCCTATAGATAAGTGATTGGTACTTCACTTGGAAAAGTACAGATTAAATGAGTTTCATTAACATCTGGTACAGTTGAATGTGCCTTTTTTATCCCAAATCTGAGGCATTCTTGCTGATTGTGGATTAAGCTGGAGCCAGACAACAAAAATTCTAGTTTTCATTCCAATCTTCAGTTTGTGGGTACAAGACTGCTGAAATTGCCCATCTTCTTCATTAGGAACACTTGTGAAAAAAATACTTCCAGAGGTGACAACAATCAGAGAGGGAATATGCAGTAAAAGAGAAAACATACTAAATTCCTGATTCTTAAAAAAAAAAAAAAATTTAAAAAAAAAGAAAACATATGGAAACCTTCTGTGCTTGAATTCAAGGGGATTTCTCTTGTGCTTAAAGTTAAATCTCTCTTTAATCCTTTGCTGTATCATATTTTGCTTGGTTTCTTGGTGCCTGCTGTTGGAGATAGGTGGGTAGTGAGATTTTCCAGAGTGCCTTGGCACGTGAGACTAGGAAAAAATCAGATCCACCAAAGAGAGTACACCTCCTCTGACATTGTCATGTTGAATTTCCAGTCTAGCAGCCTAAGCCCTGTCTCTGCTTCGTGCTCGGCAGAGGAAAAGGCAGAGGGAGCAGTTCATAACTAGGGCTAGGGGATGAATCACACAGCAAAAATGTCTCAAACCCCTAAAGTTAGGGGAAACCTAAGTGACTGATCCAGACTAGCTGTCTGGTTCCTAGAGAATAAAGATAAATGAAAACAAATTAACATTTCCTAACTTAACAAAGCATCTGCAAATTGCAGTCCAGTTTTGCTATGTCTCTCTGTCATTGGTCTTGCTTCACATAGCAAGAAAGACTGTGAATCAAAGAATACTCTGCAGTTTCTCATTATTGTCTGTTTCTTTCTTTTCTCATAATTGTATTTTGTAGGAAATATGGTATTAGCAAAGAAAATGTTATTTTGATGTTTAGAAACTTGTCTTATAAACAGCTTTAGCTCCTAGTTTTGCACCACACACATAAATGCACCCACAGGCAGTTCTTATTGCACTCTTATTCCTGTAAGCTCAGATACTGGCTCTGTAAAATGTATATTTTGGGAAAAGATAAGCATTCTCCTTCAGCCCATCTCTGTTTACATTTGTGATCTGAATCAATCTGCCCATGTTGAGTAGATCATACCACTGAGTGAGTTACTTTTTTAATGTGCACATTCCCAAACCTTTTTCAAAAGTATAAGTAAGAATCCTTAGCAATTGTAGGTGACACAGTTTAATACTCAGTATTTCTTTGGCATACTTTGGGTGTCTCTTCCAACAGATTGTATTAAGTACATGAAGACAAACTCTGTGTGTTTATTCAATATATGCTGTCATTTTCAATACTGAAATAAAGAAAAAACAAAAACAAAAAGCCAAAAAAAAAAAAAAAANAGGTAAGAAGTAAATTGAATCTTTTTATCAGGTAGGAGCTCGATTTTCTCTTTTTCCTTCCCATTAGCCAAATGCAGATTGCATGGATGATATACCTCCAGACTTGGAAGGATCCATAGGAGGACCACCAACCAACCAGATCACGGGAGCCAGTGACACAACCGTGAACGAGAGCTCGGTGGCCCTGGATCCCCCAGCCCGGACAGTGGGAGTGCTGCAAGTCATCCAAGACGTAGACTCCTTTCCCCAGGCTGGCGAGGGTAACTTCACAACAAGCAGTAAGTTCCAGTTTCTGGCAGGATTTGTGCTGAAATAAATGTCTAGAAACCCCAACCACAAAGCCATGCCTAGTGAGTGGCCTTTGAGGGTTTTTCACTGGAGCAATGGCCTTATTTTAAGCTCAGCAGGAATCTAAAGGGTAAGTAAATTTAACTATCACATGTTCTGTAGTACTGGACTGATGGTCAGAGTTCCTGTGCTTGAAGGACTGAGTGCAGTTAAATAACATTGATGATCTGTGCAAAAACAAAAGGAGAATTTTATGTGCTTTCACTGTCTTTCATTTTCACTTGTGTGAGGTGCGTAAGCAGAACCATTTGAACAAGTAATTCTCAAAATATCTGCATGTCTCTGTTCCTAAAAATTATGTTCTCTGCTGAAAATGTGCTTCTGACAGTTTAAAAGGAATGTTGTCAGCTGTTTTGAGTGAGGACTGTGCTAGTCTAAAATTCTCATTTTTAGGTAAAATAGCAGATCAGTAGAGAATACCTATCTGTTTAATACAAGTTGGTGTATTGACAAGACTATTATAGAAAATCATCAGATATACTTGAAGGGAGGTAGAAGAATGTGATAAGATACAGTTTTGTGTATGGGGTTTGTGTAGGTTTTGGAAAAAATATACATTTTCAGTGATTTCTAGGTAGTGCTATGAGCATGGGCAGGAAAATGAAGAAAAGTAATAGTGTTGTGTAAAAGGTAGGAGAGACATGATGGCAATAGGCTGAAATGATTTTACATTACTCTTCTTACTCTGCAGAGAGACTTGATAATCCTATTTTCTCTCATGCTGTTATGCCAGTGTCATGGAAGTAAAACTTCTAGAAACACTGGACTTGTGACCTCAGACACAGGTGACCCAGAAATGGATTTTTACATCCTGTTTTGTGGATTTCAGGTTTCAGGTTTGATCCTTTTATGGTCTAAGTTCTGGATCCAGCAAATCCCAACCATCTTCTGTGGCCAGCCTGCCAGCTGGGGGGCATTCAGTCTTCTCAAGTCTCCTTGAGTGCTGGCAAGAGCTGTTCAGAGCAAGATGGAATTTTGTTCCTCCCAGTAATTGTTTTTAAGTGCATTTAAGGCTGATTTGAAAAAAAAAGAACAAAGGAAAGATGGCAACACAGCGTAATAAAGACTGGGCTAAGTGCTGCTCTCTGCTCTGTCCTTTAGCACTCCGGAAGCAAGTAGATCCTCTCACAGATAATGGTCCTTGTCCTGAAGTTCTCTGCAAGATCCACACTGTTAAGTCTGGAAAGGAGGGCTGTGGAGTGCCCCTTACACACACAGCTGCATGACACATGCTGGGAAAAGCCAGCAGCCTGGTCCAAAACCCAGCACGAGGGGCAGGCTGTGCTTTTCATCCCAGAATCTTGTCAGGCTGAGAAGCAGCTCTTCTGGTTTCTCACCAGGGATAACAATGGTGTTGAGGCTGCCAAGGAGCACAAGAGCTCAGTAACTCTCCAGGCACACTCTCGCCTCCAGATTTGTTTCAAGAGTTTGCAGAAGGAACAAACACGTTTTGTATTCATTTTCCAAGTTTCCAGCTAAGTTAAGTAACTGGGTGAAAATCTTGCTCAGAGCCAGCAGGATTCTGCAGGGCCTAAAAAGATGCTTGATTTTGCCTTGGTTCCCTTTGTTTTCCACCTTACCCTCCATTTTTCCCCTTACCTTTGATAATATTGTGAGAAACAGTAGACCTGAAGACTGGACAATCCTGAAGGCTGACAGCAGAGCCCATGGATTAGGAATTTGCACCAACACAGGCAGCAAACTTCAGAGCATCTCAGGAAATCCTCATCACCTGAAGAGACTGGCCATACCCAGGGAACGACTGTGAAAAGGGTTTTTTCCTGGTTATATGAGAGGAATATATTTACTGAGGAATATTATATTATTACTGAGGAATATATATTGTTATATATGAGGAATATATAACAAGATATATATTTTCCTGGTTATATGAGAAAGGGCATGAGAAGAGATCAGGGAGAGAAAACTGGCAAGTGGCCCAAGACCTGTGAAGGTTGTAAACATCACACTGTCAGAGGCGTGGGTGGGGAAGCAGGCCTTCCCAGTGGTTTTCAGAGGAGTGAAGGCCTGAGGAAAACTCAGCGCACCTTGGGACCTTCCAGAAGCATATGCATGCCTGCCTATGCTGTGGTTGTCACACAGTCACTATGGGGAATCTGGTTTAATGCTTAGTTAGCTGCTGTCATTCATTCATCATTGACATGTAGACATGAATCTTCATCTGGATTTCTCATCTAAAGGGCAGTGAAATACTTGAATATTTGTCAGTGATGGATGTGCAAGTTTCCCCGTTTCCACCAACACATGGGGCATTTTGCAGTGATTCCCAGAAAAGCTACTTAGTCCCTTTTTGCAGCAGAGCTGCAACAGAGGTCTTTGGTTGGGAGTTAGGGGGGCTGAGTTTCAGCAGTTATGGGAATTTGATTCTCTAATTGCCTCATGTGAATTTGGAGGGTTCAGGCAGTCTGAATGGTTGAACTTGGCATTGTAGGCAACCTGAACTCTTAAGGCAGTGAAAGGGGAACATCCAGGACCTTATATATTGTTGTGGTATGAATCCAAATGCTAACTAACTCAGAGGCCAACTGTAGGCTAAATAACTGGGTCATAGCTGTCAAAGCAGATTTAGGAACTTTATAGGCATTGTGTCTGTTTATTGTATTGCTCATATCCAGGATGTTCAGTTACACAACTGCAGAGCTTGTTGAGCGTGCCCTTTCTGTGAACTAGCCTGCCTGGGAATTCGCAAGTGATGACGCTGGTTGTTCCTAGGAATCTTTGCTGAAGTTGCTAGGTTCTGGCCTCTTTATATAGCATTACTGATGGGAGCCTACTCCAAGGCTGAATCTGCACTACAAGTTTATTCCCTGTTGTTATTGAGTCTGTGCAAACTCCAAGACTCCAGTGCAGCCTTGAAGTGGCCTCCTGCACCCAGCACCACAAGTCCTTGCATCCTCCCTTGCTCCTCACAAAGTTCAGTGGTCCTTGAGGTAAAAGATTTCCCCCTTCTTTCTACCCACTTCTACAACACTTTTCAGTTCATTGTTGTTACATTCTTTTTTGTCTGTTGATGAATCATTCTGGTATTGTTGTCTTGGTTTGGGTTTAATTTCCCTTTCTGTGTTTCCAGTGATTTTTTCAGAGGCAAAAGACCTCCCACAATGTGCCTACAAGGAGGGTATTCCCAGAATACTGTTCACATTGGGTAAAATTCCATCTCCATGGTGGCAAAGTTCCTGCCTATTTCAGTGGGGCCAGATTTTAATTTCTGAAACTCAGCCAGTGCTTTTCTTTTTATTTCTATGTGTATGCTCAGCAGACGTCTTGCCTTCTGTCCGTCCCTTTTGCTCCCCATGCTCCTGGTATCTGTGGGACCCTTGGAAATGTACCGTACTATGAACATCTGGATGGGACTAAGCCCTGGGGTTCTTTGCTAAACTACGAATCTCCTGTATAGTAGCGCTGAGCCCTTAAAAATGGACCAGCAGTTTCTTTCAGCTGCCTTTTAGCAAGATCCAAGCCTTCATCAAGTGGTTTGGACATATCCACAGCCCAAAGTCTGTTCAGTATTTACTCTTAGTGACTGTTTGCTCTCTGTGGTGGGATATTGTGTTGGGTCCTGGGATAGCATGTTGTAATATATTTCTGAAACAAGTTGCTGAAAAGGTATTGATGGAAAAAGTGAAAAAATTGAGTTTTGAGGGGAAAAAAAAGGGGGGCAGGGAAGAGTGGATGGGGAAGAATAGTGTGAAATATGTAAGAGTTCATCTCAGCTGAGTTTACTGTTCTGACATTTTCAGCTCTCCAGAGTGTAAAAAATAAGACAACCTAAGAATCTTTATCCACAATAATACATCATAGCAATCTGTGGTGTCTAATTTTTAGTTGTGAGATATGTAAAATGCTGACATTTTTTAAAATCTCAGTGCAGGTATAATTTCCTGCTCTACTTATATGAGTGTGAGCTGGACTTGGCTACAATCTGGACTTGAAGGAGCTCTGAGCTTCAGAGGGTGGATTTAAGATTTTTGGAGGCCATTGCATTATTCTTTGCATCAAGCTCAGCTGGGATTGAATGATATGGTTTAAAAAGACAGTTTTCTGTGAAAGTGGAATCTAGATATTCCAAAAGTATGCTGATACTGGCAGGTGAAAAGTAGTTATTAATTTTTTATTCTTTTATAGCAACCATGGTCATTTACCTTCCTCAAGTACTTGCTAAGTTTTACATTAAATAATGTGCAGTGTCTTTGCTCTCTCTTCATAAATACTTCCAGTTTTTCAATTTAGACAAGCTTTTATATTCCATTCAGTGGGATGTCTCATCCCACCGCATAGGGCCTCAGAAATCCCACTAGTACTGTCTCTGCAGTTGGAGGAAGATCCATAAATAATTCTGCTGCAGAACTGAACACATGAACAGGACTTTTAATGTGGAAAAACCACAAACTTTCCCCCAAGGTGTCATATCACCTGCAAAGTCCACAGAGTTCGGCACACTGTACAACAGTGTGGGCAGTCTAGACAATATCAGCAGTTCCCTTCCTGCCTCTCGTTTTGTTCTTTCCATAAAATCCTGCCAACGTACAGCTCATCGTGACTGTTAGGACCCTTTCAAATCTTTCTCATAGCTCTTCATTAAAACTATTAATATAAGTTTGCAGGTAATTATTTTGATCTGTGTATGTCTAAAACATCTTTGTGAAGAATAGTCAGCCTTTGGAAGGTGCATGATAAGAATCTGATCCACTGTTGTCTTGTAACCACTTGATTGTTCCTCCTTGCTATTAATAGTGGGGTTTTATAGGCAGAATGTAAAGGCGGAGGAATTGGTGGAAAAACTCCCTAGATACTAGTTAATACAGCAGGTTATTAACACTTGCATGAGCAAGTCCTGTTACTGTCCTAATAAGTCAGAGAACACTGATGGGACCTAGTTAAAAACTGAGTATATTGAGTCTCATGTGCCTGGCATGTGATATAAGTCCTGGTGGCTCTACTGAAATCTTGTGTGGATATTGCACTAAATAATTGTCATGGACAGGGACTTCCAATGAGCTGAATTCCCAGATTGTTTCAGGACTAAAACTGATACCAACATAGCACTGCTGGCTTGAAAGAGTCACCAAGTGAAGCGTAGCTGGCACTAAATATGTGCTCTGGATTATTGCATACACTTACAAGACTCCTGCCAGACTCTGAATGGACAGGGAAGTTTTCCTGTTACAAAACTGCTCCTCCTTTCCATACATGGAGAAATACAAAGCCTTTCTGCACAGCAAAAAGGGATTTACAAAACTGCAGTGAATCAATGAGGAAATTTAAATTCTAATTTGTTTGTTTGCTTTCTGTTTCACATCTTCTGTGTCCATTGGTTCTGTGTACAGAGCAAGGGTGAAGACATCAGATCAGTAATGTCCCTTGTTCCCACTGAGCTGTGACATGACTCAGTCAGAAGGCATGGTAAGCACTCATAGCAGTCTGGAGTAATCTAGGGCCCCAGAAAGGCTGCAGAGGCCATGAAGGTTGTTTGGTATTTGAGTTTAGGAAGAGATATAGAAGAAAGTGTTTACCTTCAGTAGTGGAAGCTCCATTTTTAAGTCTGTCTGTAACAGTCCTTGGCTTGCCTCTGTCTGTCCCCAATTACATTGCTTTATGTTTTTATGTTGTGTAGCTGCCTTGGAAGCCCAGTCCAGATGCCAGCCAATTGGTTCCTGGTGGTTTATTCCATTTGGATCAGTTTTCTGATCCAGAAGTTGTGTCAGTACAATGGGAGGAAAGAAATGTGGAGCACAAGAGAAGAGAGGGACATAGAAGCCAGCTTTCACAACACTATTCCCAAAAGCAAGCTCCATCACAACTGGACCCTACACAGCTGTCTATTTTGCTCAGAAATCAGAATAAACAACTTGGCAAAGGAATGAGGAAGTTTCAAATTTCCTTTGAATGTTTATATCTGGGTATATAAACAATTTATTAGTGTTGGGTGAATGCAAGAGACATAAAGAATTTATTTTTTATGACAATGAAACTAAGGAAGGAAAAGTGCTCCTGTAAAGACTGTAGGTATTTGGCTTGTTTGGGAAGGTTTTGGTAGAAGAGTGGCTGTATGGGTGGCTCCTGTCAGAAGCTGCCAGATACTTCCTATTTTGCAATGGAGCCAGTGCCAGCTAGCTCCAGGACACTGGAGCAGCCTGTGTTCTCAGGACTGTTGAGGGGACCCAGTTGAGCAGTTAGTGTGTAGAATAACTGTGCCTGTGAAAAGGACTTACATTAGAGAAGTTTGGAGGCCTGTCTCCTATGGGAGTGTCCCCATGTTGGAGCAGGGAAAGAGTATGTGTCCTCCCCCCAGAAAGAAGGAGTAGCAGAAGAAACGTAATGAACTGACCACAAACCCCACTCCCCTATCCTGCTAGAGGGGAAAAGGGAGAGAATTTGAGAGTGAAGTTAAGCCCAGAAAGAAGGGAGACTGATTTGATTGGTAGTAAATTTAATAAACTTTTTTTCCCCCTTTTTGTACCTGATGGCAATTGGTGAGTGATCTCTCCCTGTCCTTAGCTCAACCCACTTGCCTTTTGTTGTATTTTCTCTGCTCTGGCCAGGTGAGGAAGAGAGAGATAGAGTGACTTTGGAGGGCTCCTGGTATCCAGTCAGGGTACAGGCACCACACTGTGCTGTGGAGAAGCATGTCCTTAGATGTGTCATTGCCAATTGCTCTGAATGTGCGTTGCATGTGTGCGGGGGAAAAGGGACCTGAGCACTGGCACCACTGACAATATAGCTTATATCTTTCTCTATATCCCACTGTCTTTAGCAGCTGTCTGGATAAAACACTGAACAAGAAAGCTTTTAAAGCAAAATTGACAATGTAGAGTAAAATACAAATCTGAACTGCAGAGAGACCAGATGACTTCATACTAGCTAATCTCTTCGATTTATACTTGACAAAGTATTAACAAAAGCCTTGCCTTGAACCCGATGTTCAGTATCTTGCATACAATTGACTTGATTATTTAGGACTCATGATCACATTTGTATTGTCTATGGAGTTTTTATTCTCATCAGTTTTTACACAAAAGCCTCCACTAAAATCATCAGGAAGTGCTGTTTAAGATACCATGTGCTTCTCTGATTCTGAATCCTTTTCTTATCAATTCAGAAACAAAACCAAAAGCACAAGGGTACAGCTTAGATCAGCACCTGAAAATAAGTGTGGCACAGCAGAGGTTCTGTAGTAAGGCAGGCAGAGGAAGGGGTGGGCTCCAGGGTCAGTGCCTCTGGTTGGTGCTGTCATTTCAAGGCAAGGCAAAAGTAGTGCTCACCTGTACTGTGCAGAACTCAGAGACCCCTGCTGCGGTCAGGCTCTGCTGAATCAGTCAGTGCAGACACAGTTATGGAGCCACTGCCAGAAACCTCACAGGTAAGAGCAGACCACAGCAAGTAAGCAGGTCACATAAATTTAGTGAGAAAAGAAAGACAATGAAAAGGCAACTCTCTTGGAGAGTAAAAGCAAGAGGCTGGGTACAGGAGGCACTTAGAAAATAGTGGCATTCTTGGTTCTGCTTGCAAGTATTTTGTTCTGGCTGCATTGCTTCATGACTGCATTTGCCTTGTGCTCAGTAGTGAAGGTAACTCATATGAAAGAAGTCAGACAAGAGCTCTGCTGATGAAATGTTTCCAGTCATTGGTACATAATGTTTTTCTCCTTATTCATCCTGGCTGTGAGCCCGTGAACATGCAAGAGAATCACTTGCACAAAGATGCTGACTGTTTTCTCACAAGAATTTAAAGGATCGTGTGCATGCTTACACCTGTAGTTCTTATGTTGCAACTAGCAATTCTGATTTCTCTAAAAACATGACCAAGTTGTATTTAGAAGAGGTCAAGTGCAAGGGAAGAGGGAGTGTGGATGTAATGACGTGATGGTTTTATGTATGGTAGAACCGTCTGCGAGAGATGTTTGGCCTGCAAGAAGAACCTAGAATGCTCTGCTCTAAATTTTCTCCAGACTCCTGTAGGGGTAACAGATCAAACTTTCACATACAGTCTCTAAAACTCTGATTTCAGTCTCAAAAAAACCCAAAAAATAAAAACCCAAAAAACCAAAACCAAAAATAAAAACAAACAAATCAGTGGTATTTGCTCATAAAATACTAATGAAGTGCTACTCATTTTGTCCATCACTTTCCTCCAATCCCTGCAGAAATTAGGGTGCTTCAGGGATCCTCCAGGGTTGCCACATTAACCCAGGCCTCTTCACCTAGAAGTGAGAGGTCTCACTAAATTCATAGTACCTGGACCTTCTGTTGCTCTGGATGTGGGCAATATTAAGTGAAGATAGTGCCTGAAACTGATGCTTTGAGACTGATACGCCAGATGGAGAAACTGGCTTATGCGTGTTTATAAAAAAATGGGAATGATTGGAAGAGAAGGAGGCAACAGGTCAAGCCCAGTATCCAAGAAGAAATATCCAACTTCTGGCATGCATGTTAGAGGATTTTCTCCTGTCTGAGAGCCTGGGAATGGGAGGGCTGGGTAAGCCCTCCTATTTAAGAATGCTGAAAGTAGGACCCATGTGGATATATTCCTGCCCAGCTAGATCCCATCTTTGCCACTCCACTGTCAAGGCTGGTATCCTGGGAAATATACTCAGGCTGTACTCAGCACAGTGCACACAGGCATCAGAGTTGCATTAATTAATATCCACCCAAACTGACCTTTTATTGTGACTGTCTTTTGCAAGTGCCAACACATTTGACTGTTCTTTTCACTGTAACTCATGCTAACACATCTGAGGCACTCAGGGAAGTAGACAAGATCATATGCTCTGTTGGGTGGCAATAATTAAGCCATGTATTAATATACAGAATGTGGAAAACTACTTACCTGGAGATCTCTGTGAATTTTTGCTCTATTTTCTGCTCACTAGGCAGCATAGTGCTATAAGACAATGGAAAAAAAAACACTCCTACAGGAAAAGTGCACAGAAAATATATAGAATAAGGGTGTCACTGGCAAAGTCAGAATATGAAAAGCGCTTAGCTGAAATAGTTTTATTAAATACATTAAATTGTAGCATCTCAGTGGGGGGGAGGGGGGTGGAAATCACACTAAGGGAGTTTAAAAATCTGCCAGCTCCTCACACAGGTAATTAAATAACACAGTGTTTTTAACTGTAAAGGTTTCTTTGGGACACAGCCTCCAAATGTGGTGTGTCACATATGCATGAGAAACCTAACTTCAGATTTTGCCCCCGAGTGCACAGGATATTGAATTCAACTAAGGTATTGCTAAATTCCATTACTTCCCTGTAATTGCATTTTGAAAAGGTAGTGCCACCAGCAAATTGTCTTTCTGCGCATGAATAGCTGTCATTCTGTAAGACCAATATAGTCTTCAAGAAAGAAATTTTAGAAAAAATGACCCTCTGCCAACCTGCTCTGGGAGATGTAACGTGCTTCCAGCTGTGGAGAAACCTGCAGCTAAAGAGTGCACTTCCAAGGAAACAGTTCTGGAGGAAAGCTTTGGTAGAAATGTTGTGGGTTTTAGTGCTCACCCTCTGAAGTGAGTTGTTAAACTACTATAACTGCATATTCCACAGGGCAGAAACAATGACATGTTTTTGCAGTAATTAATTCCTTCTGTCTCTTTTTTTTTTCCCCATAAATGAATCTTTCAGGTTTTTTTGATTGTGACCAAAAGATGCAAGATCACTTCCCTTGTAAAAACTTAAAATTCACTATAAACTGGTACTCAGCTTCTAAAAGCCCCTTTTCCAGACTATATATAAAACGCACCAATATTTTAATCTTTTGTTTTATTAAAGCTTCTGGGTTCTAACTTATTCTGGAGCTGCCTGATTACCTCCTGGACATGACCACTTTTCAATGAGAGGAGTAGAAAGTGAAGAAACTTGAATAAAAAAAAGAATGGCAAAAGGCGTTAAAAACAAACTTAATGTCGCAGTTTTGACTCTAACTTTACAGTTGTGTATCCAAGGGAAATCACAATGAACAGTGCACAGGCATTTACATTTTTTGAAGTTACGTGATTGGTAGCCAGGTGGTTAGAGTGGTTTTGTTACTTTTCTTTTTCTAGGGCGGCATCATTATATGGGGTAAAAACTGTTTCTTCTGCCTCTCCAAGGAGTGAATGCTCAGAAAACAAAAGAAGCAGGAACAGGCTTATATATATAATTCAAACATTGAAACAGAGACAAAGGTTTTGTATGCAGAGGAACAGTGATTTTAAGTTATTCTGTTTCAATTTGAGTTTCACATGTAGAGTGTTAGGGAGGTCTTGAGGCTGGTGGTAGTGGCCAAGTGACCTAATGAACATATTTTCTAGTAAAATTCCAGCTGCAATTTGTTGAAACTTAAATTGACCTTTCTCATCCACTGCTCTAAGAAGAAACTTGGGAAATAGATGTCTTGGGTTTGGCCTTTCTCATGTTCCCATGAGCATTTCAGCAAGCATCCCTGATAAAAGCTGGGCTTTGGAGGGGATTTTCTGATGCCAGAAGTTGTTCAGTTGAAACTGCACTGTGACTGGAGGCTTATTTGAAAGGAAATGCTACACAGCCCTAGATTTATATAGCCTTAAAACCAGTTTCTGTGGATGTCCCTGCAGGATTTCCTACCAGCCAGACCCAAGGCTCCAAGGGCACTTTGCAAGTGAGAAATTATTCTCAAATGCCCTTTAGCCAGCTTTAATGGCCTCTAGGTGAGACTGAGCTCCTTATTGTCCTGGCTGCTCCTCTCTGGGTTTTGTTACACCCAGCCATTTGCAATCTAGTAAATGGAATTCACTTTTTTGTTATGTTACTTGTGTGAACCATGAGCAAGGAAGCAAAAGGAGGTAGGCAAATGAGGAGGGAATATGTGTGCACTCTTGCTTCAGGCTGGAGAGACAAAATTCTTGTCAATTTCAGACCTCAGGTCAAGAAAAACCGTGCTATGTTCTTTTTAATAGAAATGGAGGCAGGCAGGAAGAAGACACAGGAACAGGAAGAGACTCACATTAAATTAATTTGAACTCTTTAAACAGAAATTATCCGTTTGGTTTTAGTTGGTCAGAGGTTGATTTTTTTTCTTCTTCTTCTTCTTCATATAAAGCTATTTTCCTAGGGTTTTTTCTCAGACAATGTTTGAGTGTAGCAGGCCAGGCATGGCACATCAGATTTATTTTTAGTGAGGAAAAAAATGTTGAGCTATTGCATGATTGTCAGAGGAATGTTCCAGTTAAAAGGAGATTGGCATCAATTGATTTAAATTTTCCAAAATGAACATACAAGATAAAGAGCTGACTTCTGCCTTTATGAGAGCTTTTCTTGATTGTTGTTGTGTACTCATGTGTTCTCTGCAAGTGCATTGATGTACTCAGACAAGCTTGTTAGAATTTTATCTGGTGCACGAGCCCTACCACAAGACACAAGCAACATTTTGGACATCTCTTTTCCAAACAAACAGTGGTTCTATACCCTTCCTAGTCATGTTTTAGTCCTCATTTCATGTGCTAGTGATGAGGTTTAAATGTGCTCCTTTTTTTATTCTATGGAATGCTTTTGATTAGGTAGAAAATATTGCTTAATTCTCTAAGCAAACCATGAAAGCGACCTAAAGAAGATGCAAAGGACCTTTAAAAAGTTAACTTTTCCAAAAGGAAAGGTTTTGCTTTTATCTCTGAGTTTGGATTTTTTAATTATTTCTAAACTAATGAAAAGATACATGTTTTTCATAAAAACAACTGTATGTGGACCAATTAAATTGAGTGGTTTTGCTTAAGTTTTCAGGAAGTCCTTGTGGAGATGTTCCTGATGGAAACTATGGGCTGTTTCAGACTACAGAAATCTAATTTACTTTTTCTGCTAGTATTCTATCCTCTGTTATATGAGGTTTGGAGATCCTATCAGCTATCATGTCATCTCCTACCTGCCAGTTTATAAATGCCAGCAGCAGTCTGAGTAATTTTCCCTCTCTGGCACAGACCTAGTGGCACACAAAGGCCTTCCCAGTACACAGACTATCCAAATAGTGAGAACTTACAAATTTTTAAGTGTGAGCATTCACATTTTGCTGTTGGGGGTCTTGATCAGATTTACTTCTCAGTCAGAGAAGTGGCCAGAGCTGTAGATACATTACTGATAGTCAAATTATTGAGTAGGCTGCAGGGAAGATCAGATCTGGGATAAAGCTGTTCAAAAGTTGCATCATTACACTGGAATATAAAATGTGTTGCAAGGTTTGATAGGCTTGCGATGTTAAGGAGAAAGGAGAGTTAGCAGCTGAACTCATCTGTCACTATAGGATGCTGGCAAAAAAAATTTAAATCTCTGAGGTTTGGTGTTGCATGAAGGGCTCTTTTGAAAACCAGGTATTACGGCTTTCAGCTGCCACCCATCTGCAGTTCTGCACTGGCACAGAGATGAATAAAGTAGCTGGGGAGCTGGTGCAGTGAACGGTGCTAATTGCTAGCAAATCTGAAAGGGATTGTGTGACATGCAGCCATTACAATTGTGGAGAGTAGACTCAGCTGCCCAGGACATCCCTTCCAGAGCAGGTCTCTTACAGCTTCCACTCTAAGTACAGAGTAACACTGCCGTTGTTGAAGGTACTGTTACACTGAAGCTGCTTCAAAGCCTGGTTTCTACACTTGTCCGCCCTTTTTCCTGCTAAAAGAAATGTTTCCGTTTTTAACATCCTCATGTAAGGCTCCAGAGAAGAAACATCTGAGAATAGTGAAGTATTTGAGGTAAATTAGTTTGAATGAGGCATTTTTGTTTGAATGAGAAAGCTCCAGAAGTCAGTAGTACCTCTCCCTAATTGTTGTCAGTGGTCAGTAAAGGTCAGAGCTGTCCTTGCTCTGTGTGTAAGAGGGAGGATCAGATACGAGTACCTACCAAGAGTGTATCTGAACAGGGGGCACTGGAAATTCAGTGTACACTGTTTTCATTTGGGATTAAAACTTCCTTCTATAAGGGTTCTGTGAAACTGGATGTTAAAGAAAGCTTCCTCGGAGAATTTTTAATTAGGGACTTCAAAAGAGGAAGGGTATGGATATTGTAAGAAGCCCATAGGGAGGAGATTCAAAACAGTAGAATACTTTGAAAGCACCTACAATTTATTTTTAAAAACTACTGCAATTCTCATGAAATTAAGGGATGGCACTTCAGCTTCTCACATTGTTTTCCTTCATTGCTAACAGACATATTAACAGCAGAAATTGTTTCTTCTGTATGGAAAAATGAATATTCTTATATAATTGATCATTCTATAATCTATTTGCCTATGTGCCTAACCTGGAAGAGAAAAAATAGTAAAGCTGTAGGGTATATCTGTAGTGATCGGTTCAGGGTCTTACTTTGTTTCAATATATGCATCAGCCATGTCAGCAGAATATTGTACTATTCTGGTGCCATACCATCAAGAAAGACTGCATCTACAACATCTCCCAATGGAGTTTGGGACACTGAAAAGCATGCTCTTCACTTTTAATTTTTTTTTCTTTTTACAGAGTCATTGAGAAATTGGTGAGCCTCCATTATTTTGGGTTTATTTTTCTGTTGTTACATATTTGTTTACAGCTGAATTACACTTAGCTCAATCTTTATCTCTTGAGCTACAGTAAGTAGTAAGTCATGTCCTGTGACAAAGTATATAACTAAACTGTCCAAATCAAATCAGGTTAGACAGTCATGTAAAGTTCAAAAACATATTTTTTCTGAGTTGTTGTGCTGTTTCTGTCAAGTATTCTCTGTTTTTATCGACTTGCAAGAATTAATCTTTAGCCTAAGCAGTGTACTTTGGTCCAATGTCTCCCAGGTTTTTGGGGACATGTACCTGACAGTCCTGTGAGCATGTGGCAGGAGATGAGAAATGGTCAATTTCTGCAAGTCCACATGTGTGAACTGGTGGGAGGGACACTGATTTCACTGTGAGGTGTCAAAGAGTAAAAAGATGTGACATACAATGTGAGGGTCTCTGCACACATCTGCTGTTTGTGGGCAGCCCTTGGATAGAGTGATGCTGAAGGGATGCTTGGGATGCTGAAGGGTGTGTGGATGGATGCCCATGGAATGCTGTCCTAACTGCTCTGACTTGTCAGGCACAGTCTACAGCTGTGCCCTGCTTCAGGCACTGGAGCTGTTGCTGCAACAGAGTAAAGCCCATTCTCAGGCATGTTTTTTCCTTATACTGAACAAAAAGGAAGACTGTTCTTCCCTTAAAGTGAAAGTTAAACTTCAAAGCCGGTGTCTGTTAGAAGTTGTATTTTGCTAGTGACGGCAGTAAAAATTATTTATCTGACACCTTGGTTCCTCCACCACCTCTGTGGGGTTTTTCTCTTCTGGCATCTGGACTGTGTGTATTTTTTTAATATCCAATGAGAAAGACATCCCTGAGTGACATTTTAATTATAGGCATTTCTAATGAAATTGAATTTCAGCCAAGGTTTACTGTCCCCAACATGCACGATGAGGAGGGAGTTCCTACCAACATGCACAAACTAACGCCCACAAAGTTCTGGGCTAACAACTTGCTCCTTTACCCTGGAAATGGTCTTGGCATTTCTGGTGGAGCCCAGTGTTAACAGCATTGGATAGGAAGGTATGATCATGTGTGAGAGAGGGAAAGAAGATACACAGACTCTTCATTCTAGTAATTCTGAATTAATTACTGGAGCTGTTGAGCACTTCAGCCATCTCCTTGTGTATTTGCTCATTAAATCCTCTAATATATGTACAGGTATATTTGTGACATCTTTGCTCAAGAATGTTTGGTGTAACTGCTCTTGAGAGTTCAGTATTTGATTCCTCAGTACTGTGCTTTGCTGGTGACATGGGGAGAGACCTTGAGAGCTTATGCAGTAGAAGGTATTTAAAGAGACAGATTGGAAAGTCATGCACATGATGCCATGACAGACAAACTCGGGCAGACTTATGTGAGCTTTTCCAACCCCCTCATTCAAAAATAAACTTTGAGACAATCTGTTCCTCTCTGTAATTGAGGAAGCAGTTCATAGTGGTTATGCAGAAATATGGGGGGAGTTGTTTGTCACAGAACTCTTATGTTTTACATCAAGTTCTCAGCATTAATTTCTCTTGTGTGGATTTTCACTGTCCAGTAGCCAGCTTGCACATGACCTCACCTGAAGAAGGAGTGAGAAGTTTCTAACATCCTATAAAAAGCTGCATGTCCACTTCCATGTCCTAGTCTCATTCTGCGGCCATGGTAGGTTGCTCTTCCAAGCACCAAACACTTTCTTGCATTCCCCTACAGTCCTGAGGAGGAGCAATCTCAGCTGGCTTTGTGCTGCTGCTTTCTGCCATAGAGTTCCCCAAAGAGAGGTCACAGCTCTGCAGCATGATCAGACCAGAGAAAAAGGGTTTAGAAAGTGCTGTCTTGAGTCCTCTGGTTTAATATTGAATCCAGCTGGGGATACTGCTGCAGCATGATTGCTCTGAGGGGTTTTTGTGGTTCATCTCTAAATCACCCCTTCAAAGGATGTTCTTCCTGATGTTCCTCAGGAACTCAAGAACTGAAATTTCTCTCACCATAACATTCTTGCTTATTCAATCCAGTATCTGAGTGAGGCTGTTATTTCCTTCTTTCAGGCTTGCTGGAAGCAGAGCACACTGCTGATGCAGGTTTTTAAAATACAGATAAGAAAGTTCAGTCACAGTAGCAGTCCCCAAGATAGCCTATGAAAGCTGAGATGCCCAGGATTAAATTGTGGAATTATAGTGCTTGGATGTAAAAGTCTCTTTATTCTGCCAGCCTGTCAATAGGCTGTGTTGTACAACACACACTAGTACATAATAGCATTTAGCTCTGCTTTTGTCCCACACCTGCTGTCCCTTCAGAGTTTTGAATGGCTGGCAACGTGAGTAAAGGTGTTTGCTTGCTGCTCAAAGGGTGTTTGTCTCTCCACATGTCTCTCCACCTTGGCTACTGGGATAATCCTTGCAGGATCCCTTACACACCATTACTGTGACAAATCATATTTTCTCTTTATCATTTCATGCCCATTGTTTTCCAGTGACACCAAGAAGCACTGGTCACGCAGCAGCTGCAAAGAAAATCAAGTAAATAGTCTCCATACACAGCTGACATTTTAGATGTATAAGAGCATGGTTACTGCAGGGACAGCTTGCAGGTGTTGAATGCAGCAATGTATTACCAAAGGCAACTTAGGTACTTGAAAATCAAAACTGTTGTGTACTTGCAGCCCTGTGCTTCAGTGGTTTTTAAATATTTTCCCTTCTTATGAGAGATCCCATTTGCTGATTTCAATCAAGGACATTAATAATTTTGCATGGTCTAAATAATAATAATTTGTACCAGTTGGTACATGGAGTGAAATGCCTCCACATTTACTTAGGAAACTTCCTGTGGGATAAGAAGAACATGATGTCCTGACCAGACATGTAGCTGGTGCAGTATTTGGGCACTGAGGATGGCCAGTGGTGAGCAGTAAAGGAGGGCATGCAGCAGCATCCCACAGTCCCTCTCTCCTTCTAGGCAGTGGGGAAGCCTGGAGGGAGAAAGGAAAAGCAGCTTTGCTGAGGTTTAAGAGGCTGTATGCCCTGTTGTGAAGGAAGTAGAGTGGTTCTTGTCTGTCGGTGAAATAAGACAAGAGTGTGGAATTGAGGTATGGGATCAAAGATGGAATAAAACACTTTTTAGTGAATAGAATCTAATAGGTGGCATCCTTTTATATGGCATGGGGTTGGAACTAGATGATCTTTAAGGTTCCTTCCAATCCAAGCCTATCTTGGAAGGCCAGATGTACAGATAAACTGTGAAGGACCTTGAATGTGAGGATGAGCTGATCCAAGGGCATAAAGTACAAGAGAGTGTGATGACTCCATTGACTGTTCTGGTAATCTTTGTGACCAAATTTTGACTGAGTTTCCAGAGGGAAAGAGGAAATATTAGTAATGTAAAAAGAAAATTATATTGCAGAATCTAGGCCACAGAAGGAGTTTCCCTGCTGGTCCTAGGGCAAGAAGGTGATGAGCATGACCCATAGGAGTAAGAACAAAGAGGAAATTATACTGAAAGCAAAAATATTATATTTTCTTGTGTTTTACCTGGCAGAGGCATGTTTGCTGTATCACAGAGAGGGTTGGCAGCTCCCTACTAAGACAGCTGATCTAAAGTTCCCAAAATGTCAACCAGTCTCTCACAGAGAGGAGACTTATCTCCAAAGTGTTGACTGCTAAAATAATGTTAATATGTGCTGTGAATTTCAAAGGCTGAATGTTCTGATTCCTGGGTAAAATCCCAAGGATTTACTGTATGCTCATTAAAGAAAAATACACATATATATACAATGGGAAAAAAAGAAGTTTTACTTTTCCAGCCAGCTGGACCCAACTGCTTCCATACAATAACATCTGGTATGTGTTCTGCCCTTTTTTTTGCTCAGCTTTCTGCAAATGTGTTTGCTTTCTGCTTCCTGTATTATATATCCTTATTTGGTTGGATTTTTTTTTCTTTCTTTTGGAGAAAGGATTTTGGCTGATACTTTCTGCACTCTCTCTCTGAAAATTAGTTTGCCAAATTAAAATTAGTTTGCTTTTTTGCCAAAGCACAAAATGTCTTCTCAGGTAACTGGTGAAGTTTAAGTTTATTGCTTAAGTACAACATGCTCCAAATTTAGGCTTCAGAAAATGTTATTTTTTTTTTTAGTTATTAGCTTATTGCTAATAAATTATCCATTTTAATGCTTGGCTTGGGATACTGGGGTGTGATTTCCAGATGATGATGATGTTAGCCCTTCATACTGCAGGATGTTTAAAGACAAGGAACCATGTGTTTGGCTGGTTTTTATTAACAGATGCTGTATATTCTCCCAAACCACATATTCTAGAAAAAGGTTAAGGGAATAAATTTTTTTGCCCTTTTATTCAGTAGTAAGGAAAAAAAAAAAAAAAGCCAAGTTTACTTTGAGAGAACCTCCAGTGTTCTAGGTCATATCCAGACCCATCTGTCATGTCTCTCAACCATGTAGGGGTTTGGTGCAGGTAAAAATATTTTTGAAGTGTCCTCTTGAATTAATCTTGCCAGGTCATGGCATGTGGTTCTTTCCCTGTGTGCTGGTGTCTGGATATTCTTTGCAAAATGTTTCAAACATCATCTGCTTTACCTCCTGGAAGAAGCTCTGTTGTTATTAGTACATTCACAGAGCTCTGGCTTCTATTTACAAAAAAGATTCTAACCTTTCCTTCCAAAAGCAGTTACCACACTCAAGTACTTGTTCCCCTTGCTGCTCAGATAAATCTCCCTCTGATTCTAGGGAACGGCAATAAAATATTTCCCCAGTGCTCTGTTCTCAGTCGTAGCCAGCCAAACTTCTTCATCCATTTTATTAGCCTCTGTGTACAGAAGGACTGCATTAGTAACAAGGGGTTTTATAACCCTTTCTCCTCAGACATATCCCCACTGCTTCTTTGGCATTCAAGATTTTATAGGCATTTTTTTACAAGTATTTTATTTTATGTTATGTTAGTGCACTTATGGCCTGTTCTAAAGTGTTACAATTCTCAAGATGATACGGAAGGAATTTGAGACTTGTAAAATGATCCAAGGAGAAGTATGAGATAATTAACTTGAGAATAATTTTAACAATCAGTAGTATTTTTAAAAGAAGGGATCTTAGTGATAAATTTAATTGGCATTGTGAAATGAGTTGCCATTTGAAGTAATAATTTTATAAGATGCTCTTCCTCTTAGACTATAAACAGCAAAGTGATGCAATGGCAAGGCCACAGTAGGAGGTAACAATGAACTCTAATGGTAAAGTGCATTCTTAGGGGAGACAAAGAAAAATAGGATAATCTAGATATGTCTCTCTCATAGATCAAATGTGATGAAATGTGTTCTGGTTGATCTAGGAGATGGTCACATTTCAAAATCCTTCTAGACACATTTGAATGCTTTCTTAGAAGTGAGCCCTACACTGGAATACGGTTCATGGTAATGCATGCGTTTTAGATACTTGTCTAGATCTGGGAGCATAACTAACACCAGGGATTTCATGTTTTTGATTATATCTGTCTTCACAAACTGAAAAGTTCTGAAATAAGGTATATGTCACTGCATTGAGGATCTGAAATGAGTAGTAGTACTTCTCTGCTTATTTTCAAATGGGTGTATTAGCAGAGAGCTATCCAAAGGTCCAGAGAAGGAGAAAAGTGCCATCTTAGACAAACGTTATATGTATCTAATGCCAAGAAGCTTTTGTTGTTAACATTTTAATGTAGTCTCATTTTTCTGCTGAGATTTCCTGGATGGAAATTGCTTATTGACATTTGAGCCCAGTTATGGGCTTTTACAGCTATTACAGCTCAGTGAGCCTGGGCGAAATCTCAGCCTTTGAGGCAAGCTGGAGCCATTTTAGGAGAGCCCGACGGCACTGCCCATGTCCTAGGGACATCAAAGGACAGCATGGGATGTGGCCTCCACAGGAGGGGTGCAGGGGTAAGGTCTCCATGAGTGCAAAGTCCACCAGAATTTCATCACTGGTTTCTCACCCTTGAGCGGGGCATTGCAAATATATCTCAGCTTTATGCTTGGCAGAGGAATGGGTTTGTAAATGCACTTTTCACTCACTGTTCAATGCTTAGCTCACTCCCAAGCCTCTTGCAAGCAGTATCAAATTCTTAGAAACCCATTGTCTGGCCTCTTTCTCTTGGAATATTTATTAGTGTACAACAACTACAGACTTACGCCAATGGTTATGAATAGCAGCAGCAGTAGATAACTATTACTAATGTGCAATCTTATTGTTTTCAAAGCACCAGAGTAATTAGCTATTTCCATCCTTGTTTTATTACAGTAATATTCTAATATAAGCATCACCTGATGCACTTTTCAAGAAGTAAGGGCTGTATCACCTTTGTGCAGGCCATTTACAACCTTCGTGGTGACATTTTTCCCATGCTAGTGTAATTGATTTAAAATAATATTGGCTAAAGAAGGAGTCTGGTTAATTTCACCTCTCAGACGAATGTGTGTCAGGAAATACAAGTGAGTGGAAAAAGTCTGTCTGGACAGGCAGCATGCTGTGGTGTATTATGTTTCACTGACATGAGAGGAATGTGGCAGGGAGGTCTACAGTTCCCTGCTGTAGGCACTAATGCTCTGGCTGGAAAGCAGCTTGGGATGTGCCTTTTGCTTCATTAAGCAAAAGGCTTTCTGCCCCTGGCAAGAAGTGCTGTAAAACACAGTGCAAGTATTACAGTGTGTGTGGCTAGACAGGGTTGCCAATTTCAAGTGTCTAAAATCATAGGTCAGATATTCCAACATAAAATCTGTCTAGAAAATAGAGATTTCATTTTTAAAACACTTTGTTTCCTTTTTGCCTCTTAAGCTTCATTTATTTTTAAGTGAAAGCTGAGATCTTCACTGAAAGTTGAGATCCTCATCGGACTTCAGGGCTTTAACAAAAACAGCAAATTGCAAAAAACTTGTAAAAAGGTCATAAAGGTTGTTAACAGTGAGTCAAGCATCTTCTGTAGAAGCTGGGTGGTTGTATAAGCTTTGTCATTGTAAGTAGAATCTGAAAGGCAGGGGATGCAAAACGCAGGTTAAGCTCCTGGCACTTGCAGTGTAGTTGAGGTTTGCTTACCTTTAACAAATAACAGTAACTGTGCTGGCTTGTGTTATTGAGCAGCCAGCCAAAAAAAAAAAAAAAAAAAAAAAAAAAAAAAAACAACCAACCCACCAATAAAACAAACCAGCACAGTCTGGCAAGCCTGAGTTGTGTGGGGGAGCCACAGTGAGGCAGTCAGAGTTACCTACAGCTGATCGGTGTCTGCTGCAGCCCCCTGGAGATTTATCCTGCGTGTGTTGGGGTCAGTAGCAGGACTCTTGTTTACAGGAGCCAGCAGGTAATGCTGAGGGATGCATTCATTTCCTTATGTGGCCTACAGCTTCCAAAGAAATGTCAGTGCTTCCCTGAAAGGGAAGGTATAAGAATGGCGATGTCCAAGTGGTTCTCCCCACTCTGCCAAAGCTGTAGCTTTAGGATTTTGAACTGCTGCACTGGTAGCAAGCAAGGAAGGTGGAGTACTTCTGTTTCTAAGCACTATCACAGTGCTGGAAAAGCAATGCTGGAGCATAAGCATGGGCACTTTTACAATCGTTCCTTGTTCCTGCCAACCTGCACTTCAGTTCCAAAGAAGACAACAAAGCCCACACTTTGCAAAGACTAAGACCCAAGAATTTGAATAGTTGTATAGGACTTGTGAAGTAAAACTTGAGTTTGGAGAGTGTGTGCTGCTGTACCTCCATCAGATATTAGGTAGGGAGCTGCAAATCTGGTCCTGTTCTCTCTGCCTGTCTTGAACGCAGTCCAGATTTTTTCTGCTGTGCTACCCTGGAAGAAACAACAATTCTTGAAATAACATTTCAGCACTATTAAACACTGCTGGATGCTCTGACATTTGGTGTTGGCAGCTCTGCCTGCCTCTTCAGCATGCTTCTGGCTGTCAGTATTCAGTCAGTCCTTTTCTTCTGCACAGCTAGTTCAGATGGAAAACACCTTGGTTCTCAAGAGTGCTCCAAGTGGCTGTTCAACATGGCTAAGCCTCAGGAGCTCTGTCTTGCAAATATAAATG
Organism: Regulus satrapa; assembly: GCA_013396955.1. Lineage (NCBI taxonomy): Eukaryota > Metazoa > Chordata > Aves > Passeriformes > Regulidae > Regulus > Regulus satrapa. Next base: position 231,890 of record VWZN01002854.1, read on the forward strand.
CTTGCTCTTAAGCATAATTTTCATTGTTTTTAAGAATCCTATTAATTATAGCGTAATGATAAATAATCCAGTGGTCTGAAACAACATTATTCTGAGACTCAGGGAGCTGTTACAACTAAAGATGATGCTTTAGGTGTTGAAGCTATATGAGATGCTCTGATGTACTCTAGGCTCTAGCTGCTCATCTAAAGGTTCAATGCCATTAAAGACCAATGAAGTCTGCAGGACATCATTCAGCTTGTAAACACTTCCTCCACCTCTGGTGGAAACATTCATAGTCAGAAGCAATGCCTTGAAATGTTTACTAATGTCATATTGAAAGGGACAAAAAAAAGAGAGACATGTAAAGATGTTGTATGCATTAATTATTTATCTTGCAATCAAGAAAGCATAAAAGTAATCCAGGGTGAAAACTGGTAAGAATTGTGAAGGAAAACACTGACTCTTTCAGTTTGCATAATGTCGACCCCATTCAAGTTTTCTCTGAAGAACATGAGGTCTAATCCCAGCACAAGTAAACACGTGGGGGTTTTTCCTATAAAAGATTTTAAAATCATGCTGCTCTTGAGAGGTGACTAATTGTGCTCACTTAGCTTCAAGTGAATAATTAAACTGTGAGGAGTTATTATTTTCCTCACTCCTCTGTCATGTTTCTTACTTATAATTCTTAGATATTCAACTTCTAGACCTTTTAGCATCAATCAGGTTCTGCTTTTATTGTCTGAAAAATAAAATATATAGAGGAAAAACTGGCACAAATTTAAATACATTGTATTGTTACAGTATAAATACCATCTTTGTAATTAAACCACTTGAAAGTATCAACCATCAAAATTTTCTCTCAGGGACTCAGCCACCTATAAGGGTCTTCTGCCTTGGAAAATCTCCCTAATGTGCTTTGCTTCTCCTGATTGCTCTTACAAGAAAATTAGCTTTTAGTCCTTTAAAATCAGTTGGCTTTATTTGCTGCTAAATATACACATGGTAAGTGCTGTGAGATCAAAACAAAACAAGTTGCTCTTCCTATGATGTGATTTGCAGTTTGGCAGAATTCAACAATACAACTCTTAGTGTATTTGGGGTCATGGTGCATTAAGGTAGATAGATCCCTTTGGCCTGGATCAAGACCTGCAGGGTATCTTCAAATCAGAAGAAAGAATTTTTTGAATTTAAATAATTTAAATTAGTTAAATAATTTAAATTTTAAAAAATTAAAGAGACTAGGAAAGGATGAGAGAAGCCACTTGAGAAGGCAGGTAGCTTGGTCCAAATTTGTTTTGTCCTGGTCCAATGGCCATGTTCCTACATTAGACTAGTGCCTTGTAAAGATGTCCTCTGAGATTCTGTCACTTAATGAGGGTTTGGGTAGATTTTTTCCTGTTAGGAAAGTTTTTCTGGTGTCTGATTTACTCCACCAGGTGCCTGTGGCTTTGTCATTAACTTGCTGTCTTTTTGGGGAGAGTAGAATCATGCCAGGTTGGGGAAGTGAAAGGGGACGGGCAGGAAATTCTCACGTAGTAGGAGGAAATTCACAAAAGACCTGGATGAAAAGCCCTGGGAGGATTAAGAGAAGTAAATGTTGCCCATCCAGGCTCCTTTTCATCATGTATTTTGCTATGACTTGGCTTGAATTTTAGGATATTTTTGAAGTGGTTTAGACAGATATTGAATAAGAGCAAAGTTTGTAATCTAATCACAACCTCAGTGGTGGAGAGACCTCTGGGTTTCACCTGCAGAACTAAAAATTAGGTAGTACATTAAGAGAAAGACATGACTTTTTCCTGTCTTTTCTACCCTCACAGATGAACAGGAGCCAGCAGTCAGCAGTGATTCAGATATTTCATTAATTATGGCAATGGAGGTTGGACTATCCGATGTGGAGCTTTCCACTGATCAAGACTGCGAAGAGGCGAAATCCTGAAAAACAGAGATCCAACACTAAACTACAGGGGAGGGTCACAGGTAGGGACCGAGTCAGCTTTCTAGGATTTGGACCAGTCATGCACATGCCTCCAGAGCACTGTCACTCCTGCACACTCCATACTGCGACGGTCATGAGAAGCAATAGCAGCTGTTGTGTCTGCCTGGATGTGGTTTCATCATCTACACACCTTCGTTTGGTTCACATGGGAGATGGACACTTCCAGCTTACCCGCGTGCTTGACAGCAGTCATGGAACTCTCCAGGGGCTCATAAACACACAACTGAAATGACAGCTTGAGTGTTTTCTACACTTGTTCAATCAAAAATTTTGTTGGGTTTTTTGAAAAGGTGTATGTTTATTTTATTTGTTTGTTTGTTTATAGTTTGTTATGGATGGACACTCTGTTTTTATTGACTGACCCCAGCTTTTTCAAGAGTTCAGTCCAGAAATCTGAATTCCCATTCACTGGTCACTTCATGATCTGAGCAGGATTTATCATTGCCTTGTTGTTTCTGCATGAATTACGTGTGGCTGGCTTCAGAAGGATGATGCACCAGCACCCTGCATTAATGTAACACCTGCTTTCATTAAGTGGAAGGCTTGGAAATTGTATCTTCTGAAGGCTCTTATTTGTAAGAGAGCTCTGAATTAGCAGAAATTTGGGGTAAAACGGCATTACTTTGTCTTTTACTTAGAGCTCTGCTCTAGAGAAGTATTGTACAGTGTGAAGGAGAGAAAGAAAATCTTAAAGCGTCACTCCGTCCATGTAGTCCTGTCCTGCATTTTATGCTCTTCACAGGTGTCAGTGCATTACTGTCCTTCCATCAAGTGACAGTTCAGTAGCTGGAAAAAAAGATCTAGCGTAACATCATTTCTTTTCTTAATTTTACAGATCAATGGGCTAAAGGAGCATCTGAGAGGTTTCCAGAGGCTGCTTATTAACAGTGCTGCGTTAAACGGGTGACAGTATTCTTACAAAGGGTCTGGAGATGCTGCTGTCAGTGTCAGAAATTGCTAAGGGAGCAAGAGGCAGCTGTTTGAAATGTTAAACTCCTGGTTTGCTTTGGATCTTTTCCTTTTGTGTGTTTCATTGCTTACATTTTGACAGCAGTTTTTTGTCTGCTTGTTATCAAACAAGAGGTCAGGTTTGTTGCCCTCCAGAGTCCCTGTCAGTGTTGTCAGAAGCATAACAGAACTTTTGCAATTTGTATACAGATACATATAACAAAATATATTGGGGAGGGAATTTGGGAAGGGAATCTGAAAATAAAAGAACTAACATAAATCAAAACACCTAAATAATAATGACCTGGCAAAAATAATTTCTTTCATCCTAAGCTCTGCTTTCCAGGTGAGAGCCCATTGTTAATTGTTCAGTATATGATTTGGTTTTTCAGACAAAACACTCAACTGTGAAGAAGCTTACTGTTACACAAGAGTACACAGTTTTTGTTAAGAGTCAGATGATTTTAATCACATTACTGCCTCCTGAGTCAGTCCACAGAATCAGCAATTCATCTTACATTGAAATTTCATGCAGAGGTCAAACATTTTGACTTGGCAGTGGCATGGTGGCATCTCAAAATGCAATTGTTGGGGCTCACTGCATTTAATCTCCTTGTGGGTTTACTTGCTAAATGTGAAAACCAGCTTCCAGCCAAAATTTGTGTTTGTCAGATTTTATTCAGGAACAAATGTGTTTAGAACTATCCCTAAAATTTTGGCTGACTTGCTTCTTCAGTACAGAAAGAAGGAAAAAAAAATTCTCCATGCTCTTTTGTCCATTTAGAACTCATTAAACATTGAGGTTAATTTTGTTTTATGTTCTTAGTACCTAAATTGTGGGGTAATCTGGGAGTAAAGGTTTTAAACTGAAAGAGGGCAGATTTAGATTAGCTATTACAAATAAATTATTACTGTGTGGGTGGTGAGGTACTGGAAGAGGCTGCCCAGAGAAGCTGTGGATGCCCCATTCCTGAGAATGTTCAAGGCCAGGCTGGATGGAGCTCTGAGCAACCTGGAATAGGGAAATATGTCCCTGGCTGTGGCAGAGGGTTTGGAACAAGATGAGCTTTGAGGTCCCTTCCAGCCCAAGCCTTTCTGTGATTCTATGAAAATGACCCATAAATGTGCTGTTATATCTTTAGGAGCCATTGGAATTAAAATCTTTTGTTTAGTTAAAGTCACAGAGGCAGTTGGAAATCTTGGTTAAAAAAGAGAGTTACAGGCTGTTCCAGAGGGTACACTAAGCCAATGTTGACAATATTTCTGGTTCTGTAATTTTGTTTTCCTTATTCTTTTATGTCTTCTCTTTATGTCTACTTGCTGCTATGGGAAAGGCCTGACACATCAATGTTGAAACTGGCCTACACATGAGTCTGCACAAGGTACTGCATCAGCTCCGCTTAAGCTCTGTAGATGATGCTGAAATGGGATTTAAGTGGTGCCTACATCAAATTTTGACCCAGGAATGAAATTAATTTCAAACGACTGCAGGGGAAGGAATGAGGCTGGTTATACACAGTCGGAGTTCCTTATAGAAAGTCCACACACTGGTACAATTTGTCCTCTAGCACTGGAGCCTGGGTGCTACATGTCACAGGAACATCACAAACACGATGTCCAAGTTGTCAGTGATCCTTTCACATCTGTGCACTGTAGCTCAGCACACAGGCAGAGAACTCCTGGCCAAACTGCTTGGGTTTCAGAGGAGCTGTCACAAAGTCTTCATTTTATTTCATGAACTGAATTAAGTTGATCTCAATGGATAGATTGACCAATTAGCCGTTGCCATAGCAGAACCACCCACGACACAGCAGAACAAGCAAATTTTGTGGAAAAACGAGGCAGGAGGGGAAACTGCCAGCTGATACTGAGCTGGGTCCTTTGCCCAGCAAAATCATTAAAGGAAGCTGTGCTCAAAAAGGCATCATAGATTTGGTAATTCAGACCCTGCACGCATTTCTGAGAGTTAATGAGGAACTTTGTAGAGGTCTTGTGATATGCACATGCTTTCCCTAAATATACCATATTAAATCTGGTCCCTCGGGGTCCACAGGTGGCCACTGGCAGAGGCAGGGTATCAGGCTGGTTGAGTGGTTTTGATGTATCACCAATTAGTGATATGCCTTTTAGAAGAGGCATCCTAACAAATCTGGGTCAGGAGACTTTCTGCTTTTGTTTTCCCAGTTCTACCCTCAGGTTCACTCAGGGAAGATGTTGTTCCCTCCCTGTCCTCAGGTGTTCTGCAGCTCTGAGCACTGTTAAATGATGATGAGGGCAGGTTACAGATCGCAGAAAGGTTACAGTTACACGTCACTGAAGCCTGAACTTAGGAAAGCACTTAAGTAAATTTTTTCATTCTGGTTTTCTTCCAAAAAAAACCACTTATGATTTTGGACTTGCATCAAAGTCACATTATTTTCAACAGGTAACAGTAAAATTAAGCACCTGTGTCAAAAGGAACTATTTTCCTAAAGCTTGACCTGACTGACAATATTCTTTGCATATGTAACCTGTGAACTGCCTTGGGAATTTGAGGTGCTTTATAAACGTTAAGACCCCCTGATGTGTGTTTGTAACATGTATGAAAGCCTCAATTCTGTGTATCTGCATGCCCATGCACACCTTGGTACTGCTGCCCACTGAGCTTGGGCATTAAGTAGGTGGGGCTCAGCTGCTGGAGATGCAGTACTGGCTGTTCAGAAGGGAGAGCAGCCTTCAGAATGCAGCCAGAAAAGAACAAAATCCTCTAGAACCCTCTGACAAGCAAGTGTTCACAGATGCAATTTTGCAGGCTGGCACCACGAGTGGGGGGGAGGCCTGCGCAGGGGCAGTGGCCAGGGAATGGTGTGGCTCCCAGGAAAAGGCCATTAAATTGATCCGGTGCCTCTTCCAGCTATTCCTCTCTTGTCCTCTGAAGCACTTTTCTTTTCCATGAGCAAGTGGCAGGTGGGAGAAGCATTTGCCTTAGTGAGATTCACCATCATTCAGGCTGAGTTGCACTATAAAACCTGGTGAGGCAGAAACTGCATTCAGAGTATACTTGGATTCTCTTGGATTTCACTAAGATGCCTTCCCAAAGGTCTGTTCAATAGGTAGGATGCATAGAAAGTTATACAGGCAGAATTTTGCACTCCTAAACAACCTGATGTGTGCATGCAGATGTGTGAGGCACCAGTTCTACATTCCCACAGCTCACCTCTTCTGCTGGGGATACAGATCTGGCACTTACTGAGGGTTTGAGGATTTTTATTCTCTGGCTGCTTTAGAGCCTCAAAACCTGGATCAGGACTATCATAGCACTGCAGTTCACTCTTTAAGCACTCTATAGAATTAAATTGACATGTATGCATATAAAAGTGCAGTGATGTGAGCACAGAAACTGTACTGTTGTGAAATCAGAAGCAGTTGTCATTTTTAGGCCTTTTATTTGAGGGAGATTGTGGCACTAAAGAGAAAGGCTTTATAGAGGCGATTTGGAAAAATTAATTCTTTGCATCACATATGATGTGGTCCCTTGGATCTCACTAATGACCCCTGGATCAAATCCCAAGGAAGTCATTGCAAGAAGGGCATTGATGTTGGGGGTGCATCCATTTCACAAGACTAAAATGGCAGAGAAATCCAGCCTGTTTCTTCCCAGCCCATTTCTCAAGTTCAAGGGTGAGCCTTTGCCGCAGGGGACTGAGATCATGGGAACCATCTTGCACAGTGCTGCTTTCTCTCCTGTGTTTTGTGCTGCTGGAGGCAGCACAGGTTGGGGAAGGGAAAGGGAAAGAAGCTGGCCCAAGTTCAGCCCCAGAGCTTGGTGAAAAGCAGGCTACAGGCTTTCAGCAGGTTCAGGGCAGCCAAGCTTCTTCGTGGCTAGTGCTGACCCTGGGACTGGAACTTTATTGATGAGCACTGAGCCCACGTGGCCTCATTTGTTCTGTAGATGCAGAAAGGTGTGAGTGCATTTGGGGCAGCGTGGACGGCATGAGTGGCTGGTTAGCGGGAAACACAGGGCGGTGTTGGAGGGCTGGGCGCGCTGCTTTCGCAGGCTTCTTTAAGAGGGAAAATGGATCCAAAAGAAGCGCTGCTTTCATTTTACCAAGCTGTTACCTGAACTAATTGATGGTTTTAGAGAATGAGGAATGCCAGGTGGACTGTTCAGGGGGGATTTGTATGAGAAGCAGATGGCAGCTGCGGGTTGGGATAGAGGGCAAGGGTGAGGGCTGCCCTTCTGCCGTGCCACTTTCCCTGCTGAGCTGGACACCCACTTGGCCCCTCTATCTGCCCATTTCTTTTTCAAGGAAACACTTTTCTAAGCAGGAGCTGTGTTTCAAAGGGAGAAATAAAGAAATGCAAGATGTGTATTTTGAATAAAAAGCCAACATATGATTTTTCCATCTGAAATTAATCTTGTCTCTCTCAAGTATTTTAATTGTGAATTGGTGGAAGTTACTTCTTTCTGTAGTGAATGGAAAAGAAATGAGAGGAAAAAAAAAAGAGTAATAGTGTTTTCCCTTTCTTGTTTATTTCCTGATTCTTCAGTCCTGAGTAACATTAAACACAATAGCCAGATCAAGATGCTTGTTTGCTCTGAATGTATACAGTTATTTCAGATGTCAAATATCTAAATGTTTTGTATATGTATGTAATGCCATCCACAATACTTGTTTCATGTTAGGAACCTGAAATGACTGTACCATTTTATAATTAGATATGTAAAGAGGGGACAGTGGGTGGGAGGGTCTGTTATTTTTATACCAAGATGTTACTTGTATTTAGTGAACATTTAAAATGGTTTTGTACTTGTCAAAATATACATTCCATCCATTTCCAGAAGAGAATTATTTCTATTTAGAGTAGTTTATAAGCAAACCAAAAAAAAACAAAAAAAAAAATGTGGCATCCCACTTGTATGCAGTTCCTGAACAGAGCAGCAGTATCCTGGTTTTCAGTGATGGCTACAAAGCTTTTCCCAGCCGTGTCTCTTCTCACATGCAGCAGAGCCATACCAGCAAATGCCAGTGTTATAAAGGGAATAAAAATCCCAAGCAAAATAAATACCACATGGATCAGTGCACAGCCTAACAAAATAATTTTGTTTAGTTCAGAGACAATGGTCTGTACCAGTGAAAATCTCCAAAGTAACCAGTCCTGCTCTGGACAGCAGGAGCAGATTTACTGGGAGGTTTCGGGTCTCTGTCCTTGCCTGGCAGAGCCAGCAGCCTCAGCAAGCTGGGGAGATGCAGAGTTGTTACACTCCTGCCCTGCGGCTCTGCTGCAGCTTTGGTTTGGGAAACACCTACCAAAAGGCCATGGCAAAGTCACCCTGTGGCATTTGCACGGGCCATCCTTTTTCTTGTAGTTGGCTTTGTCATTCCCTCCCTTTCCTCACTGCCTGTGACGTGCTGCCAAAAACTGTGCAGTAGCCATTTGTGAAGATTTTTTTTTTTTTTGCCTTTCTTCCCTTCTGTATGGTCTTGCAAATAAACTTTTAACTCTTTGCTGATGTTTTATAACATATACATCTTCCTCTCCAATGCACTTTATCTCTCTTGGAAAATGGGGGAGTCAGAGAACTACCATCTTAAAGGGATTTGCTGAAATCATGAGACACATACTTTTTTATTCTTTTGTGTCCTTTTTGCTTTGTTAGATACTGTAAATGCTAAAGAGCATAGACAGTGACTCAGCTGGGGGAAATACCGAAATGTTGAGGCTAATACTTGGAAGCATTATTCAGTAGTCCAACATGGCTATTTTTGTTATATAGAAGATTATAATGTAAATACGTGAGACTGTGTTATTACGTACTAGTAAAATATTGCAACTCTCAAAGTTAAGATGGTGAATTCCAAGGAATTTTATTGCAAGTTTTTTAATAAAAAAAAATATGATTATTGTGTTGTATGTATTTTCTAACAGCCTGTGTAAACCTGGAATTTCCTGATGCGTGAAAACTGTGGGTTGTTTCTTCCTGAACTTCAGCCACTGCAAACTTTGGCATTTGTAGGAGGCAGAAGGTGCAGCGAGAAGGGCCCCAAGTGACAGCCTGGTCTTCATGTTACATCTCCAGCTCCTCACTGCTCTGCAGGGTCCCTCTGCCCTTCTGTTGCTCCTAAACAGAAGGCAGCAGCTGTGTGAGAGGTAAATGCTTCTGCTCCCTCAAGGGAGAGCTGCAGCCTCAGCCCAGACACGGCATGATGTGTTAAAACGGTTTGAAAAGATGACTGCTCTGCCCTGCCTCAGTGGGAATCGCCCCACTGTGTGGGGGCGTCCAGCTGCTCTTCTCTTGCCTTATCAGATATCACTATGCATCCCTGGGAGCAGGGGGAGGAAGAGAACACAGGGGTTGTTGTGTCATCCAGCATAGGTATGCTGCTTGCAAGAGGTTTGGGGCATAGTAAAAATCCTGCCTAAATGTAATTTAAGAGACTCACAGAAAAGTTTTCCAATAGATGCAAAAGAAGGCAGAGAGAAATCCCCGAAGGAGCCAACTCCCGGCTCAAGCTACAGCCCTGCCATGGGTCCCATCCTGGCCCACCTTTTTCGCTTTCTGGCTGCTGCCACCAGCACATCCACTTCTCTTTTCCAGCCGCAGCGCCGCGTTCGAGGAGTCAACGTGCCAGGAGCCCGGGCTTGGATTCCAGCCAGGAGCCGGGAAGGCAGCAGCTGTGGGCCGGTTCACTCTCAGCTCCCCAGACCCTGCTGCCTCCTTGCTCCTTCTCCTCCACCCCCAAGGCGTTCGTCTTCGCTCTGTCCACGACAGAGGAGCAGCAGCTGGCACAGAGCAGGAAAACCGCGTGCGATTTAGCGTGGCTTTTATCAGCGACGCCGGGAATTACATTTCTCCTCTTAACTCCTGCCAGGAGCACAGCCTGAAGCTCCCAGCCCGGCTCCCAGGGCAGAAGCCCTCCACACCAACACCCTGGGCTGCATTTGGAAAGAGGATTTATCTCTTGCTAGCCAAGAAATCCGGTCTCTCTCTTCCCCACGCATCTCCCTGCCTGCCAGCTGCTTTGTTCGCTGCCTGCCTTTCCGAGCTGGCTCGGGGGAGCGGGGCCGGGTGTCCCGGCAGGCAGCTGCGCCCTGGGAGCCGCACGCACGGCACAGCTGGCGGGAGGCAGGGGCAGCGCCGGGCGGAGCCGCCGCCAGGGCTGGAAACACCGAGCGCCGTCGGGCAAACCCGGCCGGGGCGTGAGCACCTGCTTGGGGCTCGTGTTACATCACTCTCCGCTCTATATGGGATTAACCTCTGGTCAAAATATGGGAAGGAAAAAAAAAAATTTAAAAAAAAAAAAAAAAAAAAAAAGCTGTGCCGCTCTGCGTTTTGTTGCTCAGTGGGGTTTTTTCCAGAGGGAATGAGGCAAATTGTGCTCGGTCCTCTGATTCAAGGAGGTGACACTAAGACGCATCACAGTTCACAGAGAGGATGTGAGATTCAAAGGGAATTTATCCAGGTTTGCACTGCACAGCAATATGTACAAAACAGGGTCCCGTGATATCCAAACCATGCTAAGAAAGAAAATGCACTTTTAGGGTGCCCAAAAGGGAGATGCATTCACGTGTGCTGGGTCTGAGGAAGACACTACAGGAAAAAAAACCCTGAGAAGGCAATTCTCTAACATAAGATCAGGTTTAGGGGGCATTCCTGAGGAAATAGGACTTAATGGCTCAAAAGAAATCTAATGAGCCAAAGCATTTAGCCGAATTCAGCTATAGGAAATCAGTGCTTAATAGGTGAGGCTATAATTTTGCAAAACACTCATTCCTCAGCTTTGATGCAAACAAGTTTCTGGCAAGTCCTGGCAGCAGTGGAAGTGGGCAAAGTGTCACCACCCTCATGTGCTTGGGCTCACCCTGCTGCATGGCTGCTGCATGGCTCTTCTGGACATCCTCCTGGACATCTGTGTCTGCAGCTTGTGTTTACAGCCCATCCTCTCCCCTGAGAGCAAAGGCAAGCTTGCACAGGGAGGCCAGCAGCAGCTCCTGGTGACTGAAGCCCAGGCAGATGTGCCTCCTCCTGCCCCAGCTAGGAAGCATGTCCCCCCTGGCAGAGGGACAGAGCGGCCTTTCGGGGGCAGCAATGCCTTGGATGTGCTGGCAGAGCCCTAGCATTCTTCTGTTGGAACCCAGGGCTCAAAAAAGCTGTTCCTCTGTCCCTGCCTGGGGCAGCCATGCTGGTTCAAAGCAGCAGCCCACTTAGTCTGGCTCAACCAGGGCTGGGAGCAGACACCTACAAAAGAGTAACACCAGGACAGGTCACCTCTCTTCACACTGGTTCAAAAACACCTCTAAGATCTTCAAGTTCAACTGCTAAAACAGGTGTAGGCGCTGTCTGGCTGCAGGGACTAAGCTCAGCATCTTACTTTGTGGGATGCTGTTCCACACCTTAGCACGTGTACAGTTTTGGGCTCCTCACTACAGGAAAGACCCTGAGGTGCTGGTGGGTGACCAGAGAAGGGCAGCAAAGCTGGGGAAGGGTCTGGAAAACAAGTCCTATGAAGAGCAGCTGAGGGAGCTGGGAGGGTGCTTGGAGAAAAGGAGGCCCAGGGAAGACCTTATCACAAGCTACAACTCCCTGGAAGGAAGGTGTAGCCTGGTGGGATTTGGTCTTTTCTCCCAGGCAACAATTGACAAGACAGAGAAAATGGCCTCTAGTTGCAGCAGAGATTTAGATTGGATGTTAGGAGAAATTTCTGTGCTGAAGGGGTGGTCAGGCACTGGAATAGGCTGCACAGGGAAAGGGAGCATTATCATTCCTGGAAGGGTTCAAAAAGATGTAGATGTGGCACTCAGGGACACAGTTTAGCAGTGGGCTTTGGCAGGTCTGGTTAATGGTTGAACTAAGAGATCTTTTCCAGCCTTAACAATTCCATAGCTCTATGATTCTATATCCTTGCTGCCTTTCTGCAGACCTCGCTGCCCTTTCTTAACTGCATGGCATGGAGTCCCAGGCAGAGCACAGTGCCAGGAAAGGAGGATGGAGACAAGCCCCATGGCAGTAACACAGCCAAGGTATTGCCCAGCATCGCACCAGAAGCACTCCCCACTCCCATGGGTTCTGGATGTTACTTGCCTGCCCCAGCCCTGAGCACCAGCAGTGCTCCTCCCCGGACATCCCAGGGCTCCTCCAGAGGTGCCCGGGGGGGCCAAGCCTCAGCTCCTGGAGGCAAAGGAATAAGGGCTGCAGGACATGGAAGGGAGGCAGCGGCGCAGCCTCGAGGACTGAAGAAAGCAGTTCCAGAAACGAGCGGTAAAGGGTGTTTTTCGCTGCGTGGGGACAGCGGGCAGAGGCAGCCGCCTGCACCCCGCATCCCGCGCCGTGTCTCTCCAGCAGGAGGCTCTCCCGCCTCGCGAATCCGCCGCCCAGCCTCGGGCGGCCATACCCGCGCCTGGCTTTATTTCCTGAGTCAAGTCAGTGACTGTTTACCCTGTTAAACATGTGAAAAGTCCCACTGTGAGGGGTTTCTCTACGCTCCCTGGAACGCTCCCGCTTGCGCGCAGCCCGAGGAACTCTCTCCGTGTCCGTCGTATCGGTGGGGATGCGCAGGAGGCCACCAAAGCATCCCCTCCGGGTTTGGGGCATGAGTAGCTACATAAGCACCTGGAGGTACTTAGGCAGGTCGCTTAATTAAAAGAAAACAGTTAGCCCTTGTCAGCCACTCGGTGAGATTCCCCGGGTCATTTGAAGGTGTATTTGAAGGAAAGACCAGGAAAGCTGTGGCTTGCCCAGTAACCAGGAGATTTGTTGGAGGGCAGCAGAACTTATATCCTGGGTCATAGCCAGGGAAAATGAAGCAAAACCCAGCCAGAATACCTGGTGACAGTGGCTTCAGTAGGAGGTGAGCAGCAGGATAGGGACAAAAGTGGTTGGAGACCAGCACTGCGACTCCCCCCTGATCCCACGGGGGAAGGAAATAGCATATTTTATCTACCCTTTGACTAAAAGACGTTGTTAAAGAAAATTGGTTACACTTCTGTTTGTGTGTGCACTTAAACCATTTTGAAGCAGGTGTTTTTTGCATGGCTTGGGCTATGGATCTGTACAGGAACATGTTCAGACATGAATTGCCAGAGTCACCGTGCATTGGGAATTACACTCAGATGGGAGTGGAATTTTGAAGCGGGTAAAATCCCAAATTGATGCCCATTGTAGTGTTCTGAATCCCACATCCTATTTCAGCCCAACCATGAGAGGCCTCCATCTGTACACGAACACCTTTGCTGGACACAATTCCACCAGACATAATTCAGTGCCATTCATCAGCTCAGCCATCACCCCCTGCTCTCCAGGCTGTTTCACATCCCCGAGGTACAACACAGGCTGGCAGTCCAGCCTCAGGGTGTGAATTATCACATCCCCCCAGGCCTGGGGTGCTGGGGTGCATTTGTTCACCAGCAGAGAGGGGCTTGGCTCCAGCCCTCTCCTGCCAGCAGCGCTGCCTGCGAGCAGGGGAGGTTGTGCACACCCAGGCAGGCAGGAGATGAGTTTTGGTTTCAGCCTCACTTGAGTGTGAGAGTCAGAAAATACCAAAGAGCAGGTGAGGAGAATTGCATAGAGGTGTGTTGGCTACAGTGCTCCTTTGATGAGGGTGGTGGCTTAAAATTAAGTCACCACCTAAAGGACACCCCACCTAAAGGACAATAGAGCAGGGGACTTTCCTACAGAAAATTGACTTTCATCTCTGAAGCAGCTTTAAATAGGATCATTAGTGTCAAGGAAGGTAAAAAACAAACAAACAAACACACAAACACACACACACACACACACACACACACACACACACACACCGGTTTCTCTTTGAAACTTAGCTGAGTTTGAAATACAAGCAGCTTCCCAAATTCCCCAGATGCCCGTTGGCAATGATCAGATGGGGCTGTTGCCGCTGAGCTGGAGGGAGGGAGATGCTCTGTAGGCTGGAAGGTGCTGCCATTTGCAGGACCTCGGGGGGTTACTGGCATGGACCCAGAGCCTGCAAAAGAGGAGCACTGCTTACTTGTTTACCTTTTGCTGTGCTTCAACTTTGTCCATCTTCTTTTTGACTGAAGAAAACGACTCAGGGCAATACTTGGACCTTGTTCTTCAAGGTGCTAAGGACTTGCCTGTGCTTTGACTAGTAGGAAAAATGTATTTTTTCCCTGAAGCTGGTTGTCCTTTACTGGAGTTGTCTGCCTAGCTGTCTTTGTTTCAGCTGGAATAGAGTGAATTTTTTTCTAGGTACCTGGTCAGCTCTGTTCTGGGTTTAGTAAGAAAATAATATTGATAAAACACTGATCTGTTGGCTGTTGCTCAGTAGTGCTTACCCTAAATAAAGCAGTATCCCATGATCTGCGAGTGTGGAGGTGCACAGAAAGCCTGGAGGGAGTATGGCCAGGGCAGCAGAGCCAAACTGGTCAAAAGGATGTTCCTTACAATAGAAAATCATCCCAGTGTATAAATTGTAAGGAGCTACCCAGGAATGAGCCAATCATTCTTTGGGGATGTGATGAGTATTGGTCAGTGGGTTGTGGGCAATTGTATCATGCATCAGTTGTTTTTCTTAATTTTTTCATGTATTTTCATTATTATTTTAATTAGTTTCTGTTATTAAACTGTTCTTATCTCAACCCACAAAGGTTTGAGGGAAGGGGGTGTTACTTTTTTTTTTTTTTTCCTTTTCTTTCCCTGATTCTGTTCTCCCACCCACTGGGAATGAGGGGGAGTAAGCAAATAGTTGTGTGATTCTTGACTGACCAGCTGTGGCTAAACCATGCCACCAGCTCATGGTCTGAAATGCTCCCTGAGTGCACCTCTGCATTGCTACACAGTACCCTTCACATTCCTGGGGTTTGCTTCGCATTCCTTATTATTTAATAAAAGGCCCAAAAGAACCCGGGGGTTTCTCTTGAGTTTGGCTCCTGGTGAGGGAGGAACGTTGCTCTGAGCCGGGGTCCTGCTTAGTTTGGGCAAATTGCTGACAGCATCCAATGGACCAACCAAGGGCGTGGAAACAGGAATGGTTGGGGGTGATGGTTATTTTCTGAGTGCTGTATGTGTGTTTTGTTGGCCACCAAGCTCCATCAGTGGCCAAGCAGCTTCATTCTGACCATGACAATTTCTCCTCTGTTAAAGATGAGAATCATGTGCAGCATCAAGATCATGTCCCTTGAGATGAAACCTCACCAGCAAAGGAGCAAGGCGAATCAATGGCACTGAGTCTTGCTGCCCTGGTATTGAAGATATTCATCAGAGCAATTCAGAAATGTATTTGACCCTCTCAGGGTTGTGAAGTGTGACTCTACATAAGTGACACATTAAATACAAAGCACATGCAAAAATTATTTTAGATTTAAAAATACATAAATAATAAATAATAATTGAAATTAATTGTTTCTATCATCGATTATATAATATATTATATGTATAAATATTTATATAAAGTAATAATTTAAAACATTTTTAATGCAAAAGCATAAATATGATTTTGACTTTCTAGCAGAAGGATTGTCAGCTCATTTTTGTTTTCCCTTGGTTGTAATGCCACAACCTTTCCCAAATAAGGCTATTCTTGCTGGTGTTAGGAAACAGTGTTTATCCTTGAACTTGGATGGA
Organism: Regulus satrapa; assembly: GCA_013396955.1. Classification (NCBI taxonomy): domain Eukaryota; kingdom Metazoa; phylum Chordata; class Aves; order Passeriformes; family Regulidae; genus Regulus; species Regulus satrapa. The sequence goes on from VWZN01002854.1 coordinate 247,399, forward strand.
AACAGGGGTTTCTTCTGTCTTTTTGTTTGTAGTGCTTGCTGATAGCCAGAAAGTCAAAAGCTTTTCCTTTCTTTCTTTCTTTTCTTTATCTTTACTTTTAATGCTTAACTGTAAATGTTGTCCCCCCTGCTGCTCCTTTCTTACTACATTTGTTACCTCCTTTTAAAGGACTAGAACCCTCTGACACTGAGCAGGGGTTATGGAAGCTGCAGATATTGAGCTGCAGGACCTGATGAAGAGCTTGTATTAGTGTTTAAAGCTCAGAGTCCATGCTTCCATTTTTACTGTTCAGAATGAGGTGACACTGCTGACCTCTTAAAAATAAAAGAAAAATTAAAAAAAAAAAAGAGAGAGAGAGAAACCTTTTTGAAAGCAGCATGTTAAAATACTTTTTTTCTTTATAAAGGTTTCAGAGGATTCACTGTTGAGCACAGTGGGTGGGTGGGTGTTTTAAGGAAGAAGTGTTTGAGGGGATTTTTGCTGAAAACCATTGGAACTGGGAATTGATTGTCCTGGCCCACAGCAATGAGCTGTGAGCGCACAAGCTGAGCAGGGCTGTGTGTTTGGGACTTCCTTGCTGGAGGGATGCTAGTGGCCAAAGGCAAAGACCAGCAGCTCAGGCTGGGGCAGCATCTCAGCAGGAGAGACCTGCCCGGGACAGGTTATTTCAAGATCAGTGAAGGATGAGGAGCAGGAGCCAGATCTGTGAGCTGCCTGCAGATCTGCTGGGTACTTTTGTTTCCCTCATATGTGGGTCTTGATAATAGATGGTTCCTCTAAATTTCTAATCCTTTCTATGAGTTTTCAGCCTCCAGCCCCTTGGTCAGCCCCAGTTTGCTATTCCATCCCCACAGGAATTATTCCTGGCTCCCTCTCAGAGAGGTTGCAATCAGGTCATCTGTTCCTTGGGTGATGTTTATGTTTCCTTTATTGCTCACTTCTGCAGAAGTCTTGATGCTCAGGAGTATTTTCCCTCCTTCCCTCCTTTTCTAGGTTACTGCTGTGTTTCCTTGTGTTTACCTGACTGTGGCAAATCTTCACGTGAAAACAGCTGCAAACAAGATGTGCTTTAAAGAATTGACCCTTAAAAATAGCTGCAATTGTTCAGCATATTTGGAAAAACCTGATATGTGTATGATGCTTGACTTGATGTGGTTCAGCTTGCAAAGCAGAAGCAAGGAGGAGGAAAGAAGGGCAGGATGTGCATGTGGCAGTGAGGTGAGGTTGTCGCAGGAAAGCTGACTGGGGAGGGAGAAGAGGCTGCTGAGCTTTATTACAGGAGCAATGGCTTGGAAAGAGGAAAGTGCAGGAAGGCCAGGCAGTGAGGGCTCAGCCTGCAATAGCACATCTCATGTGCTCTTTTCAACAAATGTTTGACTTTGTGTACACAAGAAGCTCCAGAGTGATTCTGGGTGTGTGTGTTCATGGAACAGGCATGAAAAGGAAACTGGAAAAGGAGCTTAGAAAATGTGCCTGAATGGCTGTAACTTTATTATGCCAGTGCTAGAAGTCCCAGAAAGTTGCCCAGCTTGTTCTTTGTGCTGCAGAGGAGTGGTGCCACTGGGCCCAGAGTGGGTGCTGCTGATGCAGCCACTGAAGCTGGAAGAGAAGTGCCAACCCCTCTGCGCAGGTCCTGTGGCCATATGGAAAGGTTCATCTCCCTCCTGCTGTCCCAGCACAAGAGAAATCCCCCTCCCCCCCACCACCAGTCAGGCCTGCTGCTGCCGCACACATCTGAGAAACCAGATAAATATCAGAGCATCATCTAAACCAAGCCAATAACAAGTGTCAGGCACTGTATGGACCTCCCAGTGCCTGTTCCAGCCCCTTTTTATTTTGCAGGGAGCAGTCTCTTGAAAGCAATTTAATTAGTCCATGAAGAATAAGGGCAGGAGTCCTCTCTGCAGTGTCCCTCTGAGGTACCCTGGCCAGGAGCTGGCAGCACACTGTTGGTCACAGGCTGATTTGCTGTATTTTGCAGAGCATTTTTTCTCCTCTCCTTTTAGTGCAAGTTCTCACTGTTCATATTCTGATCACACAGGAGGAGCTATTTTCTGCAGCAACAACTTTCTGTACTGGCTATGCTCAGGCAACTCTGGCCCAGTATTTGATTATCACAGAAAAAGACGGAGAAAAGGATGGGTTTCTAGGATGCATATGAATGAATTTGAAGTTTGGTGGGGGTTTTTGATTGGAATTTTTTTGCAACTCATCTTGGGGAGCTGCCTTGGGCAGAGGAGCCATGGCTGCCTTCAGAGCTGGCTCCTGAGATGGAGCTGGAAATCACACTGGGATTCATGTTAGCTAGTGTTCTGTGTCTGCTTTTAGCCCTTCTAGTCAGCCCTCAGAAAACCAATTATCTCCTGTAAGAAGCACCTAGAGAGTCATAAATACTGTAGGATACTAAGCACTTTCTACCCCTCTTAAAGATGGATATGAAAATGGGGTTTGTTTTGTAGAGAAAGCTTAAGGGATGTGTAAAATGCCATGGCAGAAAACAGTCATGCAGTTATTTACTTCTGCCTGAGATGAAGGCATGAAAGATGTGAGATCTAAAAGCAATGAAAGGAAATAATACAATAGCCTATTGATCTGTGGGATTTTCTCCTGTGTAAGATGATGGCGCCACAAGTAATGTTTGTAGTTGTACTAACTAGAGTTAAAATCATTATAGGATGGAAACAAACAAAAGCTCCTTAGGGCTTAAAGCTTTCTGCTTCTCACTTGTTGGCTGATGGGGTCCAGGGGTTTCTGTATATTACTGTATATTACTGCAATCCCCCGTAGTATGTGCTGTGAGGGTTTTGTGTCTCACCCTGGAGCCACTGGTAACTTTTCCCTGGGCAGGCTGAGTGCCAGGTCCTTGGCTGACAGAAATCGATGTAGTGCTGCTGACTCTGGAAATTGCCTGCCCCTGCCACGGGCTCAGCCAGCTCCCTCCCACCCCAGCACCAGTTTCCCCCTGCAACAAGAAATAAAATCAGAATATATCCAGCTAAGAGGGAAAGAAATGAAGGAAAACTCTGCTTCTGCTAGGGAGCAAAACAGCCTGGCATCCCAAAGCAAACCAGGGAATAAAGTGCTGAGACTTGCACAAGGTAGCAGGGAAGGTGCAGTGTGATCAGTAGTACCATGACAATAAGTAAATGATTCATTTTAATTATGGTGCATTGCAGAGCTGTAGTGGAAAGCATTTTTCTTAATTCAAAGCCCTAGTTAATACGTGGCTGTAATCACTAGCCCAGTAAACCCAGGTGACATACAGAATCCATGGGAGAGCTGGGGGATCAGTGATAGCAAGGACACAACTTGACCCTTCCCTAAGCATCATTGCTGCTGTGGGCACTTGAACAGCTTACTTTGAGGATTCTGCTAAAATAGCTTTTATTTCTTTCTTTTTCAGGGCAAAGAGATGGTCAGGTTCTTCAGAGGTTGTGGGGTGGGCTCCTGGCCTCACCACCCTCACAGAGCTTCCGAGGTACCCATGTCCAGGCAAGGTACTGCCAGCCTTGCTGCTTGTTTGAATTAATACATAAAAATTAAGATGATTTGTTTCAGGATGCAGCAAAGTGTCCATTACACTTCAGACCAAATATATTTTCTGTTATTAGGAAGAAAAAAAAATTAAATAAAATCCAGTGACTGGAGGAACCAGGGAATTTGTTCATGGAAAGGTTTGACCACTTTAACTTGCATCAAAGCTGATCAATGAGGATTCAGGTTGCATCACTCCTCATAAGAGAAACCTGGCTCACAGGAATATCTTCTTCTCCAGTGATATGCCACTTCAACAGGCAGGTCTTGGAGACCACACAGGGCTTCAAAAACAAGCCCCCAAAGTTACTCCATTAATTCTCTGTGGAGTGATGCATAATAGTTATTAATATGAACACGGCAGTCCACAAAAGCCTGATGCCTTTCTTCCTGCATCCCCATTTTCTTCCCCCTGCCCCAATATCCATCTGAACTCTTGGATCTTACCAAGCAGTCATTAATCAGACCTGTGGGTCTTCTCCGCACAGTAACAAATGGCCAGGAGGCCAGGTGGGAGCTGAGACTTGTGCTGCAGATTTTCACACAGCCAGGGAAACAGGCTTCAGTTAAATTTTCACAGGAGTGGCTATGGAAAGAAGCTTTAGAATCTGTCTTCTGGGTTTTCAGCTGCACCTCTAGGAGCAGACGCTCATAAGGCACTGTGTTTTTATCCACCAGCCCAAAAATGTGTGATGGAATATTCCTGTCAGAGCCAGGTAAGACAATTTCCCTTTCAGTTCCTAATATTCCCTTATGTTGCCATAATACCTTGTTTTCCATGTTTACTTGCTTTTCTAAAGAGAGCCCCGAAGGCAGGTGAACAGAATCCTGTTCCCATTTTGACTCCCTTTCCCTCTGGTGTGCTACTCCAGCACAGCTTTGAATGAGGCTCTGGTATCAGCCCACAGGGATTTCTGCAGGCTCTGTAGCGCAGTGCCTGAGTCATACTCTAAAAATAGCCAGGAAAATGTCAGCCCAGCCAAAGTCATTGTCTGATTAACGAGGAAGTTTCATGATTCCATGTACCTCCAAATATGCTCCTGATCTTAACTATGCAGCCAGACTTTTAATGCATAAAAATAAAATTTAAAAAATAAAATAAAGAAACAAAAAAAACCAAACAAACAAACAAACAATGAGAACAAATTATGGATAGTGAGTTTTTTAAAACCCCACACTGTTAGAGGTAATGCAGAAACAGATTTCTTTATCCTCCCCAAGAAAGTATGTCATTAGTAAAGGACTAGAGGACTGGCTGGCTGGAAATGCAGTGTGTCCCTTCTAGCAAGAAGAATGAGAAATCAAAAACTGGACAGGACTAAAGAGGAAGCAAATCCTTTGTCCTTGAGGACAGTGTGGTACTGTGACTCTGGTCTGTGTGGAAGTAGGAATGGTCTAGAGACAACCATAAGCCAGAGACATGGTGGGGATCAGCCATGGTGCCTATGCCCAGCTGTGGGAACTTGTTGGGCAGAAGAGTGGGAAAAGGCCCTTGCCAGGAGGAGTTTCACTTGCCCAAAGGGACAGATCTACTTTTCCAGGACTGATGCAATTAAAATGTCCCTCCAGCACCAGTTATGCAGTGTCATCCATTGCAGTGGATGAGTAGCTGATCTCTGAGTTGTGGATAGGCAGGGGAGCTGGGACAGAGGTGCTGATGGAGACAGGGGAGAACACCCCAGTGCCAGAAATATCTGTCTGCTGCCCATGCCGAGGGTGTACCTGAAAGAGCGTCTGGCAACAGCTCCATCAAGAGCCTTGGAAAATAAATAGAATTAGTCTTATTTCTCTACAAGGCAGTGTGGTGCCCGAGGGGTGTTGAATCACTGCAGCAGCAGCCTGTGGTGGTCGCATGTCCCTTGGGCCAGGCACACCCAATGGTTTGCGGTCCAAGTGTGGTAGATCTGAAATACCTCATCTGGAGAAACAAGGGAATGAACTGACAGTGAGCAGATTGGGTAGCCTGACAGCCACAGCCAGACAATGCTTTGCTGGCAGACTTACCTGCTCCCATTAATTAATTCCAGAGAAGTCTTTGCTCCTTGTTTCTGATTTCCTACATGGGACTCAGCCAAAGGCTGCTATCCATATGGGCAAGGGGAGAAGAAAAACATGCTCAGATATGGCCAAGCTGTTGGAAACAGCAATGCCAACATCCTGTCCAGTAAATTGGTTTGCTTTGCTGCAGCTTTGGCAGCACCTTCAAATTCCCTTGTGAGCTCCTCAACAGTGCCCAGAACACTGGGAGTCAGGACCAAAACAACAAAAGTATGGATAAGCACCCTGCCCCTGCACACAGTCCTTAAGTCTTCCATTCAAGTAAATAAGCTTTCCTAGACATGTTTTCTGGCAGCGTGTATGTTAAGTTACATGAAAAGATGTCTTGCTAAGCCTAGTAGCTAACCAAGGTTACCATTAATGACAAGGAAGAGAAAGGGAAAGCTTTTAGCCTGGTTCTTCTGAGGTGCTTTCCCTTAAAAGAGGAAGGAAACGTGACTCTTTGACAGACCTCATCATGCTTGATGCAGCACAGCAGGATACTCTCTGCAGGTACATCCTCCAAATAGCTTTTCCACCTCAAAAGTAATCACCTCCTCCCTGCACATCATAGCTCGGGTAGGCACATGAAGGTGAAATGACACAAAAGAAACAGTGCTAGAGTGGGGTTCCCCCGTGAGAGATCCTGATGCCTCCATGGCAGGGATGTGCCTCTGCATCCAGCTGAGTAGATGCTCGTGGGGATGCTGTGACATCCCTGGCATCATTCCCTGTGCTCATCCCTTAAAGACTGACCTGTGGTGTTGCCTGAGTCAGTGGGTAGGAGGGCTGGGGGATACCCATCAAAAAGGGGTCACATTAACACACAGTGGTACTGCAGAGGTGTCCTGACTGATGACTGATGCTTTTGTATGAACAGGTTCTCTGCCCATACACAGCTTCTTGTTCCTCCTGAGCTCACTGCCTCCTCTGAAATTTAAGGTCACTGACCCATGGAGGAGCTACCTTCTTGTCATCTTGCTGAGCCTCACGGATGAGCGAGCACTGCCTCCGAGGCTGACACTCAGCTGCTGGGCAGGCAGAGCAGCCACAATGTGTAGCATGCTCTCCTGGATCACTTTGGATTTCCTGGATCCCTCCTTTGCCAGACAAAGGTTTCCATTTCTCGCAGGGGAAGGATAACTCCTCTCTAAATGCACCTCCCTCATTGGGCAGCAAAAAACATTTATGTGCCCCAATGAGGAAAGAAAGCACAACTTGGTTGACCTGTCTTTGGGTTCACAGTGTCTTCCTGGTTCACAGTGCCACAGAAAGGGATGTTTTCATGCTAAGTGGAGAGGTCCACCCTTTTCCAGCTCCTACCCAGGCCTAGGTGTTATTGGAGATTGAAGGAAGGTGAGAGAAGAGCGATGTGCTTCACAAAGAGGATGCCCAGGTGGGGGTCAGTAGATTGCTTAATGCTCTCTGAAATCCAGATCCAAAGGAGCGAGGGCAAGGCTGTGGATCAAGCAGCACAGCAAAGCCCATGGAAGTGACCTGGCTATTGTTTGAACTAATGCAATTGTTAAAAAGAGGTTTAAATATTCAAAGGGGTGAAGTGTTTCAATCTTTCTCTGATGCTGCTTACCACTGAAATGTAAGCTGTGAGAAATAAAATATTTCTGCCAAGTGACTTGTAAATAAGTATTCTTTCATGACCTCTGAGCTTTGTTACATGCATTTTTGTAAGCTGGTTAAATGCAAATTAGCAATAATGTTTCCCTGATTTGTCAGTCCTTCCTCTTGCACTGAGGACAATGGAGGTGCAGCAGATAATGGGGGGTACAGCAGTTTATCTGTGCTAGGAGAGGCCCCTTCTTTCTCAATAAACAAAGAATAATATTTCATGCCATGTTGGTGTTGTAATATGCTCCACCATCCATCAGTGTTCCCCTGCACAGTAGCCTCATCTGTCATCCCTCATAAATAAGTTTGAAAGATGTAATTTGTTAAGCAGGCAGTGCAGCTTTATTGAATAAATATTTCAGGGACACAGACAATAAAGCAGAGTAAGGCATGAATGAAAATCTCCCCCATGAAAATATCCTACAGATATTTTACACTATTCTGGCTATTACCAGGCTACCTTCCATGTGAACGTGTGGGAAAACATCTGGAAAGAAAACACGTGGGCAGCCCTGGTTACAAAGGCCATTAGCAGAAAGGGAGACTGTCCATATTGGCATATGTAGACACAAAATACCATGTTTTAAATATAGACCATGGAAGTTTAGAGATATATCTGAAACACCCCAACATGAATCTGTTGATGTGCTGATTTGCACCAAGTGGGAGCTCATGTCTTCTTCCCTGTAGTGTTGCTGTTTTCACCCTGGTCTGGGGTCTTCTGATTGGTAATCAAAATAAAATCCCCAAACCTTGAAATTATTCCTGCTCCCATGCTCACGGACTAAGATGCAGCTGATAAATTATCACTTGAAAATAGTTTTAATAGCAATAATTTTAAATTTTTTCCTTCTCCAAAACACAGCTCTGTACATGAAAATTAACGTAGGTCATGGGAAGTGTGGGTTTATATGACAATATTTTTATCTGAAGGATTCCTTGGAGTATAATCTTATTCTGAGAGGAAAAAAGTGGTCACTCAATCCAGATCAACATAATTCACTTTCAGACTTCAGCTTGAACAAGCTGAATTTCTTCTTAAATGTGTCTGAGGAATTATTATGGAATTATTACATGTTATCCATTACACTGGAGTTTCATTCTTTGAACAGATTACCAGATTCCACTGATTCATTTTTCCCTCCTACCTTTTTTCTTCTCCTCCTTTTCCCATTATTTTGATACTCAGTTACTAAAAAGCAGGCAGCAAATGCTGACAGATTGACCTAGAGCTGGCAGCCAGGCTATGAAAACCTCACCAGCTCAGAACAATGTTCCCTTAGCACTGCTTTTTCCTGTTTTCTGGAACTAGTACTGGCACTTTATTATCAAAATGATCAGAAGGTAAATGCCTCTCTGTAAATTGTCTAGGTTGGGGTTTTATTTGATTTTTAACAGGAAATGTGGTGGAAACAGGTGTGTAATTCTGTGTTCACCCGTGACTGGGCCTCCTTTTTTTTTGTATATGTTAAATGTCATGGACTGACTACATCCCCATCTCAATATCCTGATGATGGTCCACAGAGAAATTCTCTCTAGAGGATCCCTTTGTGTTGGAAAGGCATTATTTCTTCATTTTGATCCAAACAAAGCACAACTCTAAGCTTAAGCAGAATTTACTTTGTTGATGATCCTCTGTTACAGATGATCACTGAGGGCGGCTCTGATTCAGGGATCCCTTCAGTGTTGTTCTTACCCCAGGTTTTGATGTCTGAGGATGTCAGAAGTTTCCTTTACATTTCTGGGGACACTGAGGACTCTGAGAGATTTGAACAGAGGGTGTTAGATACTTTTGCAGGCAGAATCAGAGGTTGGGATCTAAAGCTTAGAGACAACTGTTGAAACTTGAAGGTTTAGCTTCAAGAGGCATTTTCAAGTACATGGTCTTTTTTAGAAAAACAATCACAGAATTGTTAGGTATACTAGTTTGAAAGCAAATCAGTGGGAGGTTCCAAGTCAGAACATCAATTAAATTGTAAATTTAAAATAAAGGCAATGGTGCATATGCACTGGCTTAAACTGACAGAGTCAGAATAAGACCTGACCTTGTAACTCACATTATAATCTAAGACACTGGGGGTGCTAGGGGCCTCTGGATGTCATCTAGTTCAACCCCCTGCCAAGGCAGGGCCACCCACAGCAGGTCACACAGGAATGAGTCCAGGTGGGCTTGGAATGTCTCCAGAGAGGGAGATTCCACAACCTCCCTGGGCAGCTGTTCCAGTGTCGTGCCCCCTCTACATTGAGGTGGAATTTGCTGTGTTGTAGTTTATGGCTATTGCTTCTGGTCCTGTCACTGGGCACCACTGAAGAGTCTGGCACCATCCGCTTGGCCCTTGTCTTTGAGACATTTATATACATCAGAAATCAATTAGAATGAGAAGAAAACACTATAAGAATGTAGATAGGCATGAAGGCCTGTGACTGCTTTGCTGAAAGATGCAACAGCAGGGCCTTCTCTTACCCAAAATAATAGAATTGTAGAATTGTGTTGAAACAGAACTTAAGAATCACCTAAGTGATACTTATATCTGGGTTTGTGTTTGTGTGAGATTGTCTTCATTTCTATAGCAATTCCTTTCTGTAACAAGAGCTTGCTTCCTTCCCCCTCCTTGCTTTTTAGGAAAGAAAAAAAAAAAANTGAAATATGTTAGAGTTAGTGATTATTTTATGTAAAATTGAACCAATCTTTTCTGAAGTTTTTGTACCAGATTACCTCCAAAATTTTCAGTCTAAAGCTTTCCTGATTAACTGCCTTGAATTTCCACAACTCATTTTCATGACTACAGAAATATTACTTCCATGCATAATAGGCTGCCAGAAAAGCTGAATTCTGAGATATAAAACAGCTATTTCTCATAAATTAAGCTATTTCCCCTAAATTACTTGTAAAATGTTAGAGATTGAATGCTTAAGCCTTCATCCCACACCACAAAATATGCAATGGCACAGAATTCGGTCTGTGAAAAGTCATGTGTGAAAGCCATCTGTGCTTCTTTGTGGGAAGAAACCCCAAAGTACAATATTTTATGGTCATTATTGTCAATCTTAATTTTCTCTTGTCTGCAGTTGCTGATTTGTAACGAGCTATGAGCTGTGGACTTTTGAGATAGTTGCTGCCCATGAATGCTTCTGAATGGGGAAGAAAAAACCCACAGGACATCAGGTTTTTCTAGAAGCTGTCATTCGACAGCTTCTAGAAGGGGATAAATCAAAGTCATTAGTATGGGTTTACAAAGCTGTTGATAATGCATGTGTATACTATATAATAATACATCATTAATTAATTCTACAGAGAAACTAATGAAGTTTATCCATGGGGAAGCTTTAGAACAGTACTTAGAATAATTTCAGAGCTACCAACTGGCAAAAATGTTAAAAGACTGGCTGTTGTTGATAGAAAATTTCAGTGTTTTGTACCTAGACTTGCTTCAACCCTGGAATTAGTTTAAGATACCCTATCAGTTACTTAGAAAGGAATTTGGGGTTTTTTTGGACATT
>VWZN01002854.1:258233-268744 GCA_013396955.1 Regulus satrapa
CCAGACACACATGACTTTCCAATCTCTGAAAATCTCCTTGTCTCTTCTTGCCTTGAGAGCAACTACACTTCATCTTCTCAGGGCAAGCCACAAATGAAATAAGTCAGGAAGCTGTGCAGAGAATGAGAAGTATTTCTGACTGTTTTTCTCTCACATGTTCACAAAGTGATTTCTGAGATATATATACATATACACATTTATTTATTTATATCTATATAGTTATATATTTTAATATATATTTATATATATTTATATAAAAANTGTGAAAAGTCATGTGTGAAAGCCATCTGTGCTTCTTTGTGGGAAGAAACCCCAAAGTACAATATTTTATGGTCATTATTGTCAATCTTAATTTTCTCTTGTCTGCAGTTGCTGATTTGTAACGAGCTATGAGCTGTGGACTTTTGAGATAGTTGCTGCCCATGAATGCTTCTGAATGGGGAAGAAAAAACCCACAGGTCATCAGGTTTTTCTTTGGCATTTGACAGCTTCTAGAAGGGGATAAATCAAAGTCATTAGTATGGGTTTACAAAGCTGTTGATAATGCATGTGTATACTATATAATAATACATCATTAATTAATTCTACAGAGAAACTAATGAAGTTTATCCATGGGGAAGCTTTAGAACAGTACTTAGAATAATTTCAGAGCTACCAACTGGCAAAAATGTTAAAAGACTGGCTGTTGTTGATAGAAAATTTCAGTGTTTTGTACCTAGACTTGCTTCAACCCTGGAATTAGTTTAAGATACCCTATCAGTTACTTAGAAAGGAATTTGGGGTTTTTTTGGACATTGCTATGTTTATGGACTGTTCTACATAATTTGTAGCCAAGATTTTATGGGATAGTGTTGTATTTGTAAAAGTATGCCTAATTACCCAGCATACCTAAAGACTAAGAAATGCCTCTGGTTTCACCTGCTGTGAAGCAATTTCATAGTTATTCATACCTAGAAAAACTAATGAAAGTGCTGAAAGTGGTTTCCTGTTGTGGTTATGTGCTGCTAACAACTTTGCTTCTGGATGCTGCACAGAAAAAAAAAAAAAAAAAACCACAAAGCAGCTTTTTTTATTTTAGTTTAGCATATACTTGAAATGTGTATTTCTTGACAAATTATTTTGAAAGATTCACTCAATACATCCTACTTTTTTCTTTTTAGGAATAATTAATTTCAGTAAGGCAGCCATGGTGTGCACATTGATATATTTACTAGCTGTGAGATAATGACTTTTCTTCATGAATCTATTAAGTAAATTCTTCAATTTTCTATGGTAGGTACAGGCAAATTTTATTCCCTCTTTGATTTATCATTGCTGTCATTTTTTATTTATTCTGTCATCTTTGGTTTGTTAACTGTTTTCTCTTTCCAAAGTTATGTTTGACCCTTCTGATACGAAACCCTTTCTGGAAAGGTTCCTTTAATTCTTTGTTGTTCTAGTGTCTCATCACCATGTTCAATCATACTTAAACCCTCACCCAATGTATTTTTCTTCCTTTCATTTCTCTCATCTCTTTTTTCACTTTCATTTCAGAGTAGCCAGGAGTGGGTTGAAGAAATGGTTCACCTTCCTATCTTAGTCCTGCCACAGGTTACAGAATGGCTCCAAGGCACAGGTTTTTCCCTGACTTCTGATGCTAACAGGTGATGACTTGCCACCAGTAGTAGCAAATATTTGGATATTTTTATCTAGACAGGATATGAGCCTTCATCAGGAACACTTTTTTGGAGTGCTTTTGCTATTTTTGCATGTGTGTATGAGTAGGTACCCTGGAGCTTTGTACTAATATGTTTTGGTCCAGTGCCATAAATAAAGCAAAGCCTGGTTTTTCCTTGTAGCAGAACTGTGGGAAGACATCCAGGACCTTTTTGGAAGCCTGGAAAGCAGGCAAATACTGAACTGAATTAACCTGGAGCTGTGCAGCTTACAGCCACTTAGGCTATGCTAGGTCTGGCTCCAGCTCCAAACAGCCCTTCTGTCAGAGGCTGGCTGTGTGATGGTGGAGAAGAAGCATGAGCATGCAGACTGTCACTATTGCCAGTAAAAGTAGGCATTTTGTGTGGAGACAGAAACACTGGTTCCAGATTCTCAACAGCTCCTTGGTGGGCAGCCAGGAGGAGTGGAATGGAAAGAGAGCAGCAGCTCACAGCCTGCCAAAGAGACGGTTTTGTTTGGTTGCTAAAATTGTGTGATTTGCTGTGGCTTAATTAACAAAGAAACCCAAAGGAAGACAAGCTCCCTGTAGCTATGGCTGTGTAACCACTGGGTTGCATCAGCAGGACTTCTCCATCATCAGAAAGAGTACTGGGATCTGTTTTTTCCTGGGGAGGCAGAACAAGGTAGCAAAGACTAAAACTGTGGTGATTATAAGCAGAATTCTTATAATGCCTTTCCTGTTTGTCTCAGTTTTCAGAAACCTCTAAAACTACAAGTTTCTCCAAAGTGTTTCAATTCAGGACTGTTGGAAATTCTGCCATGGCAATGGCACCCACAGTATGTATACTGATATTTTAGTTTGAAAATAACATTGGCAAACTATTCACTGCATACTGACTGTCACACTTTAGTATTGGCAAATGCTTCTACATCTTCTATAAATAAATGCATATGGGTAAATAAAAAGTATATCTGTAATTTACAAAAGTTCACATTATGCAAATTAAAAAGTAACACTGAAGTAATTTGTTAAAATTTTCCTAAGCTCAAAATCCTTAGCACAAAGGTTGGTTGTGGGTGTCTACACCCCCTCAAGTGTAATGTGTAAAATTATCGTTTAAATCAATATATAAGGTTCTACAGATAACTTCATGTGCAGTGGCAAACAGGATGTATATCTACATGGCAGTGGCAGCCTGGAGTATATCTATCAAGTATACTAGATTTCTGGAAGGTTTAGGAACACATTTGAGCATATGCAGTATAAAGCACAGATATGATCCTCTCTGATACAGCAGATTTCATTTGTGTGGTGTTCTAAAGGCCTTCTCTAACACAAATTTCCACCCCTAAAATTAGAAATGAAGCTCTTCATGCAGACATACTTCTTCCTGACTATTGATTTCTAGCGTACTTGTGATATGTTGATCTCTAAACTAAGAAAAAATGTAGCAGGTTTTTAGAACAAAAACTCTTTTGAAATGTCTGACATGTTGTCTAAAACATAGCCCCATACTATCTGATATAAAGAAAATTAACTTCAGCTGAAAACAGCGCACATTTAATAGAAGTCTCTGTTCTGGAAGAGATCAACTTTTACATATATTTCCTGCTGCATCAAGGTAAGTGAGCAGAGAATAGCAAAAAGATGTCAGAATTCCTGTAAGACATTTAACAAAGTTACACAGATCTCTAGAAATGCTGTTTTCAAGACCATCTTGGATGTAAGAGTCCATGTGAACTGCAAATCAAATGAAGGGCAAAATAAAATATTAATTGTATTAGAAACCCTTGGGGTAGCCCATGTTGTAGTTCAATTGCCACTGAATTTGTAATCCCATTGCCATAGCTGTGCATGTGCATGACTCGTTGGCTGTGTGACTTTCACAATAGATTTCTGATCTTTTCCATGACAGTGGCTGTTTTTAAGCAAACAGGAAAATTTCACAAAATTCCACTTGGTTTTTGAGCTCTACACCACGTGGAATATCCACCTGAAAAGATTCAAAATATAATTTTCTGTAGAATGCTACTGCCTATAAATGTAGTCACCTGCAAAACCTGATTTATTGTAGATAGATTTTCATAGGTAAAAGGTGGGATGGAAGGGAAATGGTTACAAAGGACTGATGAATCATTTGTAATGATGTTATCATCCTGAGGGGAAGATTCCTTATTCTTACCAGAATTTACTGGTCGTTTATTCCCTCTCCAAATTCTTCCCATACATTTCCCTCAGGACAGGTAGCACAGAACAACTTCTTCCATAGGAGCTACCACACAATCAAAAGCAAGTATGAAGTAATTGCGCAGACCCCACTGCAGAAATTTCCTACAAGGGGAGAGGAAGCTGTGAGTTGTACTCTGACGTTTACCACTAATTTTGCATTTTTGTGTTCAAACAGCCAACTTCTGCATTTTTCTGAAACTTGTGCAATGCTATGGGCTGGTACTCAGCCAGGAGCTGTGCAGAAATTGCATCCATGGTGTTGGTTTCCACATTCTTTTGGGTAGACAGACTACTCTAATACCAAAATAAACAACCACTCTCTTCTGCTTACAGGGAGAAGAGAGGGTCGGAAAAAGTAAAAAGGATTCTAATTAAGAAATACCAAATTTTACAACTTGGACTCAAGAGGTGAGAACAATCAGATTTAATAAAATGCTGAGGGGTTATGACTAAATCCCCTCCTTAATATCCACCAGGTCATGGCAATGTCCCCCTGTAGTGACCCTGTACAACTCTAGGTAGCTCAGGAGCCAGCCTGCACTCACCTGAAGCACCTGTGAGCAGGCATTTTCTGACTCATTTCCCCTCAGCTACCTCATTGGAAGGAGGAAAGTTAATCCCAGACATTGAATGGAGATGGGATAGGCCTAAACTTCAAGCCAGTGAAGCAGAGGCGGTGGAGGTTCTTTGTTTGTTTTGAGCTTCAGCAGAGTAGGCCTTCCATGCTGCTTCACAATATTTATTCATTCATACCTTTTCCCTTCCTCTGATATTTGAAGACTTTTATATCTCACTCCATCTAAATATTCTCTTGCAAGCTTCTGAAGAAACTGCAGGTTTATTAAGGATTCAGTAGCCATCACACTGGGTGCCACCTCATCCCAAAGTTACAGAGGTGCCTTTCAAAGCCTCCTTTGTTTTGGTGAATGCTGAAACATAGAAGGGTTTTGGTTTTTTTTTTTTTGTTTGTTTGTTTGTTTTTGTTTTTTGGTTTTTTTTAAGGACAAAGCCAATAATAATAACAATGAAAACTTGCATTCTTTTACATGCTCGTGTATTAGGTCTGTGTAACAGGGTGCTGTACTGCCAGAGGCTTCCCCTGTGCCTGATGAGGCAGTGCTGGCCAGCTCCAGCACGGATCTGCTGCTGGCCAAAGTAAAGCCCATCAGCAACAAAAGCAGCATCCCTGGGATAAGAAGTTAAAGTTGGGGGAAAAAACCTCAACTGCACAATTGCAGTTGAGTGAGTGAAACAACACTGTGGGCACCAAGGTCAGTGAAGAAGGAGGGGGAGGAGGAGGAACCAGGTCAGTGCTCTTTTACATGGCTTACTCAGAAAATTAGTAGAAACCAATTCATCTACTTGCGATTTTGCAGAGCTGTGTGGAATCACTGCAATGGCAACCCTCTTCTAAATGACATTTTTCATGGGGGATTTTAATGTATTCCACTGAAAATGATGCAATACTTTCAGAAGAATTCAGCACTTCATATTTCAGTATTTTAACTAATATTGGTGCTGTCATATTATTTTCAATAAGCAGGCAAGTAAGTGGTAAACAGTTTATTTACCATCATTTAGATGTCAAACCAAGCATATTTTATCAGCGTTTCAGGAACCATCTAGTTCCCTCATGAGCATGGAACAGAAGTTTTTAAGTGTCAGTTCAGATACCAGCTGCCACACTATAATTTTTAAAGTATTCAGTCACAGAAAGAAATATTGAGGAGGAATCTAGCTTCTCTGATTGCACTGGAGTTGCATTATGAGTTTCTTCAGTGTATGCCACATACTCTTATATTTTGTAAGCAAGTAGAGAACATCTCAGATATTTAAAAAGAAAGATAAAATAAACTGGATAAAGTGAAAGAAAAACAAACAGCACAATAACTTGTGAAATACTTTAATGATTATTCAACTATGCCACATTAATCCCAATAAATAACTGCAAATTGACTTAACTCTGTAAATCCTTTAATACACAAATGTTTAAATGGACAGACCAGTATCTTGGCTTTTACACGTTTTTAGCAGGTAGGTTTATTCCTCATTTTTCATGTTGCTTCTCCAAATCCTTTCACAGCAGATGTGCACTCTATTTTAGGATAACACAGATAAAACCAACCTATAGAAAAGCAAGGAACATCATCATCAAATTTATTCTGAATTAAAGGATAAACAAACCTAACCACTTTGTGAATGGGCAATGTTAATTAAGTCTTATGACACATATCAAAGTATTTAAATTCAGGTACTTAGCATAAGTAATTAACTAAGGGATTCTGGGGTAATTACTGAGTATTTACGCTCTTAAGGCAAAATTAAGTCCAGTATTTCTCTGTTGTCCAACATAACTTATGTTGTTCCTCAAGAAATCTGTCTTCTGCCACTGGTTAAAACTGTTAATTACATGAGCATGTAATGAAACCATCAAAATCTTTGAAAGCAACTTCATTCCTTGCCAGTATTTGTCTTCAAACATTCTCACTCATGTCATGCGAAAGAAACAGTGCCAAGGAAGCTGTTGGCTGAACTGGTTTGGTGACTTCTCATCTGCCTGGTTGCTGGTGGCTCCAGAAAGTGCCAAAAGGAAGGTGCAAGATGGATTTGGATCACTGAATTTCAGGAAAAGGGCCAATTCTGCTGTTACCAAGATGTATGCCTCCTTTTTTTATTTTTTTTAATTTTTAATTTCCTAGCATCACACCGAAACGTGGTAACTGTGCCTTTTGTAGGGCACTAAAAACCATTACATCAAAATATCAGCTGCCCTCAAATGTTTGTTGGCTTTCCATTTATGTTAGTAATATTGGCTTAGCTGCAGGTGGTCTCCTAAAGCATATTCAAAGAGCTGTTTTTCTTCTCAGCTTTATCATTTTTATCAGCTTTGTAATCATAGAAAATTTAATTATGTCTTTGGAGTTTTCATTCTTAAACCTTTTCTATTTTCATTTCACTGGAATATGTTGAAATTCATGCATTTATCTGTGTAGTGATGCAGTTTCCATATTTAAAAACAAGCAGCTCTATTAATTAACTGGTTAGACTTAACAAACTATGGACTAGTTGATCTATCACTGAACTTTGTTACAATAACAGAATCATTAATCTGCCACAGTGTTAACAAATAATGTCAGGCTGAGAACATAACTGTTCTTGCACAGTCTTGTGGAAGTAGGTCCTGTCAAACAAAGCTTGCTTCTATTTTGGCAGGGTAAAAGCTTTGGTCAATAGAAATAGTAGGGTTGGTATCATATGTCTGGATTTTGCCAAAGAGATTGTAATTGTAATGACAGATTGTATATAAAATTAATTTGGTCATAAAATTTGGGCATAAAACAAACCCACAGAGATATTGGAGAATAAGGGAATAATAGTGAATGGAAAAGCTGGTAGGATTCCCTTATAATTTTAATATTCTACATTATCAATTCTGTGATAAAGATGTGACAATTTTTCTGAATGACATAGGAATTGGCAAGATAAATAGTGATGTAAGGTCACTGCTACATCAGGACTCAGACCACGCTGCTGTAGCCTAGTGCTTATGTCCATAAATCAGCCATAAGGCAAAGGGTGTCACTTATAAACAAATTAGGGTTTGGAAAGCTTTTCTGAATGAGGATTTTGGATTAAATGCTCAATGTGTTCCCAGTGCAGTGCTGTGCCAAAAAAAACACCAAAAAAAACCAAAAAAAAACTCACCAAAAAACCAAAACAATAACAAAACAAACAAAAAAAACCAAAAAAACCCCAAAAAAACCCCAAAAAACCAACCAAACAAAAAAAAAACCCAGAAAAACAGGATTCAGACATAATGTCTCCAAACTAGCAAAGAATTTGCTTCTGTCAAAACAAAACCAAAACTGGTAAAGCTCTGTTAACATACAGAGTCCACCTCTTGACACCTACACTCCAGAAATTAGAGTTAACTGGATGGTATAGATATGAAGGAGAGCTGGAGACTGTGAGTCTTACCCAACACACCTCAGTCCACAAAAAGATGTGTGAGCTGTGGACAGGCACCTGCCTGACCCATGGAGAACCTGTAACACCAACAGGGCTTTATAAAGAGTAAAAAGGGTTAATATTACATCTAAGGGGAGTTAAATACAGGGAAAACTTTTTACCGACTGGTAACCAGTTGTCCATTTGTCATGAAAGAACAGCAGAACTTCACACACACAAAAAAAACCCCAAGAAAGTTGTCATTCACAATGAGAGAAAAAGTAGTAAGTGGCATACTGAAAAACAGCTGTCATAATCATAAAATTTTTAAAGTGCATCTCAGAATATGAAACTGTTTTATTTAACCTTCCTTGGAAAGGTAGGTTCCTCATCCAGGCTGAAAGCTTGCAGTCACTTGGTTTCTCCTGAATATATACACCTGTTTTTCTAACCTAAGAATGAGGTGTGCATTTCTCAAAGACAATGTTTCAAAAATTTGATATTTTAACTTTGCTCCTAGTCAACTGAATGGCTGTGTTGAACCACTAGCAAATGCTAGTTGGCTGTGTCTAATGAAGAGTTCCATTGTAAGAAGCTCTTTAGGGGAATAAATTATAAAATGCCTACTTTATTTCATCTTTTTCCAACTTAAGTAACGTTGATGTCCATTAGTATGATGATATTACACAGAATGACATATATTATAGTTTTAAACCTAGTGGCACAGAGAATTTCAAGCAGCTCTATTCAGTGTGAAAACCACACTGAAGTTCCAGTCTTGTACAGATTATTCCACAGAATATTATAAAACATGCAGGGGCAAGTATTCTTTTATTTCAGATTTTTTTAAATCCCTACTATAATTCAAGGGACTGACCAGATCATTATTTTGTTCCTGTCATGGTTTGACAGCGGCCAAATGTGAGGTGCCCACAAAAGCCACTCATTCACCCTCCCCTGCCACAGTTGGACAGAGGACAGAAAAAAAACCTAACAATGGGGTCATGAGCTGAAGTAAGGACCGGGAGAAAACACTCCTAGGGGAAAACAAGCTCAACTTAGAGGTACAAAGTGAATTCATTACTAAGAGTCAGAGGAGGATAATGAGAAGTAAAATAAGCTCTTAAAAAACCACCCGTTTTACCCAGCCCCTCCCTTCTTCCCACCAAACAGCACAGGGGGACAGGGAGGTGTGGATTTTGGTCACTTTGTCACTGGAGTTGTTCCTCCACTGCTCTGGGAAAGGGTGAAGTGGCTCTTGTGCATTTCCATTCAAGGCACAGCTGCCCTCTTCGATGATGAACATTCTCCATGGTGCACTGGACCTGGGAGCAGAACTGGCAATTCATAAAATTCATAAGTGCACATCAGAGACAGTCACCACTCCCCCCCACCCTCCCCCCGAACTTTTCACCTACACCGTAACAACCACATGACTGCTACATCAGATGAAGTCATTCCTCCCAGGACCGTGTTTCTGTCTTCACATGATGGACAATCTGGTGTACCAGATCCATGCCCACACCAGTTGTTGAAAGGCCAGACTCTACTATAAAGTACAGCTTGCATGAGCAGTTTGTGCCCAGAGCATGGCTTTATGCTGTCTTTGCGGCTTAATTTAGCCTTATCAACATCTTTAATAAAACATAGATACATATCTGATTGGAAAGTAGCAGTTTTACAGCTAAAGGTAGGTCCAGTGCTCTCCTAAAAACTTGGAAACCAAATAGCATTCAGAGCAACAAGGGTAGAAAATGTGTTATCTGTACACACTAGCGTTCCCTTTGAGTACGCTGTATTCTAGGGATCTTCAGGTTCTCAAAAATTACCCCCACCTTTAGCAGTAGGCACAAGGTGGTGTCCAGCACAGGGTTGAACTTCGAACAGAGTGTGGGGCATGGCAGAGAACAGGTACAGAAAAGGGGCTGTGGCAAGAGGGCAGTGCCACCTCCTGGATGGATTTCTTCTGGTTGAGACCAGAGCCTGCCCATCCTTTTAACACACAGTTTTACAAAATTCTCCAAGCCACATGATGAAAAGGCTAAATCTTTCAAGGCCAGCAGGTAAAAGAGGAGTCTTAGAATGGTTTGGATCAGACAGCACCTTAAAGACCATCTCGTTCCAACCCCCTGCCATGGGAAGGAACACCTTCCACTAGACCAGCACCATCCCAACCTGGCCTTGAATGCTTTAAGGGATGAGGCGTCCGCAGCTTCTCTGGGCTACCCGTGCCCACTGTCCATTGCCTCTCCACCCTCCCACTGAAGAATTTCTTCCTGGTATCTAATCTACACATACCCTCTTGCAGTTTGAAGCCATCACTCCGTGTCCTAAGAAAAAGTCCCTCTCCATCTCCCTTGTAGCCCATTCAGGTACTGAAAGGTGCTATAAAGGTCTCCCCGAACCTTCTCTTTCTCCAGGATGGGCAACCAGAACTGTCTGCAGAGGAAGCTGGGGACCCCAGAGCTGGATGCAGCAGCACTTCAGGCGGGGTCTCGCCAGAGCAGAGGGGCGGCACCCCTCCCTCTCTGCCCTGCAGCCCACGGTGCTTTGGGTGCAGCTTGGTTTCCGGGCTGCGAGTCCAGTTTCGGGTCCAGCCCGCGGTCTCCCGGCACGCCGAGCCCCCCGGGCAGGGCGGCTCTCTGCGGAGCGCTGCCGGGCGCGGCCTGGCCGCGGC
>VWZN01002854.1:271489-289986 GCA_013396955.1 Regulus satrapa
TTTTGTGATCTGACTTCTGCTGACTTATACTCCTTCATTATTGACTCTTGAAGTAATTTGTCTTGAATTGTAGGATGAGAATTGATTTTCAAATTGATGAGACTGTGGGTGTGATGGCATTAGATGGCTTCACCATGTAACTTAAGCAGTGGCTAGACAATGAGAAGCATTGATTCTCTGGCATTGCCCTCAAATCTAGGTTTGCTGTGAAACTCATCAGCAAACTGATCAGGGTTAAGTGTAATGCCCTTCTCTCCATCTGTGATCATGGCTAGTTCCTTTTGGCATGTCTCAGTCTAAAGCCAAGTATTTTATGTAGCCTCAGTGATGGCTTCTTGTTGGCTTTATGTTGGAGCAGAAAACCAGTGCTAGAGTTACCTGTTCTCCTGGATCCGCTCTGAGTGCCCCAATGCTTTGCAGGAAAAGGAGTATCAGTCACTTTGGGGAAAGGGGTGAAAAATCCACCCTTTCTACCCTTCTCTCTCCTCTTGGCCTTGGTTTATGTAGCAGTTGAACAGAGAAACTCTTATCTAAATACTTGTTTGGACATCAGAGGCATTTTCTCCACTATATTGTATTGTAACAAGTTAGAAGAATGATGATAATATTTTAATGTGTTAGCGTTGTGCTGATTAGCGAGTCCCTAGAAGTAATCACTGATAACCAGGTGTGTTAGATCAATAGTTTACTTCAGAGATGCAGCTTTTCTAATAGGCAGCATGGGTCCATTTTTATACTGAATTAGGGTCTGGACTCATTTGAATTACTGTGTCAATGTCATTACTAGTCACATCAGTGAGAGTTTTCTTTGTAAGCATGCCTTAATTGAAGGGTTGTTGGGGTTTTATTTTCCTTTTTAGCAAGAAGAGAATAGGAAAGATTGTAAATCGGATTTTAAATTGGGAATTTTATAGCTGTTCTGCAAACTCACATTATCTTGCATCACTGCATTAATCTTCCAGGACAAGACCAAAAAATGTACTTTTCTGCTTTAAAAATATTTGGTGGTTAATGAGCTTTCTTTGTAATTAAATAGTTTCACGCCTTGCACATAATGCCATGCCCATATTTTGCTTCTGTGTGACCCTTGGTCAGGTGTTTCATCTTCCTTTTGTTCACCAACAGGGAAAAAAAAGTGGCTTATTTCCTTATATTCTTCTTGTTTCCCTGGGCATTCTGGTAGTTTGGCCTGCATGAAATAATTCCTTCTCCAGAGGAATGTGGTGTATTTATTTACACAGCAGCCTGCATCAGCTGTAGCAGAGGCATTTGGACAGAACATGAACCCAGATCTCTACCACCATTTGGGCACTGTGCCCTGTGTGCAGTATTACTTTTATGGCTGTAAAGATCTTGAAGGAGTCATAAACTTTACAAACAACTAAAAAGCTCATGTTAGTAAGTGTATCTTGCATTCAGATGCAACAAATAGGTTAAAAAATATCTCTTAACTGCTTTCTGTTATACTGTGGTAATGTTTGCCAAACTCTTCTACTTTGAGACATCACAGTGAGGAATTATTGTACCTGGAGATGGATGGCGGAGCAATGTGTTCACTTGGAGCTTACAGAAAGAGGCTGTGGTACAATTAGCTGCTGGCTACTGGGCTCCTTTTGCCTGTGTTCATTTGTGTGTGTGAAGTACAGATGAAATTCTAAGTGACTTTGTTTAAAATGTTCTTGTGAGATCTTTGAATCCCAAGGGAAATAAGTTGTTCTTATCAAGAACTGCTTTGAGAAGTGAATTATTTTTCAAATAGGGTATATATACTTACAGCTGGGACAGTGCCTGTGTGAGAGATGCAGTAGGAGTTGTAAGTCCATGCGGTGGTGCCAAGAATGATTCAAATGTTTAAGCAGAAGAGAGCAGATGGAAATTTGCTGACTTCTGGTGATGAAAGGATCTGATGAAATACTACTTCTCCCCAGATATTTTTGCAAAAGGAGTTGTCATTTAATTTCCACATTGGAAAGGCAAAATGGAGAGGCTCTGAGCTCAGCTGGCTGATGAGACATATCAATGTCAGATCTAATATAATTTTTAATCCTGTGACAGTGTTCTAACTTGAAAGGCTTTCCTGCAGCTTTGCTGGACAGCACAATTACTATTTCACATTTGGAGCTAAGATTCTGTCTTGCTTGTAGCCTCTCAGTTCAGAGAGTCGAGGAAGAGATTACTGGAAAACCTTCTTATGCTTAAGATTTAGCCAAGTTTTTGGCCAGTTGATCATCTGCCTGAACAAAGTATGGTCCATGTTTTAACAAACTTGACACTTTCTGCCCTTGTTGACTCAAATAGCTGGGATTTTTCATGTCAGACTTGAGGAGAAAGCATGTGCTTTCTGACACCTGAAATACAGTGTTTATATGAATGGATGCAATTAGCATAATGCATAGGTGTGGGCAGCCTATCCATCAGCTTTCCGTGATTGTTTTGGCATGCAGAGTGGAAGCTGGCCTCTTCTGCCCTGCTTTCATTTGTCAATGCACCAAAATCTCTCTGATGCTCTGAGCTGCTCCTTAGGATCTACTGTGGGTGTGTTTACCTCTCCACACCAGTGCATTTCCACTTCAAGGAACATGCAGATGTCTAGGGCTGAATTGGTGTTTGATTCCCCAGACTGACTCATAGTCTTTTCTGTTGCATTCCCAGATGCTTTTCCCAGTTCCTCACTTCCTGTCTAATGCTTCTCTCCATCTCCAGCTCTTGCAGCAGGGCGCAGTTGGCTCTAGAGACACTGCCTGAGATGTTGCTTGGTGTAGCTTTGCCTTCTCCCCTCTAATATTTCTTGGTCAAATACTTTCCTTGAATGATACTTTATCTTCTACACAGTGACTAGTGTGACCCATCCGGGCTGCTGAGCTGAGCTGCCTTTTTGCCATTTTTGCCTTTGAAATAAAATGTTGCTGTTTGACAGGTGGAATTCCAGGGTGGCCGGCTCTTTCCCCTGAGATCTCTGTTTGTAGGAAGCTCTGGTGAAAATGTTGCACAGGATCACAAGGATAGCAAGCAATCAGTGTCTGGGCCACTTAGTAATATTCTGCGTTATACCAGAGTTTTTGCATTTTCAGGGTTTTGGTTATTGTTCTGTGGTCCCACACTGAAAGGTGTGCAAGAAGTAGCCCTTCTTCACATCACTCCACTGTCCAGTTATGCATCCTTGTAAAAACACATTATATTTCACAGAGGTTTGGGGCCTTGATAGTTTCAATTGGATTCCTACAGAGCTTAAAAAGATTCCACAAAGTATGCTAGCATATCCTGTGCTATGCTCAAATGACTTTGGAACTTAATTTGAACATGTGTATTCTCATACAGTATTACTTTTTGTAAATATTTGGTATAGGCGGAATCTATTTAATTTTATTCTTCACAGTATCACACTTTAAATGGCTTTTCCTGTAAGAGACAGGAGCTGTCTCTGACATTGATTTTGATAAAGTATGATGATACAGTGTGTGTAAAGAGCTGTGAGTATTTGACTGAAATCTTATTTTTCTTTATCTCCTTGACCACTGATCATACTTTTGTTGTCTAATCAATGTTGATATTCAGAAATTACGTTTGCATTTTGGCTTTAAATCTCATGCATAGGTGTTCTTGAGTTCTAGAGGACATCTCCCAAATCTTTCCCTTTGTTTTCTTTCCAAAGGAAGGGTTGTATTTTTCTTTGCTGGATTTGTGATTATTTTTTCCTGAAGTTTTCAGATAGGGTGTTTGAATTTCTGTCAGTAATCTTGGTTTCAGCTAGTACATTTTTACTGTTTTTTCCTCATAGTTTGTCTTGTTCTTCCCCTCTGCTTTTTCCAGTATTTTATCAGCCAGAATTATTGGCATCTTCAGTTCAGCAGTGTTCATTTCCCTGGTAAAGTGCCTCCTCTGATAGCTCATTGAAATCTGATCTATCTGCAGGTGTTCAGTCAGAACTGTGAGACTTTAAAACTCTCTTTTTCTGAAGCTATTGCTTCTTTTCAGATTTAGCTTGTATTTCAACATGCTTCAGGACTGTTCCTTCTGAGTGCAAGCTGAATTTACTGTGCCCACTTCAGTCGTCAAACAATTCCATTGGCTAGATTCAGTTTGCAGTCATTTTTCTTATTTTAGCAGTGGTGATGTTTGGAGGTTTTTTTCTGTTTTGTTGGTGTTTTTTTTCTTAATTTGCTCATACTTAGTTGCTTTGTTCTTTCATCTTCTACAGTTTGTCTGAATCTTGGTGCAGATACAGATTTAAATTTTCCTGTTGGCTGAAATCTATTACATTTGCTTATGCTACTCTGACAGAATGGGATACTTAAAAATAATTAGTTGGGAGTGAAGCTCAGTGATTTCTCTGCTGTTTTGTTCTGTGATACTTGATTATGTTCTGTACAAACGTATGAGTAATTGTTTATATCACACCTAGAAGGCATTTGATAACTTCATCTAGATTTTTCTCACTGTTTCTCTGTAATTTCATGTAGTCTGGTGTGCTTATATATAAAACCACAGTCTGGTGCAATGTAATATAAAATTTACATTTTTCAGTAGTGAGAGATAAGTAGTTTGGGGTTTTGTCTAAATAGCAGTTTTCTCTGTGTTGTAAGCCTTCACATACTTGTAACTGTGGCATGTCCTGTCAGTGCTCATCTCTTTCTGTGAGTTTCAGATTAGCAGATGTTACAAAAAGTTGTGAAAGCTGAAAGTCTAAACCCAACCAGATTTAGGTTCAAGTTAAGATACAGATTTTTTTTTACTGGTATAGTCATGAGTTGTTTGGACACATTAACAAATACAGCTGATCCCTTTTAAATTAACATATTTGGGAGATAATCTGATTCAATCTCGATTGTAAAACTTGAAGGGCGGATGAAAGCTTTATTGTTCCTTGCTGCTTTATCCCTTGGTAATCAAGCCAGATATTGAATTGGCCCTTCCCAAGCTTTTTCTTTAAATCTTAATGATTAGTTTTTCAGTCTTCTCCCATTTGTGTTCATCAGTCTGAAGACAGAGAAAGTACTGGTTTTGCCGCTTTTCTTACTTAATGTCAGCAGAGTGACAATTCTTCCTCAGAATCAGTTTCACTGAACATGTTTGAAAACTCCTGTGCAAATGAAAGGGTGGCTGGACAAATCAGTGGTCTGTAGAACTGTCTGGGTAGAAAGAGAGAACAGCAAAGGCTGACATTGAAGAAAACTTCACAAATAGGAATTTCTTAATTATTTAAGAAATGTGTTTAAGAAATCTATATAATTATTAATTCATTGGTTAAAGAATATTAATTGCTGGAAGTTCAGAGGAATAATTATGGTTTTCTTGATCCTACATTAGATACCCATATAAGTCTCATGGGAAGACAGGAAATAAGACTTTAGAGGTCATTTTACCTTCACCTGAATGAGCACCTATTAAAAAAGTGTAGCCCTTCATAAAGTTTTAAGGGCAGTGTTCACAAAGAAGAGGTTATATATTTCCTTTTGTGGGTATTATTGTCAGTATTGGAAGTTTAACACTCAATTATTTTTGTGTGGTGTATAATACTTTCAATTTATTTGGGCTTTCCTGTGAAGTTAAATCAAACAAAATTGACCCTCCCTTTTAAAAGGATATGTCCCGTGGTATTACCCGTAGAGTTCAGGTTGTTGTTCTAGGTTGAGTTTTGACAGACAAGTCATGGGATGATCTCATCCTGTAGTAACAAATGGGAGAACTAATCACATAAACTGCCTTGAGAAAGAATGGAAGCGTGAGGATTCATTATAGTTTCATGAAAAACAGTACCTTGTGCTGCATGCTTTACTTATATGTTGTTAGAAATTATTCTGTTTATAGCTCAGGAAGCAACATTTAAAATTCAGAAAGAGTTTATTCCTTGTCCATTAAATCAATATAAAACTGAACGCTCAGGGTGTAAATATTACTTAAATCAACTCTATTGATTGAAGCTTTCTTGAAAATCAGCTGACATCTGCAATCTAAATAGGTGCCATGGGTGTTTCAGGTTTATGACCGGAGCTCATTATGTGTCCATCTTACTTCAGTGGAAAGAGGAGTCATCTGTGTGCTTTAATTACTGAGGACCTTTTAAGCAGCATGTTTTTGATTCAGTGTTGGAATGTCACATTGCCTGTTTTGAAAAGTTCTCGCTTGTGACACATATGACATTCCAAGTTTTTCTGGCTGTGGTGTTGAGCTCCTACACAAATAGGCTGCTGACATCCATGAGACTGTTTGAGTGATAGCTCATGAGCTTGCTTCCAAGAGTCACAGTCTAACCTGTGTTATATCTCAGCTCTTTTGCAGGGTATTATTTTTTATTTACTCTCTGTGCTAAAAATATGTATGCTCTTTGTTTAGGCATTTTTAGATAAAAGTCTTCTAACAAAAGGCATTTTAAGGTATGGATTCATGTCGATCTAGAAGGAGGGTGAGACAGGGCAGGGCAGAAGAGCCGTGTGAATAACATATGTTTGCACTCTGGCAAGCTGGGGGAAGGGAGGTCACAGCAGTCAGTGGCACCTTCAGCTCAAGGCAAGGTGTGACACAAGTTGCCTGTGTCACTGAAGAATGGATGTGTCACAGGTGCCTGGTGTGCACTGCAAGCACCTCTGCTCTGAGGTTAGAGATAACTAGGAAGCATCACTGTCTGATACCAGCCCAAGCTTTTTGGTGCTTGCTGTGCAACACAGCCACGGCTGCTGGTAATTCTTAAGCTTTGAAGTGTCGTTACTTATTAGAATTCATTGGCTTCAGTGTTTTAATGAGGTGCACCAGAGGTAATATATAATCCAGATCCTCGCTCTTGAATATGTAATCCAATTTACTTTGAGCAGGTAAAATACAAAAGCTCTCAAATGTAATACTGCTGTGAGGGGTACTGTAGAAGAAAGATAAAGACTGCTCAGTCTTTGTGTTTTTAAGTGAAAACATGGCTTTCTGTGGAAGAGGGTTAGTGTTTGTCATAAGAAAATCCTTTGCTAGTAGAGTTTATGATGTGTACAGTGCATAAACTTGCTTTTCCTTTAAAGAGACCAGTAATTGATGTTTTACAAAGACACTTGCAAGTTATTATGAAAGATAAAAGAAAGAAAAGAAAGAGAGAGAGGTATTCCTGCAGCAAAGATCTGTGCTGTGGATATGCAAGTAGTCACAGATACTGTGACTTAGGACAGGTGTTCGAGTCTGTGTACTCTGAGGTGTGCATGCTCAAAATGTACCAGGTTGGTTCTACAGGTCAGCACTTGATTTCATTACTGTTTGTGGGTAGTTTGTTATCAGTCTGGACTGTAAGCCAGCTGGAATACTGGTCTCCAAGGAGCAAGGACTGCAGTGGTGCTTAGAAGAATCTCAACTGGCTGAAGCTATTGGCTTAGTTTTCAAACCAAGATGATCTACCTTTCTGAAAAATGCCCTTTGTGAGATAGGAATAATTTGTCAAGGGGAGGTCTGTGTTATGCAGGAGGTCAGGCTTCATGCGGTCATAATCCCTTCTAGCAAAAAAAAACAGGTTGAAAATTCGTTGCTGTTGTAAGAATACAAGTAGAGCACATCATTAATTAATTAATTCATAAAACCTACTAATCTATACTTTCTTCAAGGGTTATAGGCTCCCCCTCCAGCTTATGACTAAATGTGAGCCACCACTGAATGGGGTCAGATAAGTAAAATACAGTGTAATTTATTCCTTCAGCACAAAGTGCATCAGGTAACTGAACCCCATTTCCAGTAATTCCCTCTAGGGCATTGTATGTCCTTCCAGTAACAAGATGCAAGAGCAATTGCCCAGGCCCTCAGCCAATTGTGGCTTTGTATTCCCTGGTTCCAGATATTGCATATCATTATTTTCCTTCTGCTAATGCCTATGCTTTACAGAAAAGAAAGAGAATAGTGACCCATCTTCTGGACCTTTGCTTTAGAATTCAAGTTTGCCAAAGAGGAACCTGACTTTAATAAAAAGTTGTATCAAGCAAAGTGAAGACATTATCCCTCCCTTTTCCCCTCCTGCCCCAGGTATAGGTATGGTTGCTCTAGAAATTTGGCACGTGTGTGTGATGGGACTGTTTGTACGTAAATGGTTACTCATGCTTGAGTGCCTTTAGGACTGGGGCTCCCATCAATTAGCCAGGTGCTAATCCTACAAATTATACCATGTGCTTTAAACCTTCTCTCATGAAAACTTCTTGCTTCAACAAGGACTTGCAGATTTAATATTCTTACATTGGAAATTTCTCCTCTTACTTCATTATGCAGTCAGAAACCTGATGAAATAATGGGAAAAAATTTGCAGTGTGTATAGTCATGTGATTTGATGCCTGGGTAATTCACTGGCTCTTGCCCAAGGGCCAGTCTAATCTAAGGAATATGATTCTTTGTTTGCCTGTTCTGTTTCTATAGAAACTCAGTTCCTTAATCGTTTCTGAAAAGGTACTTTCTACATGAAGAATTAATGAACTAATGAACAGTATTAAAATTCTCTTTTTTTTTTTTTAAACTTTTCTACTTCATGTATTTAATCCTCAAACAGATTATCATTATGAACTGCTGTGATTTCATTCTGCTTGCATCACATGTCTGCATTACAAAAAAAACAACCCACCAAACAACAAATACCGAAACCCAAAACAACCAATACTAACCTAACAGCACAAAAATGAACAAGCAGTTCATGAAGGACAGCAAGCAGACACAGCTACGTGATTGCATGAGTTTTCATGTTATAAAAACACCAGCTTTTTTTGCTATCACATGTATGGTCTGTCAGAACAGCTACTGCATGATACAAGTAAAATGTTACTGATAAACTGTCAGTTAAAATTATCTTGGTTAAGCTCGGATTTGAATCTGGTGCAATCTTCTGGAATTCAGTCAATTTTCTTCCTTTAACCTTCCTACATGATTATTTTGTCAACCAGTTTACTGAAAAGCCCCTGACCAGCTCCTGCTTACTGCACCATTGGAAAGTATTCTTTGTTTTCTTTTCCTTTCCTACCTCCCATCTGTTGTTTCAGTCGCTGCTGGCTTCTCTCTTTTCTTGGCGGTTTTGTTGGGCTTTTTTTTTTTTTTACAGAGTGTTCTCCACATTTCTTAAATATGTTGCTCTGTCTTACAGTGTTTGGTGGCACAGGGGGATGTTCCTCTCCTGTCTACCATATCCAGGGGAGAAGAAGAAGGTAGGATGGGACATTCACTTGAACCTGATGGTGCTGTACAAATCAGCAGGTTTTGTTCTGACTTCCTGATCTTACCTGCATATCAGTTTTTATAGCACTCCAAGAACTAGGGGCAGAATTGTTTGGCAGGATTACCCACGTGCCAGTGAATTTGGAAATACAGCAGGAGAAAAGAATTAAGCATATTTTTAAAGAATACAGGGAATGAACTGTTTCTATATCTCAGAAGATTGCATTTGGCCAGCATACAACTTTATTTAGATATTACATCACGCCTATTGCATATTTATTACTGTCAGTAGTCATGTGAAGCTGAAAAGCACACAAAAAAGATTCCTGCTGTATTTGTAGCAAACCCAGATGATGAACGAAGTGTAGTGTCTGTCTTGGTCCCCTCTCCAGTTGAGCAGTACTTGCAGCTTTACGTGTTTGAGGATTTTGCCCTTGGTCGAAGTGACATGTGCTTTCTGGGCCAGGGCCATACTGCATTTGTGAAGCTCAGATGGAGAGAAAAAAATATTATTAAAGGTACATTTTAACCTACTTCATTCTCCTGAATTTGAAAAGAGCCAGGCTGTATCTAGAATGGCTAGTGGAGAATTGTTCAGAGGCAGTTTTAGTAAACAACCAGTGATCAAAATGTGTTGAGAGAGGGGGGGCAACTAAAGCTAGTGAGACTAATGTACATCGGGATATTTTACTTTCTTATTTTGTGTTTGTATCCTGTAATTGTCAGACAGCTTTGTAGCACACCTTACTAATGGCCTGATGTTGTGCCCAGACCTGTTTCTTATGTGTTGCAGAATTATTGGATTAAGAAGGGGTGTGTGTTAAGTCATTGAGCAGAAAGAGATTACAGTTGATCCGACCGGAGAAGATCTGTATAAAAAAATACAAATAAAAGAGATAGAATGGGGGAAATGCAAAATCGCTGATAGATGGGGTATTTCTTAGTATCAGTTTCAGTTCAGATTTGAGGGATCTACTGAGATGGAAGAAGGGTACTGGTTTTTCACTTTGATGCACAACATAAATCTGAAAGAAGAATGGCAAGGGAATCAGTATTGGGTATACCAGTTATGGCAGAGCAAAATGTGGAACTCATAAAACTATGACAGTAAAAGATGAACACATAAGACTTGAAAGGAGAAGAGAATGTTTAACAGGAGAGGATTAAAATGGTTTTGGTGCATGCAGTTTATTTCAGCTGTTTAAAGAAAAACCCCTAATTTCTACCCCAATAAATACTTTCAGCAAAAAAAAAAAGTCTGAAAGTTCATCCATTTGCTGTTTATATATTTCAAATTTTTTTTCAAACAATTTAAATGATTTGCTGAGTACTTCAACATGGAAATTTAAATCTGACCTCTCTGCAGGGGAGATGAAAATTCTTTGTGGAGATGAAAAGGAGGAAAATTTTACATAGTTTAAAAATAAATAGGTGCTTCCTGCAGAGAGTTTGGGGGGGTAGAGTTTTGTTTTATGTGTAGTTTATTATAAAAATAGGATCTAGATTTTGTGGAAGTATAGTTAGTATTTATTGATAGCTTTTGGTATATGACTGTTGGTGGATCTCTCAGTAGCAAAGAATTTTCAAAGCTACTTCTGGAAAACAGTATGGCTTTGTCTTTCCTCAGTATCCTTTCATCTGAAAAATAGCTTGACTCTTAAGGCATTTTGATCCTTCCTACCCTAAATAATCAGAGCATTAAGTAGCACAATTATTTTTGCTGGAAGTCTTTCGTTTTGCCTAGCTGGCATTCAAGTTTTGAACCTTTATTGGGTGTATTGTCTGGGATTTCTTGTTGGTAGTTGGTAGGTTTTGCTTGGTTGCTCAGGAATCCAGCAATGAAACACAGGAAAGAACTAACTGACTTTTAAGCATAACTTTATGACACAACTACCTTCTGCTTTGCTTCAGTTTGTCTGTCTTTATGCTAGCATTGACGTATGTTAAAGAGTTGAAGTCTTGTTTAAGCAGATGTTTCCCTGTTAAATCACTCTTCCTTTTTCCAATATGACAATGAATATGTAGATCTGCATTTTGCTGTGTAGGGTGAAATGGACTGGGGAGGGGCTGCAGAGCCCTCTCTTGTGGTATCTTGTATTTTCCATCACTGTGTGTTCATCAGAATTTCCTCTTCCATAGGTCTCCTTGTGGGTACTCTTGATGTTGTGTTGGACTCCAGTGCCAGAGTGGCACCGTATCGAATCCTCTACCAAGCACCAGACTCCTTGGTCTATTGGACCATTGCCTGTGGTAAGGACAAGTACACTGACATGTGGATTTTTATTTTTCCTGGAGACTGTGTCACATAACATAATAAGAGGGCATCCTTCCTGCTGAGCACTGTCATCTCAGGACAAATAAATGGGTCAGGATGAAAAACTGCTGTAGTGGTAAAATTCAGTGGCATCAGAGTTTCTGCTAGTCAGACCTTGAATGCCAGCATGGGGGGTGTGTTATGCACAAGGGCTGAATGAAACCAGAAATGGCCATAAATCAGGGGCAAAACATATCTTATTTTGTTATTTCCCACTTCTCCCAGAGGTGTTCCCATTCCACCTTCTTGCATGCTCTTCTCCATGCCCAGGGCTCGCTCCTACGACACTTAAGTCCAGCATTCCTGGGTGATGGGGTGTCTCTAAAGAGGATGGTGGGAAGACTTCCTGGATTATAGCACCCCAGTTACCCAGACAGGGCCCCTGGCTTCCCTTGCAGTGGTAACCAGGAAGAAAGTGCAGCCCCAGCACTCACATGAATACTGAATAGCAAACAGTGTGACATTATTTCCTGTCTCCTCCAGGATAAATACCATCTAGATCCCAGGCACACCCTGCCTCCTGGATGTTTATTTCAGACTGTGTGTGGTCTTTCTAAATATGAGGTACTTGGAGTTTAGCAAGATGGTAGCTAGGTTAAAGTTAACTACAGAAGTATATAAGAAGTTCTTACAGAGGTGCAACAGCTTTTAACATTTTTTTGGTCTTTAATCCTCCAACTTGGACAAATCTAGCAGTGAGACTACTCCTTTTGTCATTATAGTGGTGAAAACAATTGAGTTGATATTTCTGTACATTAAATAGGATTTTTGCATGTCTCAGATCATGTACTAAATGCTTGTTTCTGTGGTCAGGTACCTACTGCAAGTAACATAAAACAAAATGGAGTTAGAATCTGGTTTTTTCTGCTGTCTCTGAAAATACTGTCTGGTGCAGTTAAATGCAGAATATCCAGGTCGTTTAGCTTTGGTTGGCCAAGCTTGTCAGGTCAGATCATTAGTTTGATAGTATTGCTTTTCAGTCTTAGCAAATGGAAACTTTCTGTGTAAAAGTTAAAACTTGGAAGTTTCGCTGGCAGTAAAGTTTTTGGCAACAACCAAAACTGTTAACTTGAAAGAGAATTGAGAAGAGAGAACAAATGAGAAGTGCATACATGCCTGTCATCTCTTTAGTGGCCTGGTAACCTCCAAGTACCCCCACTGCTGCCTGACATTCAAAAATACTGGTTAATGATGCTATAGGCTTCTCCTCAACTGACTGTGCCACTTCATTAATGCCCATTGTCCCAATGAATTGTGACATTTAGATTATTGGGATGACTTTTCCTCCAGACAAATACCCTCTTTGGAAGGGAAGAGGAGGAAGAACAGATGAAGGTTTACTATAGATCTAATAATTTTAGTTCCAACCAAGCTCTATTCTTAGGAGCAAGATTTCTGTGTCTGGCAAAGGTGATATCAAAGCTGTGTCACCTTCTGAATCCAACAGGAAGTTTTGCTAATAGCTCTTATTAGCACAAGTATTTCTTACTATTTTTGATAGTATCAGACCTGAAAGAAAGCATCAATTCAAACAACCTTTTTCCCCTCTACACCCAATAGTACCAACTCCCTGAAGATTTAAAAATTCATATAACATAATTTACCTTTAGTGACAGTGAATACTAAAACCAGATATTAATAAAGTGGTCAATAATATGAAGTTTGTTCCCAAATCTGCATTTAACAGTGTACTTTTTACTGTCATCTAATCTGCTGTGACCATAAGTAATGCATGTCAGCTTTCCATGGATTTCAGAAGAGAAAGAATGGTACAAGTACTTGCCTGTATGTTTGTTTATTTTCATCCAGATGTCAGTGCACAGCAATTAGTAACCACCTCCATCCCATAAACCTGAAAGAGGCAGCTGAGGACACAAGTTTTCTTGCTGTTTGCAGACTCCCTTTCAAAGAAAGTAGTGTATCACAAAGCTCCCAACAAAACAGTGTTTCTTCAAAGACCCTTATACAGTGCATGTATTCAGAAATTATTTTTAAGACTTTGGAAATAGGCCACGTGACTGTAGATTTTTTTGCATGACACCTATAGATAATGACTGTGTGTCCTCAAGATAAGCAGGGGTATCAAATGGAAGGAAGAGTCATGAGTTATGACCCCAGAATAAATAAATGTGCCATACATGTAGAAATGTATGGTGCTGCTGAACTGTGAGAATTTTGTTTTTCTTCTGAGAAAGATGTTGTGGATTTTATGTAGAACTACAGTACTCTATCTACATTTAAGCTAGTATTAATAACCATGCTCTTCACTTACGTATCTTAGCCCTAATTAAAATTGCTAATGTAGTTAATGTATATATCTGTGATTCCATTTTGTGCAGTGTTTCTTGAATTTTTAGTCTTCTAATACCTGGTTAGTCTTCTAATACCTAGCTTAGTAGCTTTGGTTAAATTAAAAGACTGCATTAGCATTGTCTTGTCACTTGAGGGGAATAGTGTGGATCTTACAGGGAGGTAGAATTTTACAGAGAGCAAATAATTTATCTATGCAACCTTGAAGCTGAGCAGCCCAATGTTCCCTAAGGCTCTGTGCTCTGGTTATTTTATGAACTTGCAACTAAAGCAATTCCTTCTGAGCTGACCAAGGGTTGTTAAAATTATGTAGGTTACTAAGGGCTTTTTTAGCTATGCAACTCTGATTTGTTCTGCATTGTCCCTCCCTGTGCTCTAAGGGTAGACTGCTGGTTATTTGGTACTTGTAATCTCTTATTTTTACAGAAATTTGTCTTTTTCTCTGCCTTCAGTAAAGAAATAATCTCCATCTTCAGTAAGTAGCTGTTCAGAGTGGGTCAAAGAAGTACCATTGTTTCATGATTTGTTTATGATATTTGGTCTTACTCAGTATAAAAGTATTCTGAGGGTGAAAGTAATTCAGGGGGTTTGTCTGCTCTAAAACGACTGTTTATACAGATTTGGATGTGAATTTTCTTGCATATTAACTCAACTGATCTAGGCCATGTGAGGATTCAGGCTGGTGGGTCTGAAGCCTTATCACTCTGGAGAGAAGTCTTGTTAACAGCCCTTAATCCAGTGCAGTGTTGGGTTAAAGGTGTCACATCTTAGAGTTCTGTCTGTTGAATTATACAGGAGAATTGTTATTCAGTTACTTTTCAAGAATAATTGATGGCCTAGGAATACAAAATGTTGTATACAATCAGCTTTTCCTATTGTAGTAGCCCTGCTGTGTCCCCTGCCAGTATCCCCCAGTCTGCTAGTGCTCAGTTTGAGGTGAAAACGGTGCTATATCTATTTCTTTTTGGAAATGAACTACTTTTCAGATCCTTCTCCATTATAAAATCAGTCATTCTTACAGTGACTTTGTGTGTTTTCCAAGCATAGAACTGCTGTAAGGTTTTTGTGGTAATGGTAGTTATACTAATTTTCATGCAAGTTGCTATGTTGTAGCTATTTTCATTTTTATTTCCCACTCGTTTTGAAAGCTCTGTATTTTGAAGTGCAGTGTTTTAACTGTTAAATTTAGTTTCTTCCCCTTCCCTGAGAGTCAGAGTTATTGCTTAATTTACCTTAAAGGCTAATGATGGCGACATGGTGAATATTTTTAATATGCTAAAATAGGCACAGACTTTCCAGTAAAAGAGATAAAATAACCTGTAGTTGAAAACCTTGCAGCACATGTGTATTTTAATCCTGAGTGAACAAAGCAAAGAGAAAGACGTAGCTTGTGATGATGAATTGTTGAGAACTGGGGAGTAGTAGTGGGCTGATGGTGTGATCTGCTGTAGGGGAGACTGAGAGAGCAAATAGTGAGATAATGGAGACAAAAAAGCAGTGGGGAAAAAAGATGTATTGTTACAGGTTGGGAATAATCAGCCAAAGCAGTTTCAGGGGAAGTGATGAAAAATAACTGATAAACCACAAACCAGAAAGAGACAGCTTTAAGAAACAGTTCATCATGGTAGTGTGTCTGTCCTGCTTGTCACTGCTCTTAAGAGCTAAGCAATTTTTCTGATGACAGGTTCGTTTTATATACATAGCTCATGCATTTCATCATTGCTTTTTACAGCAGCGTTAAAGGCAACAAGAAATAAAATAGTGTTCAGACCACCTCCTGAGTTCTAGAAAGGTCTAGTTGCATCCAGTAGTTTTAAGGACAATCAGCAGTGGCGATCATTTGTGGTTCTGAAATATTGATTACACGTGTAGACTGCTCTGGAACATGATTTATGTATGTGTACTGCAGCCAGAATTGTACCATTCCTGGAAGTTGCACAGAATGTTGCATTCTCTTGCCTTCATTGGAATTGTTAAATTAAATACAAGGGGAGAAAATTTTGGAATTACCAAAAGCACAGCATCTAGTGAAATATTGCATCTCCATGTACTGGCAAATTTTCTTATGATTAAAGGGACATTGATACTGATAAATTATTTATTTTGTGACTTTTGGTTTGTTGGTTTGGTTTTTTATATAGGTTGCTCGAGGAAGGAAATCACTGAACACTGGGAATGGCTGGAACAGAATTTGTTGCAAACTCTTTCCATCTTTGAAAATGAGAATGACATAAATACATTTGTCAGAGGAAAAATACAGGTATTAATTACTACAAATGTAGTTAATGATAAATATGACTGTGGAAGGAAAACTGATGTGAATTTGAAACAAATTTGAGCTGGTAGTCCTCAGGCTGCTCTGCCTTTTGGAAGGAATACCAGATGCTAAATAGCAACATATGTGTAAAAATCAGGGAACCTGGGAATAGTGCACGTAGCTTACAGAGTGTAATTTTTTTTAAAACCCATATAAATATGTAGGAAGGGCTTAAGACATTGTAAGTTCTAAAACTAATTACACTGTTGACTCTTAAACTTTGATAGTGCAACTGTTTTTCCATTTCAAGGCTTAATTTAATTTTTTTTAAAAAATTACACTCTCATTGTCTCTTCCCCCTCTTCTGTGTAGTTAAATTCTGTATTATTGGCATTTACACTTCATATAGGTTTTAAGGGTTCCTGGTTTATTGATTTGTTTGCTTGGTTGGAGGTAGAAATGTTGGTTTTCTCCGAATTTCTTTTTCTCTTTATAGGACAGATAATAGCTATACTGGCGAAAAGTACTTTTTTGTACTAAGAATAAATGCTTCGTTCAAAGATTGTAAGCAAGATTACTTTACTGGTAAAGTAATCTTTACCAGTGTGAACATTTTACTGGTGTGTGTCCAAAGTATTGGCCAAAGTATTGGTATCCTCTTTTAACATTTCATATAGTAAATCAGCTCTCAGACAAATCCCATAAAGTTCCTTATGTTTTCCCAGTCAATCAGGTATGAGGGCTATAGATGGTCATGGAAGTACCTTATATCTGAAGACATCTGTGTTTTGCAATATAATCCCTAAGGAAATTGTTACTTCTGAGAGTTGGATGAATACTAAATGTGAATGATGGTTGTCTGTCTTACACTCTGCTCTTCATGTAAATATGGAGCAAGCTGAAGGCAAGAAGTCACAAAAAAGGCAAAAATTTTATAATTTTAATATGAAAGACAATAGAGATGATTGTAAAGGTGATTGGGAAAATAAGCAAATAAAACAGAGCTTCACTATAGATCAGAAGGAACCATAGTCTTTAAAAATATAAAAAACCCTCTTTGCACCTGCTGCTTCTTCAAATTTCATGATGGTCATCTGCACTTGAAAGTTGGAAATTNAGGTACTGGCAAGTGGTTGGTGTTTGGTTGCTTTTGACATAGGCACAGTAGGGAATAAGGTCATCAGGATAAAGTAAATAATTACATAAGCCAGAGAATGAGCAGAGCAATAAGCTCACTGAAAGACTTCCTTGGCATTGCAATAACCGTGGTGGCCTGTGGCCTGGACAGCAAAGGGAATTAGGATATCTGATAGCCCATGGCCACTAACAGCATGTGTCCTTTATTCATTCCCTACCAGGGCATCATTGCTGAGTACAACAAAATCAATGGCATCAAAGAGGATGACGACACAGAAAAGTTCAAGGAAGCCATAGTGAAATTTCACAAGCTGTTTGGAATGCCAGAAGAAGAGAAATTAGTGAACTACTACTCCTGCAGTTACTGGAAGGGGAAGGTTCCCCGTCAGGGCTGGGTGTATCTCAGCATTAATCACCTTTGCTTTTACTCTTTTCTCATGGGCAGGGAAGGTATGTTTTCAGTGGAATGGTAATTTGTGCATCTAAAAATGGTTAGGAAATTTTCTGTAGCTTGTTACTTTCCACCTACTGATCCCTGAGGGTACAAAGACACTGCTGAGGAAAAGAGAAGCAGGGAGCAGCAATTCCCTGATTTGTTACACTGTTTCACTGTGTGCTTGTTCCTTTGTTTCCTTGCTCTTTTTCAAAGTAATTCTGTGTAAAACAATACTTGACATTGTCTAGGGACATGGTTCACCTCAGGAGCTGTGCCCAACAGGGAATAGGGACAAGATCACACCAGTGCTGGCCTTCTCTTCTGCTCTTACACAATTATCAAGTACTACTCTGGTAGACTTTGCAACCTTAAATGACACATCTACATTTGTA
This sequence comes from Regulus satrapa, assembly GCA_013396955.1. Taxonomy (NCBI): domain Eukaryota; kingdom Metazoa; phylum Chordata; class Aves; order Passeriformes; family Regulidae; genus Regulus; species Regulus satrapa. Next base: position 289,492 of record VWZN01002854.1, read on the forward strand.
CAACACCAGAACATCAGAAAGGTTTCAGAGGAGACCCAGAATAAAGAACTCCATAGTGTGGATGCAACCAGTCTGCTCTACAGGGAGTTAATTCAGAGCACAGTGGAGGTGAACAGTTCAGCAGTATTTGGTTACAGGCAGTGGATCAGTCCTGGGATTTAGCCCCTGCTTTAAGGACACCACTTATACTGGTGTTGGAGGGAAAGCTAAGGTTCTGTCATGGCTGTAATATTTCAAACTTTTTTACTGTATAAAAATAACACAAACCTGTTTGATGTGTTTAGTCTGTGTTTTTTAGCTTCCACAGAGAAAGAGGACGTCAGAGTCTGAGCAAGTGCAGTGACAATAAGTCATGTTAGATCACCTAGCTTTGTAATGCTTGTGTGGTGTTCTGTAAATAAATTATATTTAAACTCTTTTATCTGCTGTTTGTCAGGTGATAGTGGTTTGTTTTTACAAACTTGGTCTATTTATGCTGTGCTCCCAACTTTTCAG
>VWZN01002854.1:304829-332400 GCA_013396955.1 Regulus satrapa
TTGAGACCTTTGCCTTCCCTCAAGCATACCCACTCTCAAGGAGAGGGGAAAACCTTGTCCTTTCCACACTGTCCTATGACATTTGTCATGGAAATGTGATGAGTCTGAGAACTGGCAAAGGCACAATATTTGAATTGTTTTATGAAGACCTGCTTTTTGTCATGCTCTGACACTGTCCAGCTCTTAGGTAGTCATGTCAGATGCATATATGAGAAGTCTCCAGTGTAAGTTGAAGGGATACAGAAGAATTTCTTGGTAAATAAGTGANGAGCAGATCTTCCACTTTCAAAGAAGAAATTGTCTTTAAATAAGAAAATATACATAAGAAGTGTATTTTACACTGCCAGCACTTTCTTAATTTACTGAAAATAGTTTTTAATAAGAAATTTCTTATCCTTTCATTCAGTTTTGCATTTCATTCAGAAGCCATAGATCCTGGTGTCATAATAATTATAGTAGAAGGGACTGAAATAATGCATAATAACTACAGTTTTAAAAGTCTGTGCATAACTCACTAGCTGTCTGTGGAGTGTAGACTCATAATCAGAGCTGTTTAACTCATTTAATTTGTATGTTAGCTACTTAAGAAAAAAATAGGCCTTCACCACTTCAGCTATGTGTACAGTGGTATCTGGATCTGGGCCATTTTAACTAAAGAGCTAACACTGAAAGGTCTGTGCTGTGGAAAGGTTTGATACAGTTTTGACCTTGAACAGGTGACATCCTTCCAACAGCTCCTTGTACAGTTTGGAACTTAGCATGGACAAAGGAGCATTGCCAGAAAGTGATCACCTGCAGCCTTCCTTTTTTGTAGATCATGTGAGTTTTAGTTTGATGGATGTGAACAGACCTTCTTATTTGGCCCCTAGACCAGTGAATAAACTCTGATTACTGGAGTAGATGTGGCCTCAGATCTACAAAAGATCTATCTTTTCAAGGTTTAGTGACCTCTGTGATGCTCGATGTTCATGAATGTTTATCTACATTCCACTTTTGTCAAAAGGCTTCTTTATTTGCAACATGCTCACAAGTACATGAAGTATCTTTTTACTCTCAAGGTACCTGGTAAAGGTGAACACTTTTATAGATAAATGCAGCTTTAGCATTCATTTCATTTTACAAGAATGTGCCAGCATATTATGAGCTGATTATATAGATGCATGTGCACTGGAATTATAAGTCCATCTTGTATGAAAGTCTGTCCTGACACCCCTTTATGCTTTACATGTGATGTAATTGGTGTCTGGCATTATTGTTACCACTGATCCTCTGTGCATTCCTAAGTGTGTGGATTTGGATGGCAAGAAATTTCTGCTTATAATACTTTGACAAAAATAAATCTTAGTGATTAGGTCTTCCTCTGCATATGAAAACATGGAATATTTTTCCTAATAGATTTTACCCCTATGATGCTTTTATGGTATGTGCAGGAGCTCCCTGACACTGTTATGTGTATTACGAAAAAAACTTCTAAAAATAAGACTTGGTTATTAAAGAGGATGTTTTCCTAGTGGAAATTGCATTCTTGCTACTTGGTTTCAGATCCTCAGAATGTAAGGATTGCTGTACTGTCTCAGCCATTAGAGATCCAGCTTAATATCCTCTTTCTGTTGCGGTTATGAGACATTCCAGGACAAGCTGAAATAAAACTCTGCAGGGGTACTTAGGAAGCAATCTATTCACCGAGATTTGCCAAGCAAGATGTTTCTAACTACTGAGGTTACAGTTTGAAATGAGGGAGTTTGAAATTGAATAAAGATCTCTCAAATTAAAATAAGTTCTTGGGGAAAAATAAAATCTAGTGATATATTCCTAAAGTCTTTGTGATTTTATAATGTGTTAGAAAAATGTGCTAACAGCAGCTTCTTTTGTGGTACATCATGTAATTAAATTAATTTCTTTAATACATTAAATGCAAGCTAAATATTCTGAATATTAATACCCAGACAATCATGTACTACTTTTTCTCTTTCAAGAAATTTGGAAGTATCCGGGCAGATTTAATTGAACAAATGAGATTCAAACAAAGACTGAAAGTCATCCAAACCCTCGAAGATACTACAAAGCGCAATGTGGTCAGTACTGAAATAATGTTCTCTGCAAATAATAAGTTCAGTCAGTTTCTGAAGTTTAACTCAGTTTTTCACTGAGACGTGGATTTCACATCTGTAACTGTTAATGTTGTGTTTCAAAAGGTACGAACTATTGTGACAGAGACTTCATTTACTATCGATGAGCTGGAGGAACTATATGCACTTTTCAAGGTAAAGCTAAGTGTAGATAAGATAATGTGGCTGCACTACATGTAAATGTTCATTTTGGATGTGAAACTCTCTCTTTTCTAAGCGCCAGGTCAAGTCTTTCAGTTATTACTGGGTATCTTGATACAAACTTGAATTAGCTGCTATATTATTGGTATACAAAAAAATCCTAAACTCAAGCAGTTTTTAAAGCATCAGGAAAGGTTTAATTCAGTAATTGATTTGTCCATGGGGAAAAAAGTAGATAGTGATAAAAACAAAAATGAAAAATTGGATAGAGGCTTTTGATCAGTCATTAGAAACTGAACATATGTCTCTCTCTACCTGAACCAGGTTTTGGAATTTATCACAATTATTGCATTATATCAGACAGTTAATACTTTTGTATTGTAATAGCTGATTTTTGCCATTGTTAATGCTTTAATGCATGATAAGGGAATTTAATGCCACAGAGTGATATGTCTTCATAAGTTGGTTGTACAGCAGTGCCATTAGATCCACAGACTTAAAGGTGAGCATTTAAATGTGTTAGCTTCACCTTCATGCAATGTCTGAAATTACTTTCTTCCTCTGTTTTGTTATAACAAGAGATTTTCTTTGATACAGTGAAGAATTTATGTCCTTTTCATTTCCCATCTGTAATGGCAAGTCCAAGTTGTCCAGATCCTGCAGTGCCTTCTTTCAGTCTTCCATGAAATCAGTGAGACCAAGTCAGACAGTCCTCCTTGGCTGATCACTGTGCAGTGCTGGGAACTTTTTCTCCAAGCTTCTGAATTGCTTTGAATTAGATTCTGCCAAAATCAGCTCCAGAACCTCCACTGACTTCAGTAAGGCTGAAAGAATAGTATGTGATTCAGTATTTTTGAGAATCTACAAAAATATTTCAAATAAACAGCTATTTTGTATGATTAAAGATTAAATAAAGATTTCATGAAACTTCTGACTTGACTGCATGATGAACATGCAGAGAGTGACTAAGCACAAAAAGCCTGTGAAGTCACAGCTCTAGCCAAAACAGGTGTTTCATGTTTCGTCTGCCTGAAAGGCAGAAAAAGTTTTGGTTAATTTTTTTTTTTTTTTTTTTTTTTTAACAGAGGATGCTTTTTTGTGCTTGGTAGAGGAGAAACATCTTTCAGAAGTGGAAGGGCTAGATAAATTGAAATGCATCTGTTATCTTGCATTGCTTTAAGAATGCATGTGGAAGAGTTGTTTGGAGGGTTTTTATCTTGGAGGGCGATGAATTGTTTATAGAGGTGCTGACAATCTGTTGGTGCTTACCTTCTGTTCAGGCAGAACACCTGACGAGCTGCTACTGGGGAGGGAACAGCAACGCCACGGAGCGGCACGACCCCAGCCTGCCTTACCTGGAGCAGTACCGCATTGACTTCGAGCAGTTCAAGGGCATGTTCGCCCTCCTCTTCCCCTGGGCCTGTGGAGCTCACTCAGATATATTGGCTGCCCGCTTGTTCAGGCTCCTGGATGAAAATGGAGACCTGCTCATCAACTTCCGTGAATTCGTCTCTGGGCTAAGTAAGGATCCACAGCACTTGCAAACTAACGTGACAAATCAGTTTGTTTCTCATCAGCTCATTTTATCGTGCCTGTGGCAGTGGTTCCCTCTGGGGTTTAGGCTGGTCTTAGTAGGTGAATACACATTAGCCAGTGGTGTATCACGCTGGGAAAAGGACAACACGTGAACAGATCTGTTAGGATCTGAGGATTTCACTGACTGCTAACTCTCAACACAAAAATTAACTGCAACGCTGGTGCCTAATGGTGTATTTCCCCTAGGCATAATTTGAGTGTGAGGTCTCCTCTGTTGCTTCTCAGTGACCAAGGCTGCAGAAAGCAGTTTGGAAATACCCTGAAAAGGAGAAAGTGATAGTGCAGGTCAGAGAGGGAGGCTCAATGTTTTTGGTCCTGAAGAAGCAAGCTTTCAGGACATGAAAGTGGACGTCATGAGCCCCAGGATTAACATGAGTAAGTGAAGATGAGGCAGGAGCCAGCCACTACTTTTTTAAAATGTAGCAGATGTTTGCTGTAAGTGACCAATACCTCACCATCTACCATGTGTCACCTCATGGTAACCTGGAATTTCCTCCAGCTCTATATTTTGATCCTTTTTGAGAGTGAAAAGGTTTCCCAGTCTGGCTTTCAGCAACTCTTTGTAACAGTATGTTTAAGCATTAGGGCTCCAAATGCAGTCTTGCATTAAAACCTCTGTACAGTAGAAGCACCCATTCTCTTGTAAGTGTAAAATAGCTATGACAGTGAATCTGGCTGCACACCTCCCCTTCACAGCACCCAAAACATCCCAGTGCTTCCTGTGATGCAGGGATTTGTATTTGAGATACTGTTTGACAGGCAACACTCAATGGCCTTTTGAGGACCCAGGAATTAACTACTCTTCTGGTTTGCAGGATGCTCTTGGTAACAGTCAACCAGATATTGACTGAGACAGCATGTTTTGGAACCAATAATGAGTAATAAGAACAAGGCCCAGTTTTGGGACTGTGAACAGAAATCAATGTAAAATGCACAAATGTGGCTATGAGCCAACATAACTGAACTAAAATCTTCAATGAGCAAAACAATCAAAAATGCTCATTCTGAAAACTTACTTTTTTCAGAAACTAAGCCCAGTGTGGTGGGCTTTTTTCCCCCTAAAATGTAAATCAACCCTGCTGACCCCTTTTTTCACTGAGAAGCACAAGTGGTAGGAAAGACAGCACAGTCAGCAAAAGAACAGTGGACCTGTTTGAGCATATTTCACCATGCCCCAGGACTGTTAATAATTCTGTTTCTTTTCATTGTCCCTACAACAAATAGCTCAAGAACCTCCTACTTCAGGTGCCTCCAGGGCCTCAGCTGAGCAAAGATGGAATAACCTGGTGTATTCTTTATGTTTACTCTGTGCCCTGTTACAATAACATAGTCCAAATATCAGAGTGGTTTGCCTAGTGAGTTGTACTGCTCAGAAGAGGTTTTCAGCCTTGGTTAGGAGCTCTTTGGGTTATTTACGCTTGACAAACCTCCCCTGCCGTATCACACTGGATTATAGCATGACAGTTGTTGACTGCACATCCAAGTAAGCTACAGAGATCTCTGCCTGGATTCAAAGTGGCTTCTGGCCTCCCATCATGTTTTTGCAATACTCCCTTCTCAGAGCACACAGCTCTCCCACTTCTCCAGTGGCTGCTGCTGACTGCACTACTTGTCAGCTTGTCACAGCCTCCTGTCGAAGTCAGCACCCTGAAAGCTGAGTCTTCCGAGGAGTTCCTGAGTGTTTCTTTGTTTTTTTGGTTTTTTGGGTTTTTTGCAAGCAGGGCTTTTTCAACCACAGAATGCAGGAGGATGTTCAAAAAGAAGAGTGGAAATCTCCCTAGTTCTCCAAGCCTTTCAGGGGCAGGATCACCTCCCTTGACCTGCTCTTCCTAATTTTGAGCAAAATGGAAAAGGGATGCATTAGGAGGAAGGAAAAGCGTGTATCAGGAAGCACACACAAATGTATCTCTAGTAGTAGCAATGGAGCTTTTTCAGTTCTTTTTGTATCTGGGGGCAGAGAGAGGAACAAGCCTACACGTGTCATCCTGTGCTCTGAATCCTCTTTTGCAGTTCAGTGTTGGTGGAGGATGCAGAAGTGCAGCCCAATCTGTCCTTTGGTTATCTCATGTAGCCTTTACCAGAAGAGAGCACATTATCTGCGTGCTGCAATACACCAGATAGGAACACAACAAGGTTTTGTGCTTAAAAAGGACCATGTTGAAAGCAGAATGGCTAATGCAGATGTGCTCAATTTTTTGGCCTAACATTTGTATTTATTGAAATGTTAAGCTTTACAAAAGACTATGATTGTTAGTACTTGCCACACCACCCTCTGTAGTTTGCATAGCAGAGGTAAGTTGACACGGTCACCTAAAAGGTAAAATAAATCTCTGCACAATCTAATCATTGAAAGTTAATTCATTTCTTTATGGATGGCATGTCACAATAAGTGAGATTTATGAAAAGATCTGATTATTGGTTATTTTGTTACTTTAAAATCAACTACTTTTTACAGTAGTTAATTAACTACTATAACTATAGTTAATAAAGTAGTAACTAACTGTTGTAACTACAGTTAATAAAATTAACTACAATATACTTAATTGGGAGGAGGGGCTTCCATAGACCTCTTGGATATCATACAGCTAATTCTAGTGCAGTCCAGAAACAAATAGGGATGTGGAAAAATCACTAGAAAGTATTGCCTGAACATCAGTTTAGCCTATGGCTAAGCTATGATAAATGCTGTTTACTTGATTTTCCTCTCTCTNTCTCTCTCTCTCTCTCTCTCTCTCTTCTCTCTCTCTCTCTCTCTCTTTCTCTCTTTCTCTCTCACTCTCTCCCTCTCTCTTTTTTTTAATTTTTTTTTTTTAATATCCTACTCCTCTGAGACATGTGATGTTGTTATGGATCCTAAGATCAGAAAGTTTGAAGTCCACACAAAAAAAGGTCTTGTTAACTTCCAGCTGGAGGTCTTCTGAATGATAATGCCATAACCATAGATGAAGTGTTATGAAATAGCCATTTAATAAAGGACCCAAGATTGAAGTACAAAGTTCAGAGTAGATTTGTCTGTGTTCTCTTACTGTTTTACTGTATGATCTTAGGAGTCAAGTGACTGCCTTATGATCTTGAGCTTTAAAGGGGTACAGTACTTCTCAGAGTGAATGTAGCAGCTTCTAAATGAAAATACCATGGCAATAACAAATAAAATGACACAGAATGCTGGCTAGTAATGTACTGCATGTAATCTTGTTTAGGTGCAGCATGCCATGGAGATCTTACAGAGAAGCTGAAGCTACTGTATAAAATGCATGTTTTGCCTGGTAAGTAAATGATGTTAAAATAGCTCTTGTTTTGCTGAGAATAGGAATTTGGAGCAATTCCTGTTTATGACTGGCTTTCCCAATTAAAAATTAATTTGTGGGAATTACTGTAGCCGTTTATGCAGCAGTAAAGTAAGGAAGCTTCTGCTCTTACCAGACAGGTTTGGAAAGTCTGAAAGCGCCCTCACAGCCCTCAGTTGCTCCCTCTACACATAAATGGCTCTTGCCTGTTAAGAGGTGATATCTTCCAGGCATAAAGCTAGTGTTCTTCAATATGCACTCAATTTAAGAGTTTGAAAATTAAGCTAGTTTGAAATGTTCCTGCATGTCTTGGCTCCTCATTTCTGTCCCCCGTCTTTCTTCTTGGTTTCCCCTCTGGGCTGACACAACTCTTTGCAGAGAGATGCTCCAGATCTTTTCATAGATGTGTTTTCTAGGGAGCTGTACAAACCTGGACTCAGCTAAGTGAGAGAAGCAGTTAAGGGTAGAGAGGGGATGAAAACACCTCAGAACAGTTCTGAAAATGCTTTGCTGGAACTGTGTCCTCTCTGGTTTGTCACACACCTGCCATAAAGAACCTACTGCTGTCCTGTACTACTGAACCTGGACTTTAAGAACATTACATCTGCTTGGGTAGTTTAATTCTTGTGCCCATTTACATGCTATGGTAAACAGCTAAAAACTTTGAGGGCACATTCACTTTTCTGTGCTTTGAACATTGCCGATTGCTCTCAGCTGGCTTTGCCTGGAGGTAGGACTGCATGATTCAATAATTTAACTGGGAAAAAATACTTTAAATACTTTTTAAAAATACCTAAAATTTAAAAATAAATTGAACTATTACAAAAAATATCTGGTTTTAAGAATGCAGCTTCTCATATTTGGGGACTGGTAAGCTCATACCAAATGATGAGATGCTGTTTCCAGGTAGGAAAGAGATCAAACCCTGCTTAGGACGCACTGAGCTGCACAGAAGAAAGTCATTAAAGTAGGCATGGTAAGATGGGTAAGCCAGCCTCTGAAAGCAAACAGCTCCTTGTGAGACAGTACTGGATGTTAGGAAGGAGACAATTCAGGTCCAGTTGTTCATTCTCCTGTGAGTTAAAGAGATGATTCCCTGCCCATCACACTCTCATACTTTGACTTCTAGAGATTGGCATTCTAAATGTATTAATGAAAATATCTTTCAGTTTTTAATTAAAGGGTGGAATTTTTAATGAAAGAATCTTACTGTGTTGCTTAGATCCATCCCCTGAGCAAGAAGAGCCAGACTCTGCTTTTGAAGCTACTCAGTACTTTTTTGAGGACATCACACCTGACTGTACACATGGTAGGCATCTCTTGTCTCGGGCATGAGAAGGTGAGGTGATGCATTTCAATCAACGTGTCTTTTTAGGGAGGTACTTTTTAATTGGATTAAACTTTGTTAGCAAAGTGTTATCTGTAAAAAGAAGTATGAAGCAAACGTTTGTATATGTGTTGATATCTTTAAAGGTGCAGGCCTGTGTACACTAAAAGTCTCCCTGAATTGTGCATTGTAAAAGTACTTGCAGAATAATGCCATAAGTGTGTTGTAGTAGGAGTAATTTTGTGGAGAACAGGAATAAATAAATTTGCTTCCAAGATGTATTTAAATCAGAACTTAAAACATTCTAAAAAAACTGAGAGGAAAAGGCACATCAAAATGTAGTTCATTTACATTTGTTTGTAAACAAATTTTGTTTGAAATCTCACATACCCTAACAAGAGCCAGCATCTCATCACTGCCGCTCTAAATGGCTTTCTCTTTCTTGTGATACCTGATGTGAAGTTTCTTTCTGATTCAAGAATAATATAACCCATCCTTCAGGTTATAAGTGGGAGGAAAATTGTTTGAAAATACAGGGAAGAGTTAATAGTCTAGAAATGGCAATTTCAAGTCCTAAAGGCAGAAGAAGAGGCACTGGTACAGTCACCAAACCTATATCATGCTAGGAGGTGTGTTGTGTTAGCAAGGCTTAATCATTGTACTATGCAGACAAAACCTAAGATTGTCCCAGCCTCAGTAGTGATATTATCAATTAAATGGAATTTATCAGCAGGTTTAAGAATAAGTAAAAATCATCATTTATTCCTGTAATTTTTACTCTGCTTTTTTTGCAGACTTTGTAAATATTTGTGAACATTTTGTTATTTTGCACTGTACACGTGAAAACAATGTCTGTATCTAAACCACACTGATCTCTCTCTCCCCCTGCCCCTCCACTTCCTAGTTGTTGGCCTAGACAGCAGGAACAAACATGGAGTAGATGATGGGTTTGTTACAGTGAGTCTGAAAACAGACAAAGGTATGCTTGATGTCTCCATGTGAGTTACATCTTTCATTTCATGCAAAGATGCTCCTTTTGGAAATGGGGAATCAAGGTAATAATTTAAGGTTTCTTCATGGACTTTTTCCTCCATCTCTGGGTAATTTGTTGGCAATAGGCAAGAAGAGCTCACAAGAGAATCGAAATTACCTGAGAATGTGGAGCCACGAGAATAAATCCAAAGCAAAAAACACGAAGGACTTGCCCAAGCTGAATCAGGTACTTCTGCTGACACTTATTTTTCATTGAATTGAAACTTTATTTACATATCTATAAATATTTAATGTATTAACACTGAACAAAGGTTTTGTTCTGAGCAGATACTTTTTTTACCAGAGAAACAATCAGTTGATTGCAGAAGTTTATTTTTTACAAAACACTTTAACTGGCATTCCGCTCCCAGAACATCCCAAAAATGAGATACGCACATATAGGAATGATAAAACATATTATTTTGATCTCTAGACAAAGGATGTGACACTGAACAGCACCAGCCAGCTCTTAATATTTAATAAGCATAACCTGAAAGTAGCATTTTATGTTTGTAGTTTGTCCTGCTAATCTCAATCCCCTTAGATCCACAGGTGCTAAGGAAGAGGAGATCCATTGGGATAATTGTTTCCTCCAGAGCCTGTAGGGAGGGTTTATTTCCTGTAGAACAGTGATTCTTACTTAAGATAGCCCTGAGCAAATCTTCCTATTTAGTTCATCAGTTTTGAATTTGAAAATACTTGTATCCAACTAAGTTACTCCTTTCAGCTCAGGAGTTCAGCAGGTCTTCATTTTTCATTACTTCTCATCAGTTTTAGCAAACCCTTACTTATACTTAGCATCATTCCTACAAGAAAACCCACAAGAATGAATGCAAAGTGTCACACTGCTCACCCTCTGTTGCCCTCCTGTGGCTACAGAGAATTATATTTCTCATATGTTGGACAAAACATCCGTTCATTTATTCCAAATACCTTTGAGAGATGCAACATATCTGACTGTCCAGTCATAGAAAATGCTTCCTAGACTGCTCCTGGATTGTTTCAAATTTCACTTTATTCACATAAACTCTTGCATCCTGCCTCAATCCCAGATTTAAAACTGATTTGGAAGATGTCAGCATGATTCTTTCCCACTCTTGTTAACGTTTCTTCCCCCTGTGTTTAGGGGCAGTTCATTGAGCTGTGCAAGACGATGTACAACATGTTCAGTGAGGACCCCAACGAGCAGGACCTGTACCATGCTACGGCCGCCGTGACGAGCTTGCTCCTGGAGATCGGGGAGGTTGGGAAGCTCTTCAGCATGCAGCCCCCCAGCGACACAGACAGCAGCAGCACCTGCAGCAAAGCCATCCAGAGCGAGCTGTTCCAGAAGAAGGAGCACCATCAGTACCCCCTGGAACAGCACAAGGTGTTCCGGGGCAGCCTCGTGGCCAGCGAGGAGGCCACCGGCACCGACAGTGCCCTGGGCATGCAGATGGAAGACATTAAACTGGAAGACTCTTCTCCCAGGGACAATGGAGCCTGTTCTTCCATGCTCATCTCCGACGATGACACGAAAGACGACAGTTCCATGTCCTCCTACTCGGTGCTGAGCGCGGGCTCCCACGAGGAGGAGAAGCTGCACTGCGAGGACATCGGGGACGACACGGTTCTGGTGCGGAGCAGCCACACCCCTGCCCTCCGCAGGAGCACGAGCATTGACCGGGACTGGGCCATCACCTTTGAACAGTTCTTAGCCTCCCTTTTGACTGAGCCGGCGCTGGTCAGGTACTTTGACAAGCCTGTGTCCATGATGGCTAGGATTACTAATGCTAAAAACGTCAGGATGAGGGGTAAACCAATAACCTCGGCCAGTGACTATGAAATCTCTACTATGTCGGGATAAAAGGCAATCGGGTTTTTTATTTCATTCATTTCTTTTTATTCTCTATTTATTAGTACCTGGCAGAGGCCCTGGTATTTTCAAAACATAGTTGTTTTCACTAATGTGAAAATGTTGGGGTGCGAACATAAGTATCTTCAAGTATAATCACTCTTTCTGTGGAAAATGTTACACATGCAAATTGTATTCAAAATACAGAAAAAAAAAATAACGCTTGTCAGTGAAGTGTGTGTATTATTAATATTGCTGTCAGTGTATAATGGTAAAGATTAGTTCTTAATTTCTAAATGTAAACTTAATGCCAATATTTATGTGCATTTTTAAAATAGACATATATAGAGATCAGATGCTTGGGGAAAAAAAAAACAAAAACAAAATGGGAAGAACCTAACATTTAAAGGGACACTGCCAACCTGAAAAGGACCTCAGGTGAAAATAAGTTCCAGGCAACATCCTTGAAGCATAATTTTATTTCATAAATTTTTTTTCCAAAGAGGTTTTGAACATATGCTTTGATTTTTACTTTTCTGAATATATGAAGGACCACTTCAGTGACACCTGCCTGGCTCCTAACTTCCTCTTCCTGAGACTGGTATGCTCAAGTGAGAGTGATAAGTCCATCCCAACCTAGCTGCCACATCAGGCAAATGTGGGTAAATGTGATGCTTTCTGCCCATTTGCCTTCCCCTGTGTTCACAGAGGGAAAGCCCTATCCCAGCTGTGGCCACCAAAGGAAGATCTCCAGCATGACCCTGCCTAGGGCTGTATTCCTAACCAGGGGACTTGGAAGCTTTGCTGGTGTTCTCCAAAGACAGTGTGTGCAGTCCCAGAACAGATTGGTAGAGTCTCTTTTCAAAATTGGAAATATGTTTTTAAAAGCTTAGGGGGGAAAAAAAAAGTATATATATATCTACTTTTAAGGCTGGATCTACAGCAAATATAGCTTAGTTCTTAAAACTAACCTTTGCCACCAACCTATTATATACTTGTTAGATTAAGAAAATAAAAGCCTGTATTGCATAAGCCTTTATTTACTACAGTATAAAGCAGCAGTAATAAAAAAAATCTGCAAGATAATGTAACTGAATGTTTAAATCTTACTGAGAACACTGTCACTTTATATGAAATGAATAGTATCCTGTATTGACTTACTGAATAACATGTTAAAATGAAAACTGGAGCACCTGCACTTTGAATCTTTGCTTTTTTTATACAGACACTTGGGATTTTTTTTTAAATTTTGTTAGCTGTTTTTTAATTCATATTTGTTTGTTTCAGGATCATGCCTACATGCCTAATCTTTATTTGCTATTCTGAAAATATTTTCTGTAGAATACTGTTGATTTTTTTATACTCCTGTATAATATTGCATCCATGTAACTTGCAGATTTTTTTAGCACAAGCTATGTTTAATTCTTTTGTTTTAAAAGAATGCTTTTAAACTGTCAGATGAAGTGGTTTTTAACCACAAATGGGTAATGTGAACAAATAAAGTACACTCTGCACAGATTTGATTTTTAAGTATTAAAGTCATGCTAGAGGGAAAAATGAGGTGGTTGTGCTTTATTACACAGACAAGCGTTAGTGTGTCTACTGGTAATGGTATGAAAAAGCACTGTAGTTTTTCTGCTGTGACTGTGGATGGGTTTACATTGGTATCAAATAATGAAATTAATTAGAAGCCATTATCACCCTTTTGAATACTATTACTTTGTTTTAATTTAAGATTAAATTTTAAAACTCTGGCCAATGCCAGAGTGGGGTGCTTTATTGTAACATCTGGCAGCTGAATAAGCTGTCATGGAAGTCTTCAGCACTAAGAATTAACATACTTAAGTGGACTACTGACCTTTTAAAGTTTGTAGATCCCCAAAATATTTCTCTTTTACGTGTCTGTTATGTTAAAATGAATTTACACACGACCCTGGAGACACAGCTCCAAAGCATTTATGTTTGAAGGGCTTGTCAGCTTTGTTCCCACCTCACTCACATGGCAGGGGATGCAGCAGTTGACGAGAATTATTTTGCTGTTCAGGCTCCTGTAACAAGAAGAGCGATCCACAAGTGGACCTCTGGTGTAACATGAGCCAATTTAGAAGGCAACCTTTTTTTTTGTTTTGCTCCAGCAGCCCTTCCTTATCTTTCTGATCACATCAGCAAAGCTCCCAAGTGTGAGCCAGGTCCTCTTTAAGAATAGCATTGCTATAGATAGCAGCCAGGTGAGCTGATCTTTTCCAGGTTTGTTTGGGTGAGGCTGCTCACTTGATCAGGACCACCTGGCAGTTCCCTGTTTGATGACAAGATCTGCTGTGCCCTGTTCAGTAGCTGTGTGGGAGCTGGTGAACAGAAAGCTACACAAGGATTCAACTGACCACTATAGAATGGTGTGAAACTTTTGGGAAAATTTTTAAAGGCTTACTGTATGCGCAGGTGTGCTACACACAAAGTGAGTATGGCTTCAGAAGTACCTGTGTCCTGTGCTTTTTGTTCTTGGAGATACAGTCTCTATTCTGAACTGTAGAGCTCAGTTGGGGCTGCTATGTTAGAAGTTTTTTTATATGCTATTATATATAGAACTTTCACTACTTTAAAAAAAAGAAAAAACCAAACAACTTGAGAAGAATATTTCTTTATGGCTTCTCTTGCAGTCTGTCTTTCAGCTTAGTCAGAAGCTGTTAACACCTGGAAGTTCTGTGGCCCTTACCTCCTTCATTGTACCATCTTGAAGGTCCTGAGCTCTCAGTGTTAGAGCTGAGAGTTGAGACTTGCAAATGTTTGTGTTGTTAGAGCTGTGTGACACAGATAAGTTCATTATGTGACCTACTGGAAAAATGACATCAAAACTAGTAAAGAGAAAGGCACTTTATGAGATTCTGTTACAGTAGAAGTCAGGTGTTATGCCATAAATTCAGATGGTGGAGGCTGGTGTGGCATGTGAGGAACTGTGGGAGAGAACAGGAGCAGCCTGAAAGCAGCTGGTCAGGCAAAGAGATGGTTCTTTTGCTTGGAAGACAGGGCAGCCAGATCTGGTGCCTCCTAGGTACTCCAAAAGATGGAGGAGGGCCTGTCAGAGCGTCTTCATTACTAACCTTAAATTTTGCAGCATCAGAGTGGAACTGTGGTAACTGGGTTTGTCAGCAGCAGGTGCCATACAGTAACAAAAAAGGTTCATGAAGAATTTTAATTAGGAAAGAATCCTTAGAGCAACACAACAAAGCTGCTGCATAAACACTGAACCTACAGCTTGCCTGAATGCAGAAGCAGCAGGTCACAGAAGGCTGTCCCAGTGTATTAAAGGCAGGGAGAACAGCTCGGAGTTTGAGTTGCACGTGCCCTGGTGAATCCCAGTGCTGCTGCTCTGAAAACTTTTGGCATCCTTGTAGTGCCCAGTCTGCTCCAGTTCTTGGTAATCCAGTAACAAGGGACGCTGTAGGAGAGGACATCTTTTATCAGAAATTCGGTATTAACAGTAAAAAGTAATTGATGTATTGTACCTATTTTGGTAAGAAACATGGACTATTTGGGCTTAGAATAAAACATTTTGAACAAATGAGAGAATACTGAGGAATTGTGTATGAGTTGGTAGGTCAGCTTAGCCTTTGGCAGTGTACCATGGTACCCTGGCCTTTTGCTTGGTTAGTGTATGAGGTTCCAGTGTTCCTTCAAATCCTGGTGTCAGCTCCTGGTGCTGAGGGAAAAGACTGGTCTGTGACTAGAGGGAAAAGACTGGTCTGTGACTAGAGGTCACCAGTTTAGGTGAGCAGGAGTGTTATGGTGAGACTGAAAGTGAGGCAGTTGTATCTATTACCGAGCTTTTTCCTTTGGTTGGAAAAAACATTCCTTCCACGCTGTTTCTTTCAACTAGAAGATAGCCTTGAGACAAGTATTATGTACTTCAAGCTGCAATTGTGATTTTTAACATCACTGTTTAACTCCAGGCAGCCACCAAGCCTCAGGCACCAACTCTCTCCCTCTCCCACCAGCAGGATCAGGGAGAGAATCAGAAGGATAAAAACCTGAATACTTGTGGGTTGAGATAAAAGCAATTTAACAGGGAAAGCAAAAGCCACACATATAGTCAAAGCAGAAGGAATGAATTCCGTGCTTCCCATGGGCAGCTGTTCAGACATCTCCAGGAGAGCAGGGCCCCATCACACATAACTTGGGGAAAAAAACACCATCACTCCAAATGGTGCCCCCTTTCCTTCTTCCCCTCACTTTATATCCTGAGCATGATGTCACATGGTCTGGAATGTCCCTTTGGTCCGTTGGGGTCACCTGTCCAGGCTGTGTCCCCTCCCACCCTCAGCTTCCTCACCAGTGTGGCAGCGCACAGAGCAGAAAAGGCCTTGGCTCTGTGTGAGCCCTGCTCAGCAGAAACAAAAACATCTCTGTGTTACCCACCCTGTGTTCAGCACAAATCCAAACCACAGCCCCACAGCAGACACTGGGAAAGAAATCAACTCTACCCCTGTCAAAACTGTCCCAATTTAAAATGTTGATCTATTATTCTGGTAAAGCCAGAAATTGGCCTGACTGCAAATAACAAAACAAAAATGTGGCAGTGAACATTACACTGGAAAATGTTAAATAATGGAAAATTGCAACATGTGCTGATAGCAGCAGCATTGCTGTGCAAGAGTGGCTCAGAGCTGGGAATACAAGCTGTGAAATGCAGCTTAGTCAGTCTTAACAGCAGTGCAAGATGTTCCTGATAAATGGTGGCAGATATCTCGAAGTATGTCACTTCAGAAGACAAGCTCTGGTTCTTCTCTTTCCTGTGGTACTCAATATCTCAGTTTAAATTTCCTGAAGAGCTGCTTGCTTGTCCTATTTTCTAAAATAACACATTCAATGATCAACCTGACATTCAGAGCTTGGAGGACTGGGATGTTCCTGTAGTGGCAGGGCCTGTTCTGTGCTTCTGTAGAAATAAAAATTTGTTATGGGTGAGATCGTGTAGTTCTCATGTAATAGCACTTTGATACATTAACAGAAGCATTTGTTCTCCAGAATTCAGGAGGAGAAACAAAGGCTGTCTGAGAGATACAAATAAATTTTAAAAACCCAAGAAAATTGCTTAATATAGCTTGTATGAAGGCATGCCTGAAGATACAGACTGAAAAAAGAACCCAAACTATTAACACTTGAGGGTTTATCTTTCTTCTTCAGAGTTGTTCTCCAGCTTTTAAATTTTGTTCCTCCTGAACAAAAACACATTTTGAGTTAACTTCCAGGTCCTTCAAATAAAATCATTGTTTTGGGGTTTTTGGGGGAGGTTGGGTTTGGTTGCAGGGCTTTTTGTGTTGTGGGTTTTTTTATGTGTGCTTGAGGGGTTTTTTTAAAGCTTAAGACAGAGCTTCTTTCCAAGTGAGGATTTTAAAAGCAAGTGAAATGAAGTAGTAATAAACCTCTACCACTTGCAGCAGAGTACAACAGCCCACGTGCATAACAGGATCAAGAACCAAGGACCTCTAAACAATGTGGTAAACAGGAATTTCTAGAAGAAAAAAGAAGGCAAAAGCTCTCACTCATATCCCAGTGCAGGTGCAAGAAACTGAAAACTGTTACATTTTCTAGCAGGCCAAAGACAGGACTGTTGACAATATTTTGGAATAACCCGTTCTTTATTTGCTACCATTGTAAATATCTCTATTACACAGACATCACGGTATACATTATTGCTTTCATTGTGGTAAACAGGAATTTCTATTAGTATGCAGCTATCTAAGCACAGTGTCATAAGAAACTGCCCACAAGTTGTCTTGGGCTGAGTTGTTCTTAATTCCCTAGAGAAAGACTGGCACAAGAAACATCAGTCCAAAGATGGGTCACTATGGAACTACAGCAACACAAGAATGGCAGAAGGAAACCACAGGTTACATCTTCACCACACATCACTAGCAGTATTGTCAAGGATACTGACTGCTCAACTCCCACCTAACTAAACACAAACTTTTTCATCATAATTCATAAAACAAGGCTAAGGAATTTCTTTTGGGAAATTTTATTTAAACTTGGACGGAAAATCTGGAAAACCAATGGAGCTGTGTGTGTGTTTAATTTTTGTTGCATTTTTATTTTGTTTTGTTTTCCAGGGACTGAAAGTCCAAAGTTATTTACCTGGAGTGTTTGAATTGGCCCCTTTACTATTGCCCCTTAGGACAAAATGCCCTGTTCTTTACATGGCTGTATCCCATGACAGAAGCACAACCAGTTTAAAAACATTGTTTCTTTCTTTCGGTGTAGCACTGTCTTCAGACAGCTTTTCAATGAAGGTAGTTACTTCTGAAACAACGTGTTTAGTTAGTGAAAGACTAGACTTCACATTTGCTTGAAGTAAACTCCTGCTTATCTTCAGACTAATTTGTTCAAGTGGCACCATGTTTCAAGCTTACACCAAACAACAGAAGTGAAGGTAATCTGTTAAACATTTGCTACAGGAACAGTGACAAATTTAGAGAACCAGCTTGTCTCCAGTTTTAATTTTTTTATATTATTGCATACAAGCTTTCACATAGTGATTGTTTTAAAGAGACAGCAAGTTAGAAAAGTAACAGCACTTGTAAGTTTAGTAAGATAATATGTATTTAAAACATGATGGTTAATAAATAATAATTCACTGAGTTTTTACGACTCTTAGAATAACCTGTGAGCAACAAATTCTGATGTTAAAGATTATATCAACTTGCAGAAAAGTGGCCTACTTCCATTTCCAGTCTTCCATAAGCTCAGGATTGTCAGCCTACAACAACAGTTAGCATAAAATACAACTGACTAGTAAAGCCTTGTTCTTGCCTTCTCTAAACACAATTTTACCTATTTCAATACATTTTCTAGCTACCACGTAATACAGTTAACCTACCAGGGATGCAAACAGGGACACCCAGTACTAATCTACATACAGTGAGTGACTCCTAGACAGAATTAGTGGGCTAGCTGATCATACAAAACCACACACAAATTCTAACTGTTTCCTGGGAAGGTGCACTGGCCCCTAACATAAACATTCACCTTAATTACGACATGCAAACTAACTATTCCTGAATGTTTCACTCATCTGATTGTGCATGGGCTTCCTTTTTCTCTCTGTACACTGCCACAGCTTACTCCCAGATCACCCACTGATTTAAGAAGAAAAAAACTAGTGAAGATGCATCTTATTAAAAGCTTGAACTATGTTTGACTTTAAAACATCTCAGGTGTGTGATAGGAACCCTGAGACTCTATGGTTGGGCTTTAGAAGCCTCAGCAACAGTTAAATGTCAGTCTCCCAGTGAACAAGGACCCTAGTGAAAGTTTCAGTGCTGGAAAGACAAGGGTGTACATTACTTTTGCATCTGTTTAAAAAAAAAAAAAAACAAAACCAAACTCAAGGAAGCCTTTAGAGATGGCTCAAGCCATTCTGTAAACAATTTTGTAACTAGCTGTCAGGCAGTAGATGCAAACAATTAAGGTCTCCTTTGCTGCTGCTGCCAAACATAACTGGGGTCACTTCTGGAATTCAGAAAGTCAGCTACATGTTGCTTGCAAAGGAGATCTACAAGCAGTAGAGAAAGTTATTAATGAAGATAAACTCAACAGAAGATGGGCCACTGGGAAGGAGTCCCTTTCCACTTCCTTCCTAGGATTTTTGATATGTCCAGTGTCTGCAAGGCTCAGCGAAACAGAGCTCTGCCACAGGACCTGAATCCCAGAATGCTCTCCACAGGATCTCAGCTCTTCATTGCTGAGTATTTCAGGGTCCACGCATAGGGGAGTAGCAAAAGAGCTGGGCCTCCCACTGTCAGTTTGGATCTAATCTGGTCATTCAGCTGTTCAGTTTACAAGCCAGGGCAAATCATAAATACTCTCCCTCTGTGCATCTTCACAGTGTGGGTTTTTTTGTTGTTTCGTTTTTGTTTTTTGTTTTTTTAATATTGGTAGAACAGCATCAACCCAACACAGGTGAGACTGAACCCTTCCCCACCCTGAACACATTCAACTTGTCTGACTCTTGTCTGCACCTAAGGTACCACAAAAAGAAAAGAGAACTGTGTTACCCCATCTACATGTGCTGCGTACCCTGATCAGGAGCTTCCCCACAAGCAAGAGATCCCCAGCATTTAAGGGATCAAGAGCACACGGGTGGATGCAGTGCACCAAGTCACTATTACACAGCACTGACTCACAGAATGCTGGGGTGAGAAGGCACCTCTGGGTACCTCCAAGCCCAATCCCCTGCCTAAAGCAGGGTCTCTCAAAGGAAGCTGCTTAGGGCCATGTCCACGTGGGTTTTCAGGACCTCCAAGAAATGCAGTATTACATACTATATTTTATACTTATATAGTGTAATAACACTCATTACAAAAAGGGGCTTGTCTCCTTTTTTTAATCTCCTTTTTTTTTCCCCCTCATGCTTCCATTCATTGTGTTCAATGCTAATATTCTTCAGCAATCTCTTCTGGAGTAGTCAGCGACTAGAAATTAACTAGTTTACCTGAGATGATTAAAAAAAAATATATGAAAGCTTGTATCAGCATACAAATTTTGTGCCACTGTGAGCTATTTAGGTATATGGTGAAAAATCTCTCTCTCAAATTACTCAAGTTTCTAAGGCTGTGATCTAGTTAGAAGAATCAAAATAAAAAGCTGATTGAAAACAGCAGAAGGCACTTATTTTATAGAAGGTCTTAGAAAACAAAGGGATGGTCATACCAAATCCATTGCTCTAAGCAATAATTAGTCACAATACAAAGTTCTATCTATTAGATTGTCTGAGGATGGCAGGACTAAGGAACACATCAAAGTTGCATCCCTTTCAAGAAAAATACATTTTTTTTGACTTGTACTCAGATGTGAATTCATTTTTACAAAATAAGGATTGCAGCTGCAATAAAGGGGTTTTTTAACGTTATAAAAGGGCTAAAGTAGATCTGTTGTACCTCCCACTAAGAATACCCCCTTAGCTGCTAAAAGAAAGGGCTGACAACAGATTCCGAGTCAATCATCCTCAGCATTTGAAGTCAGATTAGAAAGAATCAAAAGTTTTTACAAGAAGAATATTTTTAGAAAGAGTAGCTTTAGCCTGAGGATCTTATCCTCATGCTGATGACACATGTTCTTTTTTTTTTTTGTTTGCAAACTAAACTTCTTCCAAGCATAGGAATTGGCTCCTACAAATCCACAAATAAACTTCCTTATCCAGAAGTAATTTCTAGTAAGTACATCAATATGCTGATGGATTAGGCCTCTTCTCCAAAATTATAAACAAATAATACATCTCCTTTGAGGACCTTGTAATTACAAAGAAATTTAACATTTCATGGAGTGAAATTTAACACGTCATTGAGTGAACAATCAATGACATATAAAGGAATAAGAACACAAAAAAAATCTAAAACCACAATAAATTCAACTAAAAGCTGAACTTCAATCGTTATGTTAAAAGGCTATAATTTAAATTCAAATTTGAAAAGCTGAACTTAAACTGTCTTTTAAAAGACCATTACCAGTCAAACCCATTCACAGAAAATATGATGCAGCATAAATACCTGCTTCACGTTCCTGCACCAAGAAGTATAAAAGAAAATGTAAAAGTAAGCAACCCAGAGGTTCTTGGGATTTGTGGGTTGTTTCTTGTGTTGATTTGTTGTTTGGGTTTTGTTTCACTTCCTTTTCAAAAAGCTGCCCTTTGGAGAAAAGCACAAAAATACCTGTAAACAGAGGTTGATTGTCCAAGCTTTCTTAACTGAACTTCGATAATTTTCCTTTTTTTAAATGTTAAAAAAAAGTTCTGTTGTTAGACAGTTTTTGGTGAAACACACAAAACTTCCATCCAAATGCATCACTCAATTTTGGACACAGAACTCATATACTGCAGAGGAATTAGGGTTTCTTTGTATCTTGTAAGGTCAGTACCACATTGTAATCCAGTAGAAGTCCCTTAATTTTTTCATGGAATTTCTCTCTGTAGTGGTTGAAGTGCATAATGCTTTCTGGTTCCTCTTCAAACCAGAATTTGTCAAACTCATAAACCAGATAACCTGTGAAGAAAATAAAATACAGATCTGCCAAAATGACCCCCACAATTTCATGCCTTGATCTAGCTGGTCCTAGAGTGATCCTTTAGACTCTCTCCAACCCCTTAAAACAAGGACTGTCCCACCCTGATCTTCAGCAAATTTCTGGATGCTGTAATAATGAATCAAAAAATAAATCTGCAAATACTGAGTTTTCAGACTGGAGTCTCTAAAATATAGAAAGCCACAGAAATTATCCTGAAGTGTACATTTCTGCAGCACAATATTTAAGCAGCAAGTGGCATTTCCGATACCTGATGCAGAAGACAAACAGTTTGCTCTGGCTATGAGAAGAGTGGAACTGTACTCCAAAGAGCCCAAGCTGTATGTTGTGAGTAGTCTGTACAGAGAAGCTGCAAATACTTACAGTAAAACTGATGGAAGTGCTCCATCTGTGGCAAGCCAGAGACCAAGTTGTAGAGATGAGCCTTTAAAGCACCATTCTTGAGCAAGCTGTATGCCATCTCTGTCAGATTGATCCCAACTATGGCATAGGAGTATCTGTAACACAAAACACACCTTTATGTTATGGACTGAAAGACTTCAAAGCTTCCCTGGCACTACTTTAGGATATAGCTATGATAGTCAAAATTTTCCCTGTAATTCTTGTTGATGAGCTGATTCCAATCTATAGACCATTCCCTGGTGCATCCAACCACGTAAAATTTATTGTAATATTGAGATGGCAAAGCTCATCAACACTGACTTCAACTTGTTAATTTGAAATCCTTAGGTCTTCTGGAATGTTCAAAAGTGGATGTGAAAAACATGGTTGCAGTGTAAATGGAACAGCTATTTCAACCTGTTGTTCAAGCTGAAAGAACCTGGTTTTCTGTGGCGTGGTATAAAAAGCATTATAATATAAATTCTTAAGCAACAGTTGAACTGTTTGTGGAGGAAGGAAAAGTAAAAATTAATTAATTTCTGCCAATGATATACTTATGTAATTGAGCAAAAGTCTCACATATTCTGCTCATGACAGAGTTGCACAGGGTAATGTTATTCACAATCACAGTCGTGAAGGGCTCCTGGTTTTTGGTAGGTCATCAAGGTAACTAGGGGCTAGATGGATCAGATTAGTATATCTGACTGGTTTGAGATAGTTCCCTGTAAAATAAGCTAAACGTTTAAATATGTGAAGTTTTCAGAAACAAATTTAAAGTTGAACAACAACAAGACACCTGTTTGTAAATACTTATGACAGAGCAGAAACCTGGAGAAAAAAAAGGACCTTAATAAGTAATCTATACTATCCCAACACAGGATAAGTGTAAGAAGGTGGAAAATAAGTACAAATATCTAAATCTATTACAAATAAAACTAACTACAATGCTAAAGGTGTTTGCTGTAAATAAAGATGATATTTTGTAACATTTTTGCCCCAGCAAATCCATTCTGATAAAAAAACCAAAACTGCACACTTTACTCCCAGCCAGAAATTGCTTTCTGTGTTTTGTTTCTCACATCTTTCTATTTTGACTTTTAATTCTTTAATGGAAAAATTTTCTTTACTTTCTGAACATGTTTAGCAGTCTTCAGGTAAGTTCTTATATAGAAACAGCCAGAAAAAATTCTAGAGTGACTTACCCCAGCTTTGGGTGATTTGATCGAGAAAGGATCTGACGAGCTTCATTGGTGTAATGCTTACTAAAATACCTGGCAGTGTAAAATGTTATTTTAAATTCTTTGGAAAAAAAACAACTGTGTTAACGTCAATATTAAAACTGTAGCTTTAAACTAAAGGTGAAAACTAGCCTGTAACTGGAAAATGGCACAAAATTAAAACCAAGAAAAAGGAAGCAAAATAAATTATATTCAGCTTGGATTAATACTGTCAAAAGAAATCACTGTGATCTGAACATCAACTATGAAGTTCAACCTAATACCAAAGTCAGCTTAGCAAGATATGTAAACTTGTCTATTTTTCATCACAGTGGGAATTTTTAAATTCAGGAATTTTTAAAGCTTTTGACAAGTTAGGTACAACCCACCAACTCTATCATAAGGCAGCAAAAAAAAATAACATGTCTTGGGCAAATTTCTGTCCCTTCCCTCACTTCCTGTTCTTCCCCAACCACATCGCATGTTTACAACGTGCAGCCACTAGAAACATTGAACATACTGCTTTCTGTTTGTTTCTAATCAGTTTTTACCAGAAATAGCATTAACTAGAGAAAATACATTGAAAATTAGTTACAAAAAAAATGAAATGCTTCTTTCCACTTACACCAGATTCACTAAGCCCAGCAGGCCCATTCCTCTGAAGTCTGTTTTAGGATCATCGCCTTGGAAGCCGATGTCACACCACTGTTTGCTGATTCTGGCCTTCAGACTCTCGTGAGGCATCAGCAACTTCCAGAGCTGCACAAATACATTTCCACGTTATACTGCTCAAGCATTCCAAGTCACATAATTCAGAACACTTGCTGCTGCCTGCTAGAAACCATTCACCAAGGAACAGGGCACAGTCTGCATGCTGCTCTCTTCTCTTAGCGTGCTACAATGGCTCACTTCGGGAATTATGGAAGTTATTATATTTAACATTAAACGGGGTCACTTTTCCTTCACAGACAAAGATGCTATATGAACACCAAAGAAACAAAGACTTGTTTCACCTCAGAAATTATTTTATGCATCATTTTGTAATAGGATGGTTACAAACTGAAATACAAATTCTCAATGAATACATTAACGTGTCTGTGTTGGGGCTTCCATAGCACACTGAGATAATAATGAAGTGCTAAGAAAATAGTTTTCATCTTCCAGCATTGAACAATTTTCCTTAACGTTGACAGGGACACAGTAATAAGAAAAAATAAGTGTCTTTTTTTTAAATTTAGTAATTAGTGGTTTATTTACAAAGTAAGATGTGTGACAAAGGTTATATATATATTTTTAGTAGTGATTCTTCAGTGGTGCATCACAAATCTGTTTTTCTGCCTATATATTGTTGTTATGTTTGATTTCTCACAAAATTATTCCATTGCAAGTAACTTTCTTTTTTTCTTTGAGGTTTTATTTTAATGTGTAAGTTCCATAATGGCTTTGCAGTTTGCAAATAGAAAAGAGCTTTAAATAGGCCAGCTGGTAAGAATGCTACCAATAAGTTCTTGTAAGGTGTTGGACTTGGAGGAGAAAAAAAAAAACAAACAGCACATGCATTTTAAAAATTATTTCACCTCAATTAATTGTTCCTCGTGTTCTTCATTTTCTGAATCATACGGAACCTTCCTTAGGTTTTCCACATTCAAATACAGTTTTTTATAACCTGATATCTGCAGCAAGGATATATGCAAATTTGTCTTAAACCTGAAATAATAACAAAACACCATAGAGAAGTTTTTAAATAGGCCTGCTCAGCCACAGCTTGAATTACCAGATAGGACTTTTTTTAGGTAAATGCAATGTAAACACCAGAATTAGGAAGTGCTTTTTGTGTATATTTACAAACTACAGCATACTGGTTAAGTACAGTGCTGCATGGATCTTAGATACTTTAAACATTTCCAGCTGATTCCAGTGCTACAGTCAGATCTATTACCTTAAGTAATGAAAAAAAAAATCAAACCAAACCNTTGAAAATAAAAAAAAAAAAAAAAAAAAAAAAAAAAAAAAAAAAAAAAAAAAAAAAAAAAAAAAAAAATCTGTTATATGACATAGGAAAACTCCTTATATCATCCTGGCCATTGTGCTTCACCTACTCCCAAAATTTTTGTAAGTCTTACAGTCAAACTTTGTCAGAAATACTCATGGTTTCAAAGAATTTTATTAGACTTTGAAATTTTGATTATTCCCTGTCACTCACTAATTACTTATGCAGATGAATGCAAACATTAATCAGGCATCACTATATTCTCTCAAATATATCTAAGGAATTATCTAGTTCTTGTAATCAACCTATACAATAATCATACTAGTTAGAAATATGGAGTAACAGAAGGGACTGGCAAAACATACATACAGCAATGCCAGAACCACGTGATTTAAAGCTTTGCAATTTATTTTCTAGAACTGATGATGAGGACATAACCACACCTTATTTTCAGATTTCATTCTGAATACTTGTGTTGAATGTCCTAAATATTGCACCAGGTTAAGCAACTGGAAAAACATGCAAACAAGTGAGAACAGAGAGAGGTTTCCAAACACACCCTGTATCCTGTTCAATGTTCTTTTCTTTCATTACATCTCTGACACACTTCTCCACTTCAGCTTCTTCAACGTGTACAGCATTTCTTAAAACCTAGGAAGTTAACAAGGTAAATGACTTGATGAGGAATGAAGACAATCTATTTTATTACTATTATTATTACTATTATTATTATTGCTCAACTAGTATATATCTGTTGTGTGTATTATTTACTATAAGAGGAAAAAGGTCAGTTTAAGGCAATTGCTTTCAACACACTAGCTCAAAGTACATACAAAAGATCTGCAATAATGACACGAAAGCATGATTTGTAACTTTGCCAGGCTGTAAACAACAACGTTTACATAGGAGTTGCATAAAGAATAAATAAAAAGCTGGGGAGTTGCTAGGTATAGGTCCTTGTTTGCTTTCAGCTGCTGAATTGAAATATGTTCTTCCTAATCCAACTGAAACAAGTGCAGCCAAGAAATAATGCTTCAGAATTAGGAGACAGGTAGCTAACAAAGCTGAGACTTCAATGAAACAAACATCTGAAGGGACATGGGATTATTTTTGAGAAACCTTAAATAAACCTAGCATAGAGAACACAAAATTCCAAGTTTTCTTCTCTCTGTCCTTTACTCCAGTTCTCCCCTCCCAAAAAGTAAATGTACTATTTTTCTGGAATTTGTCTCTGAAAAAAAGGTTTTATTAAGTTTCATTTCTAGTACCTCTTACCTTATTTTTTGATGATTCCAGTGAATGTTCTGCAATATGGGGAAAAAAAAAGTAGATTTCACAGTTAAATTGAACTGTTTTAAACAATTGATAATAAGTGTTCTTGCAGTATATCAGTATTATAAAATTTTACATCCCTTTTACACATGTAATAAAAAACTAATCGATCTTAAAATGAACAGGTTATCAGGTAATAGAATGTCTTAATTTACACAGATATTTTGTAACTCTTCAGTGCAATGCTGAAAGTAGATTTGGAATTTTAAAATTTTTTTTACATCAATTACATGTACAAAACACAGACAAATTTGAAAAGGTGTGAGAAGAGAAATACATCAATTGATATTTTCCTGTTCTCAGCCATCATTTCATATTTATTACAAGGAACAAGGAAGTACTGTCACTTCCGCAAGTTACTGTAAAACCACAAAAATCTTCAGTAGTTTCTTGAATTGCTATTTTAGCTCAAAATCCTGCATCAAGAATTGTAAACTAAATCACCCTTCCTCACCCACAAAAAAAAATCATTTATGTCTATTCAGTGTGAATTTTTTTTAGTAAAGGAAGGTAAAAACATATACACAAAGTGATGGGAAGACTCTGGAGGAGAAAGTATGATTTCTGATTCACTTTTTTGATGACACTGGAATTTCCTGAGCAAGCAGACAAGGAAGCTGGCTCTGGCATTGATTCAGAGCCCTGGCAGGATAGCCGGGATGAAAGGAAAAGAGAGAATGCAATTCTGGCGATGCGCACCAGGCACTGGTTTCCAGCAGGAGAAAGCAAAGGGGAAAGCAGGAGGAGGCTCGGGGGGACTTGATGCTCCCTCCAGCCACCGGGAAGAGCCTGGGGGGACAGAAGGGCGTCAGTCCCTTCTCCCGGCTCTCCGGGGACAGGAGGAGAGGAAACGTCCTCAGCTTCTGCCGGGGGAGGTTTAGGCTGGAGATGAGGGGAAATGTCACCACCGCAAGAGTGGCCGGGCGCTGCCCGGGGCAGTGCTTTAATCACCGCCCTTCCCGGAGAGATTTACATGTGTGCATGTGGCACCGGGGGCCAGGCTCAGCGGGGGACTGGCAGCGCTGGGTTAAAGGCTGGGACCGCTGGCCGCGGAGGTCTTTTCCACGCCGACCGATGCCGTGACTGCGGCTCTACTCGACGCTGCCGAGGCCACCTCGCGGCCCCTGCCCCGGCCCCTCCATTACCTACGCTCAGCGTCCGCCGCGCCCCCGCCTGCGCGCCGCCCAGGAGGCGCTGCAGCTCGCACTTCCCCGTCAGCAGCCGCACGATC
>VWZN01002854.1:339608-354443 GCA_013396955.1 Regulus satrapa
AAGAGAAGGGCTTTCCAAATAGTATCTCAAAGACTTGCACTCATGGCTTATTACAGGTAAAGGAAAGAGACTGGATCTTTGAGTGTTTCCTACACAGACCTTTATAATAGGCTTGGTTTTATAGGTGCAGAAGAATTAAATAAACCAATTAGTAATTTCTGGGATGAACACAACTCCAGCTAACAGATAATTTGTTTATATTAATTGCTCCTGCAACAAATAAAAGTGGTGGCAGAGATCTTGGCCCCACAATGGTATTCTGACTAGAGTCAAGGTAATGCTAACCCTCCTGCCTTTTAGGTCAACTATATGGCTGTTTACCTTACAGCATTTTATATTTTCTTCAGTGGCACTCCTGCTAGTAATGGGGAAGGAAAAATGAAGGGTGTGTCTTAGTAGACTAAGATCCAAGACAGGTAAGAATGGAGGTGCTTGTCCAATCTGCAGTTACCATTGTGTTATCTTGTGGCTCATGCTTTGGGATCCCTTGTTACTGACATTACACTTTCATTTCACTTTCTCTGAGGACATTCTGTACTGGGCTGTTTTGCTTTGGGATTTTATTTGTTTGTGTTTTGTTTGCTTTTGGGCAAGAGGGATAAAGTGTGTTGTGGTGTATATGTGTTGTGTTAACTTCTCTTTCCACACTTGGCTCCTCCTCCACAGTAAACTGAGTAACTAATTCCTCTCAGATGGTATAATTTTCCTAATTACTGTTATTATTAGCACCTGTTTATTTAGCAAACTTTTGACCACTGCGTATGTGAGTATGTAGTCTTTAGACTCTCTTAAGCTTGGTAAATCTCACAAATGTGTAAAATAGTTAATCTTAGTAACTAAAGGAAAAAGTAGCAGTATGTGGTGAATGACTTTGTATTATGTTTATTTTATTGAAAATGTAGCCTTTGCTCCTAAGGGGTGTTACAAGACAAGCCATTTACCCATCCAGAAAGCCTTCAGAACAGACAGCCACAGGTAACAACAATAAAGATTGTTACCTGTTTCTACAGATAGAGCAGCATTGAGAGCAAGCCCACTAATGCTTTGTTGTTGGCACATGGTATTTGTTTAAAGAAGGTGTTTTGAAATTAATCTTTTGCTCTGAAAACAGGCAGATATCTCTGCTTAGATGTTGTTAAATCTCTTGTTTTATCCTTCTGAACTGCAGAATCTGCTCTCCATTGTGATGCTTAGAGAACTAGAGGAATTTCCACTTTTGGTGCATCTCAAACTACAATGTGTATTTTCTTTTCTATTGCCCTTTTCACTTAGCCCACCAGTTACTGTGAGTACTGTTGCAGCTTGTCAGCTACCATCTCTTTCCCTCATTTATAAAATGTTTCCTGGCTCGTTTTCTTTCATAAATCTCCCCTAACTTTTGTTAACTTCTCTGCTCTGCCCATTGAAATGTTTAGGCTGCTCTTGATTTTTGACTACACTCTATCACACTAAGCAACAGTAGTCTGTAGGATTCCCTCAGGTTTCTGCTTAGTTAGTTGTTTCTTGGATAGCAGTAAATTTGGGATAGTAAGTAAGCTTTGTATAACTAGGACAGGGCATCCAAGCTCAAGACTAGTGGTCTTAAGTACTTCTGTAATATAGTAAGTACTTAATAGTCCTGTAAAATATTGTTCAGTGTGTCTGCAGTCTCAGAGCCTTTTAGCCCTTGAATATTAGAAGTTTAAATAAGATATTGGCTCTGTCCCAATTTCTGTGCAAATAAAAGTCAGTACCTTAAATCAGTGACCTTTAAATGCCTTACAATAAAGGTAGCTTGAGAGATTTGAGTTGAAATGTATTTGCTGTCAATGACAGCAGTAAACAATTGGCTCTTTGGTGTTTCTTCTCATTATTATTTGCAGCTTGAGTATTGACTTGGAGTTATGAGACTAAAATCAAGTACGCATAACTTAAACTGGCATAGCAGGGAAGATGCTACTTGCTCATTCACTTAAAAATAAAAGATCAGAATCTGCCAGTCACTAGACTTCAGTTATTGTGGATAATACTGTGTATATTTTAACTGTTGTTAGGAAGGTGTTTTTACAGTTCCTTTTTCCATTGATTTATAAATATAAGCAAAGGTTTCATACTAAATATGCTGTTATTTTCGCAGACGGGAAAAAGGAAGTAATTATGGAGACAACTGGTAATGATCAGATCTTCAGCAAAAGCTATGTTTAAAGTTGTGTGGTGATTCCTTCAGCATCCACTGGAGTGCTTGTGAACACAGGCTGCTATTACGGAACACCCTGCTGGGCTGCTGCAGCAATTTCTGTTCCATGTCCTGCATGGTTTTGCTCTGAACTTTTTGGTCCCTCCCCAGGCCTCAAGCCAAACCTGTGTGAAGCAAACAGCTTGTATCTGAGTGTAGGAAGGGCTGTTGTTAGGATGGAGCAGAGGTTTCTGCTTGTGAACCTCACCAAAATTGTTTGCTCTCAGAAAAACACTTCATATAGGTATGGAGTTCTGAGAAATAGTATATGACTTACAGTATATGTAGTGATCTTCTCACAGAGTTTTAGCTATTGTTTTCCACATAAATACTAATCCATTAAAAAAAAAAAATCAAAGGTGTATTAAGAACAAGAAAGTAAATGTAATGAGGCAGCATTTTTTTCCCCCACTTGAAAGACAGAAGGCAAAACTGCATTATAAATGAATTATGAACTTACATAAAGCTTCTTCAGAGGAAACAGTTTTCCTGAATAAAAAGCAATTTTGGTGTCTTTGCTAAGTAATGGTGAAATTTTTGTAAGCCACAGCAAGGAGGTAAATCAGGTCATCTCTTTTGACAGTCCTTCTTCATGTTGGTCTCAAGGGTTACAAGATTAATCTCTTTAAATTGTTTTGTAACATATTCCTGCCCTCTTCACCTAAATTTGTAGGATGCTTTTTCCAAGTCAATTAAAAGTAAGCTTTGCCTGGAAATTAGGAGAAGTTGATGCTGAAATATGTCACAAGGATCTAGGCATGTGAATACGCACATGTTGAAACCTGAATTTCTTTAGTTACTCCTTTGAGGTGGGATGAACAAGAGAGAAATTGCTCATATGATTACATTCACAGAAGTATATGTTAGGATCATCAATTTTTTAAATATCTAGATCTTGAATTTGTTCCACAAATAGGGGGCAAAGTTTCATCAATGCAAAGGGTTAAAGAGGTATTTCTTATGAAAGTAATTTTTTTCACCGTTGAAATACGGTAATGTACATGCTACTCCAGACAGCATGATTACATGTTTCTTGTATTTCCAGTCATCTTCTGCCTATGGTGTTATGCTTTGTTTCAGCTGTGCAGCCAAGTGCAGGTCCCCAGGAGATTCTGTCATTTGTGATGGAGTTCTTTGCAAGTTTCCTGTCCAGTCCCAACTCGCTTATGCTGGCTCAAAGCTTTAATTAAATAGTGGCAAACTGACAGACTTGATAAGGAAGTCTTGAATTACACTTCTCTCACTTCAGCCAATGCAGTTTATCCAGATTTGTGAACATGCAGAAGCTAATCTTGCTGTCTTCTCCAGGACTGCTAGGCTGTGTTTAACCCCCACTTTTCCCAGCTGACTGGTAGGCTACATCTTCCCTTCATGTGTACATTTCCTTCCAGTGACACTGAGAGCAAACAGAGTTTATTGCACATTCAGGTTTTGCCTCAACATGCAGTTGGGATGTGGCTGAAATGCACAGTGTGATAAGGAAAGAGTTTTTCAGTCCATCAATCGCTTACTCGGTTTCTTTGTGTAGTTCTGCATTTTGGCATTAAAAAAGCCCTCCAACATACAACAGCCTCAAATGGTCTACTGAAAGCTTAGTATTTACTGATCCAAAATGTTGTTCAAAATTCATATGCAAGACCTAGAAAAGCTGGGTAGTTTTACTGGCTTCAAAATGTGTAATTTACTAAATGAAGATTCTGCTGCTTCTTACTCTTACTTCAGGCAGAACTGTGCCTAAAGAGTAGAGGAACTTAGCCATAAATCTTGTGGTACAAGGAGACCAGTTATGGTGGGGTTTCGTAGAGGAAGGGATAAGGGAGCGTGTCAGAGCTCTCCTTGTTTGCTGTAACAGTGTCTCCTCATAACCTTAAGCAAGTGTAACCATATGAGCTTCCTGCTTTCCTGGTGTTGTACACTGAGTCCTGAGAAACAGAGTTTTGTCTCGTCGTACCTCAGTTGGTGGCTAGGCATTTAACTCCATGTGTGTATCATTTCTTAGTTGTTACTACCTCAGGAAGAGAAGTAAAATATTTAAATATTCAAAAGACCAACAAAACAAAGCAACAGCAGTTGCTTGAAGTGAATGAGTTCTGCCTTAAAACCCAAGTATACCAATTATAGGCAAACACCATAAAATATCCATTCGATTTCTTTATTCTTCCACTTATTAAAATAATATTGCTTTCCTATATGGTGATGTCCTGACTGAATGTTTTAAGATCACTTTTCACTACATTCTAATATAGGAAAAGATTTGAGTCTAAAATGTGGATTGTTTGCCAACATTTCAGAAAGTATTATTAGAACTTAAGTTGTACTTTCTTTGAAACAAGTTTTCTTATCTATTTTCAGTTAGACACAGTGTGTGAATTGTTCAGTAAAAAGTACTCTGTGCCAAACTCAAGACAGTCCATGTTCATCAGACAATATTGTGAGTTTTAAAAATCCAGTTATTTGATCTGCCTTTAGGTCTGTAAGGTGCGTGTTTGTCTTAATACTGGCAGTGTTCTGGTTCTCTTCCCAGTATGCCCTGTATGGGAATAGAGGAGCCCATCTCCCCTGCCCCAAATTGCTGGCACAGTGCTTTCCTTTGATGTCCCTGGGTTATGCAAAGTCCCTCCAGTGCCTTGTAGCTCCTGATCTGGACGTTGTCAAAGGCAAATAGATGTCTCTAACACTTTGGAAGACATAAACAATACTGTGCTGTAAGACTCTAAACAAAATGGCTAAAGGTAATGCACATTGTTGAATTTAAGTGTTTGCTTAAGAACTTGCTGTTCTGACCTGAGACAGAGGCATTGTTAAGGGATTTTTTTTTCCCTTCCTGTCTCAGAGAGCACAAAACCTGAGAGCGCAAAGCATGTAGCAAGTTTCGGAAAGGTATCTCATATTAAATCAGTTATGGAGAGATAATAAACTGCCAGTTATTAGTGCAGTGCATGCCTCAGTGGTTTATTATGCCTCATTAACCTGAGCAGTGAGCAGTGGTTCCAAGCACAGTGTATGACAAGATCTTTTGCAGTTAGTGTGCTTATATAGTTTCCTTTTAAGGAGGCCATCAACCAAATTTAAGTTTTTAAAAGAAACAGTCTTTAGTTATGAGAAGCAGTGTAGCTTGTAATCAAGAAATAGGAACAAGATTCACTGCTAGACTTTGAAGTGTTTTCTTCTCTCTGCCACTCCAAAATCTCCTTTTATTTTCTTTTCTGTTGGAGTGCTAGGAGAAGATAGTGATGAATTGTTCCACTACTCTTAGATATTGCTGGAAATCATAAATGAGACTGGAAGCATTTATGATCATACCGGATATATATCTGTGGGGAGGTAAGATAAATAATCAATTTGCTTAGAGAATGCCTGTTTGCTTTAGAAATTGGTTTTGTTCCTGAATAGTTTCAATTTGAAGTGCAGAAAGTTTTTTATACATAAAATGTATCTATTAGGAAGTAACACAAGAGCACATTTAAAACCATTTTAAATGTTGCTCTCTTAGAATCACAGTATTCATAGGTTATATATACACCATGTGTATTTAACAGCCAGAGGAAAGCTACAGTAGAACTGAAAATTCAGTGCAAAATCTTTTGAGTGCTGTCACTATGTCTGGGAGGTGGCTGGGTCTTTTTTTGCTCCCGTGGCCTGTAGCTAGTGTAGCTCCATTGACTTTTCCTAGAAGGGAAATTCAGTGAACTGCTCTTAGCCTATCAGAATGATTAATCTTTCGCTCACCAAGGGGAGAAGAACGCTTTACATAGAATCCCAGAATATTTGTACATGGAAGGGACTCACAAATAATTGAGTCCAACTCCTGGCCTTGCACAGAGTCACACCATTTGCCTGAGAGTGTTGTTCAAAAGCTTCTTGAACTGAAAAACTTCTTCTTGAAAAGCTTCTTGGTGATGTGACTACTGTACTGGGAAGCCTGTTCCACTGCCCAACCACCTTTTTTCTTGATATACAACCTTAACCTCCCCTCACACAACTTCCTGCCATTTCCTTCAGTCCAGTCACCACAGAGAAGAGGTTAGGGTGGGCGCACCCATTGCTCCTCCATTTCCTCTCATGAGGAAGCTCTAGACCACAGCGAGGTCTCTCCTCAGTCTTCTCTTCTCAGGCTGAACAGTCACTTAAGCTGTTGCTCATAAAGTTTTCCCTTCAGACCCCTCCTTTGGACACTCTCTGATGGTTTGATGCCATTTTTATATTGTGGCGCCCAAACTGCCCCCAGCACTCGAGGTGGGGCCGCCCCAGAGCGGAGCACAGCGGGACAATCCCCTCCCTGGCCCAGCTGGCCGTGCTGTGCCTGATGCCCCTAGGACAGGGGTGCCCTCCTGGCTGCCTCACTGTCAGGGCACTGCTGACTCACGTTCAGCTTCCCATCGAGCAGGAGCCCCAGGTCCCTTTGCACAGCGCTGCTCACCAGCCTCTCATTCCCCAGTCTGTCCCTACGCCCAGGGTTGCCCCATCCCAGGGGCACAATCTGGCCCTTGCCCTTGTTGAACTTCCTACTGTTGGTGATTGCCCAGCCCTCTGATTTGCTGGGTTCTCTGCAGGGCCCCCTTTACTTTAATTTGCTTTTTGTAGTTTTGCTGTAGCTTCACCTTGCCCTCTTCTGTTTTTATTCTGACACTCTTCACTGCTGATGGAACTATTGTTAGACAAGGCATTGCCAAGTCAGGTCAGGTTGTTGCTGGGCACAGAGAGTGTTTCATGCTGTACCCAAAGCTCCATCTCCCTTAACCTTCTTGTCAGAAAGCACTTTTTGTAAATTTTTGTAAATTTGTGTTTGTAAAAATGTCCTCTGTCTTTCTAAGCTATCTATTGCAAGCAGGTATTTTAGTTCTTTGTGGATCATTAGATACTGAAAGAACATTTTCTACACAAATACACACACAAACACAAACACACACACAAACATAAATCCATTTAAACTAAATTATTTTAAATATTTAGGGTTTTTAGCTTCATATTGCTTTCTAAACTTACATTTTTGGCCAAAGGTTTAGTAATAGTTAATGTTGCTTACTTATATGTTCTCTAGTAAAATTTAGAACATTTCATATTCTATTTCAAACTATATATTTTTATAATAAATTAATTCTTCACCAAGGATAAGTGAATATTATGTTCCTTGTGTCAAACCCTTGCTTCCTAAGCCATCAAAATCAAGTGAGATAAGTGATTACTAAGAATCTTGTTCTGCTAAATGAACAGAGGGTTCAATTCTGGAAGACTTAAAAATGTACTTTCCCTCTTCTGGCCTGGAAAAATAGATGAGGCCAATTACAAATGCCAGTTTCAATGATAGTTGAGTGCTGACATTTTATTTCCAAGAGGCACCTGTGACATTTTGGTAGCCTTACCTGTAAGTAAGCAAATAAAACTTCCATTACTCAGCACTTGCAAAAATGTCGGCCC
Organism: Regulus satrapa; assembly: GCA_013396955.1. Classification (NCBI taxonomy): domain Eukaryota; kingdom Metazoa; phylum Chordata; class Aves; order Passeriformes; family Regulidae; genus Regulus; species Regulus satrapa. The sequence continues at coordinate 347,242 of VWZN01002854.1, forward strand.
AGGGGTGACACTGGTCATTTTGAGTCACACTGACACTGCATAGCTGAGAGAGCTATGAAGAGAGGGACTATGATGTTACAATTAATCTGCAATTTCTTTACTAACTCCTTCTACAGATTGGAATTTAAAGAAAAACTCACATCCATTAGTGTATCTTTAGCTAATATTTGTGAATTTGTCTAGGAAATGCAAGGTTCCACCATGTTTACGTATATTGATGTTGTATCTGGAATCACTTTATTGCTATGAAAACGGTGTGATGATTATCTGTCAGTCACCTAAATCAGCTTAAACCTTTTGCTCTAATTTTATTTGTATACATTCTAAAGGAAAAAGACCCTAAATATAGGATTATGGCTTTGGAAATGCAGCAATAAAAATAAAAGCATAAACAAGAATGTGTATTCCTGCATGGTAGCTGATGAAAGGCATACTCCTTAGGTATGCCCAAAAATTTAGCTAACTTGGGGTTCTAGCTCTGTAATCTGATGCCTTGGGACAGATTTTAAAATTTGAAATCTATTTTAATCTATGTTATTTATTTAGTTTAAATATAGACTCTTCATCTGTTTGACCTTCCATTTGGTTTTTGTTTTTTTCATTTATTCTCTAATTTCCTTAGGGAAGCCTGCTTCAATCAAGTAGAAGTGTCTTGTTGCATGAAGCTGAAATAATCCAGATTTCCCCTCCCTTCAGCAATGCTAAATTTCTCTTCTTAGCTCCATAATATGGCATACTCAAATATACAATTGCCTTACTTGCAAGTCAAAACATTTTTTGAGAGTGTAAAAAAAATTTAGGAAGCATTCATTTTACTGGATTGTATTTAACATTCTTTAAAATTTTAATGAGGTAAATAATGCTAATACATATCACATGTTTATTTATTTTTTTCTAACCACTTTCTTCTAGATGTTTTAAACTTCAGTCTTCCAATCACACATTTATTGATTAAATTAAGAACTTGAGTTTAATGCAAATAAAACTCCTTGTTTATCCAAATTGTAAATTAATTACAGTTTGAAACCCCTCTGCAAATCCTCACAAATTTGTGTTACACTTGCATTTTGCTTGTAGTGTCTTTTACAGTGGGAATTCACTTTTCCAGAGAGACAATGGTGGGTCTGATAACATGAGAGCTGCCACAGATAAAACTTAGCACAGCCCACAAATAGGATGGGAGAAGTGTCTAAACAACAGTATTTAACTAGGAAAAAACCCAAACCAAACCATTTAAACCACAACAAGACCAATAAAATAAGCAGCATTATAAAGCATTTTAAAAGGAGGCAGAAGTCCCCTTCAACTTCATTTACAAAGGGGTGATGTTGTTGAAGTATTACTTTATATCTTTAGTAATCTTAGTAATATCTTTTTACTTTATATCTTAGTAATTACTTTATATCTTAGTAATCTAAGTAATAGTTCTTAACATACTCCAGACACCTTGTAACTCATAGATTAAGACTGAATGATTTTAATATCTGTTTTATTCTTAATAGTGTTTGATGCACAAGAGGAGCCATTACATAATTATACTTTTCAGTGTGAAAAGGGTCATCGCAGTTTGTTATTTGGTGAAAAACATAGCACCTTCCCCTGCAACTCACTGTCTTTCACTGACCTTTTCCTTATTATGGATTGCATATTCTTGGTTTTGTCTTCAATTTAGCTTTACCCCACTGTGCTCCCTAAACTCTACCTTCTTAATATTTCTTCTCCTGAATAAACTTTATCATTGTTTATGCACTTTGGTGATGTAATCTTCTGGACCATCTCCTATTTTTTAACTTCATTCCATCATATAAAACCACCTTTTAGAAAAGAAATTATGTTCTTATTGCAGGAAATGACTTAGATATGTACCAAGACCAGTTGCTGGAACTTCAGCAAAGACTATTGTATGCTGAAAAGGAAAGTAAAAAAAGATCACATGAACTGAGCAGTGTCTTAGAGGAAATTAAACATACAGTTGCAAGAAGAATGAACATGACAAAAAATCACACAGGTTTGTAGGGGTTTTTTCTATTTTGTTTTGTTGTTGTTGTTGTTTTGTTTTTTGTTATTTTTTTTAGGACACTGATGTGTAAAGTTTAGTGATCTGGCTTCTTCCCACTATTTAATTGAACTTTTTAGCTTCCTTGCCTTACAGACTGTTGTAAATCTCTGTCTGCACACTGTAGTGTGTGCAGCATGCAATAGATTGACTAGTTTGATTTTGTGACCTAAAATAAATTATGTTGTTGTGCAGGATCTGTCTTTTTCCCTGTTGAAACTGGCAGAGCTTCTTCCCTGGGCAGAGAAGGGAAACTAAAAGAGTCATCTCTGTGCTGGAGGCATTTCACAGTACACCCCAACTTTAGAGAGAATCTGAGTTTGACTGAAAACTACCATTTAACAGTTCCTATTTTCACTCAGTACAGCAGGCTGATAATCAGATTAAAATAGGGAATTAGCCAGAACTGTTACAAAGTAAGAAAGAACAAGGTGCACTTCTTCTTTGTATAGTCAGAGTTGTTTCTTCTCCCGTTCTCTCCTGCCAGTTTTTGTCTGTTTATCTGATATTAATTCATTGGGACTGTTCAGACATGCTCAGACAAAGGGCTGAGCATTGGTAGGGTGGTGACCTCAGGAGCTTTAGAATAAAGTAATGTTGTCAGCTCCCAGTAACCCCACATACCGTGGGCAAAGAGTTACTGCCTAATGCACGAAACAGCAGTAAAGGAGAGTGCAAGTTCCCCTTACCCCTGCTTTTGATTCTTATTGGAGCCAGCTAAATTTCAGAACATATTAAATCTGTCAGTTCACAGGATTTAAGGCAGAAATTTCTTTAAATCGCTGAATAATTTTCCATTTATTTTTATTTACCCTTCTGCTTCCATTTCAGACATGTTTTATTATACAGCCAAAATTGAAAGGTTTATTGTAGTCAGTGGAACTAAACTCCCTTACCCAATACTTGATAGGTAGTATTTCCACATAAAGAAGGAAAGTCCTTGAAAAGTTGTGAAGGTGGGTTCTATGCAGCAAAATTCCAGTATATTTAATGGCTTAACAGTGTGGAAGGACTTGTGGGTCTCTCTTTCCACAAATGTCTGGGCAGATTTATATGGTTGTGTGGGGAGTTTTTCAAAACTGCTTCCTGTAAGGTAGGAAATCTCTTTTTAGTCCTAATTTTCAGTGGAAATTGAAATACTTAAAATATTGCCCATTCAGTCAGCCTTTGCCTTCCTTAATCTAAAGTGAGTGAGTAAAGCTGATGATGGTTTTTGTGATACTTGTACATAACTTTGAAGGGTGGTAAATTTTGGGAGTTATCTTAGATGCATTTATTGGGAAAAGCAACTTTCCATCCCAGTCAATAAATGTTTTGTTGCTTTCATCTTCATTTTAAAGTAGTAAAGAAAACTAAAATCTCTATTTTTCTTTTAACTGCTATAGCTTTTTGTTTCTTGAATAGTTTTTAATGGCCTGGATGTGGTAATTATTTTTCTCATAGGACTTTTTATAAACTGAGAACTTTTGCTTGAGTTGTGAAAACCACCATGTGTTACTTCTTGGGTAGGGCATTTAAGTTTATTAAGTAGTTAAGAAAGTTATTAGTCACAATCTGTGTTTCTTTTAATTTAAAAATTGTTTGCCAACCATGTAAAAATAAACCCAAAACCAAACAGCTTTTTACTACTGTCTTTAAAATAACTACTTACTGTGTTTTAAGATGACTCAATCCTGCAAATGTGCAGACACAGGGAAATATAAATGGTATATCCTGGTATTCCCAGGATGTTCAAGCTTGGAGCACCACCACCTGAGTTGGAAGGAGTTGTACTGGGAAATTCCCAATTTCAAAATCTATTCTGAGGAATAGTTCTTATTGAATAACCTTGTGTGTGGTAATCTGTCGGTGTTCAATTGAGCAAAACAGGTGAAGATATAGGCTTCTCTGCTCACTTTTTATTTTATGTGTACCTCTGTGTTTGTTGTGTCTTTAAGGTGATATGAAGTGGAAAGAGTTAAACCTCCCCAGAAAACTCCCTGTGCATCTTACAAGTATGTACTACTATCTCCCTCACCTTCGAGAATATGAAGGTGCAATTTTCCCAAATGTTATTTTTGGGCAACAGAGAACTGGAGGTAGGAGAAAAGTTTTGCTTCTGTTTTTTTACATTTGTAATTTTTATTAATTTATAGCAATGAAGCATACTCAGAAGTTTGAAATGAATTTTCTCCCTTTCTACTTTTACTGAATGAATTTTAATGGCAAAAGCAAAAGTACTTTTAAAATGCCCACCCTGATTTCAAGTCTTCATCTCAAAGTATTCTGAAAACCTTTTGACATATCAATAAAACTTATCTTAATTGAAAAACAAGATCTTTTTTCTTTTAATCATATTTTCATATGGCTAAGATGCAGTAGGTGACATATTTTTCCCCACAAAATTAGTATGGATGAGGAAGCCATGGTGAATTTACAATGCATTCAGTTTGCCAGTGTGAGAAGCAAAGGGAAAGATGATGTGATCATTTAAAGTATATTAATATCTCTTCAATGTAGCTTTTTCATTCACATGATAAATCAGCTGACACCTGTAGAAATCATAATGAATTCCAGTGAATTATAATCCAAATTTTAAATGCATTGTCCTAACTGTCATATGATAGGTAAAAAGAACATGCAAAAATAGTAAGCAAAGAAGCAACTAGTCAACAGTTTTGCTGAGGTTTGTATTTTGTTGAAATTTTTACTTTTCTCTAGGGTCTTTTTACATGAAGAAACATTGGCAGTGTTTTTGATTTAACTAAAAAAAACCAAAACCCTACATCATGCTCATGACAATAGGAAACTTTCTCCAGACTACTTATTAGTTGGTGTAGTTGTAGCAATGTGATCTAGTGTTGTAGTTCTCACTGCCCGTAGATAGTGTTGCTAATAAAAAAATATTCTATGTTTAATTTTCCTTTATTTGTACAGGAAGATCACAATAGCCAGACTGCAGTTTAGTAAGTACAGGCTGACGTTCCGTGTATGAAATGAAACAAACCCCAGTGGTTTAGCAGGATATGTGCTGGGAAGGAACATCAGCATTTAAGTGGTTTTGAGCTGACACTGGCATGGAAGCTAAAATCAGAAGCAATTGCACCTAATGTTTTATTTCAAACTGCTGGTTCCTCACCAGCCTTCTTCAGGGACTTTGGGGAATAGAAATCATCTGCAAGGACTAAGATTTTAGAGGTTTACTGAGCTATGTTTGGCCGCTGATTGAGTTGTGAATGCCCACACTAATGAAAAAAGAGATCCTGCTTATGGTCTAACGATGTAATACAGCATAGGTTTGCTACTAGCAGAGTCTGCCAGAGACAATTTCAGTTCCTTTATTTTTTGATAACAGTAACATCTTAGGTCTTTTATTCTTATTGATGCAATGAAAACCATTGATGCATATAAATTAAACTGCTCAGAAGGATTTTTAAAATGGATTCCTTTCTGAAATACACAGCATTCACTTCCTATAAGAACCTGCTCACGAGAGCAGTGTTGGCTTAACCCTTCCTACTTAGATCTCTAAAGCAAGAGCAAGCACTTATTTTGCAATGTTCACTTTTGAATCTCAGTAGCAAACACCTACCAGGTGTTTGCCAGAGGTAGTGGTATCTCCAAGTTCTCAAATGTAGACCTTGAGACCTTGTGGTGTTTATAACACAGACAGAGGTGTCCCTAAACTAAACACTGTTGGAGGTATCTCTTCTTCCAGATAGAAAATCAAATGCTGTCACAGTGCTAAGAAAATGTTAACTGTCACCAAGTTCAATGGTCACATCAAGTCAAAATTAAAATGTAATTTCAATTCCCCTTGAAATTACACAGCTTGAGGCATTCTCTCTTTGCAGTCTCCCTGGTGATGGGTATTCCTACTGTGAAAAGGGAGAAACAAAATTACCTGATTGATACATTGCATTCCTTACTGTACCAACTATCCGAAGAGCAAAAGAAGGACTGCATAATAATTATCTTTATAGCAGAGGTAAGTTTGCATGGAAAGGTGCAGAACACTGGTAGAAAACATGGTGATCTATGTCTAAATGTAATACTGCAAAAAAATATAATAATGCAAAATACTGTTAGCTTTGCTTTTGGGAGGGATTTCTCTAGGGCTGGAGGAGATGGTGAGCAGTTAGTGCCTCAGTGTTCTTATGTGGAAAAAAACCCCATAACGCAGCTGATCAAAGGGTAAAAAGCTGTATTACATTTACCAACACAGTCGTTGGAACAGATTTTCCAACACAACCAGATGAACTCATTATTTATCTCTGAAAGGAAGGTTTTCTGCTTCCAAAATGAAATATAAGTCCACTGCAGAAAAGTGCCATAGAACCTGAAGAAAGTGAACTTAGTCTAACAAATGTTCAAATTATTTATCTGCTAGTTTGATAACATGTATCTTGCAAAGTATCTTCACATAGTGGAGGCTTCTGCATGTGTTTTGGCATTTCCCATGCAAAACAAAATTGTTCAGAGCCTTGAGCATGTTTGGGAAACAGTGCTCAAGGTAAGATATTAGGGACAAATGCTTTTTTTCACACTCAAAAATACCTTGATTACATCAGAAAAAAGAGCTGCAGAAGGGAATTATCTAGTAATAGCTTCTAACAGGTAAAATGACTCTGCAATTATTCAGACTTCATGTTTATCCTTCGTATTTCTTTGTCCTTCCATAGACAGCATGCATTCATCAACAGTTACAGTTTACTATTTTTTATTATTTAGTAATAACTTTGCAGGTGTAAAAGTGTCAAACACAGTATAATTCCCCTTCGTAAGTTTGGCCCGGACTTCCACTTTTCTGTTTGGATCACAATGATGAGTACACAGGACCAGTTTTATTGGCTGTAGTTCCTTTTCAGCACAGTTTTTAGGAGCTGAACTTACTTTGCAGTTGGTATTTCCCAATGAAGAAACCTGGCAGTGATGAGTTTACCTGGCTGCCATTCAGGTAAACTTCTTATTACAGGGCTTCAGAGGAGTCTGTGAGTTTTTAAGGGTTAAATTTTGAATAGTTTCTCACAGTGGAGAGTCCTAATGTGACACTTTGAACAAAAAGGTTGTAGTATTAGTTCATATCAGCCAATTTAGGATCAAATGCCATTGTAAGAAGTACTCTCCCTTTTCCCCCAACCCAAAAGTCATGTTCTCCCAGCTTCCA
>VWZN01002859.1:0-14062 GCA_013396955.1 Regulus satrapa
CACTATCCCTGGATGTGTTTAAATAAGACTGGATGTGGCGCTTAGGGCGTAGGTTTGACTCGATGAGCTTGAGTGTCTCTATCAGCCTGGTGATTCTGTGAATTCTGTGCATCCCGTGTTTGGTGTTTATTAATTCTTTATGTGGTGCAACCTTGTTAATGGGAACACTTAAAATGGATAATTGTGTTGTATTTTCTGACATATCATTATTTTTCCTCCACCTTCTAATTGTAATTTAGATTACTCTTAATGTAAACACTTTTCTATAACCCCCTTGAGTTTTTAGCCAGTACCAAAATGCCTGTTATGTGTAAAATTTATGCATTCTAGCAAAACTTACTAGCCAAACAATAGCAAGGATGTTTTCAACCCAGATGGCCTTCATTTTCCCATATCTTTTCAAACCTTTTCAGATTATTTCTCTGTCTGGGTTATGGAAACATGCTTTTTTTCAACAATAACATTGCTTTGAATCTTGTAAAGTTTCTAATTGTGCTTTCCAATGTTCTGGGATGTTGTTTATCTCTGTCACTGCATGTAACCAGTATTAAGACTCTTTCTCCATCCTCATTAAGAGCTTTAAAATATATAATTCCTTTTTTTTTTTCTTGCTGTTTTTTGTTTGGGTGGTTGATTGGTTTGATTTTTGAGATTCTTTGTTTGTGTTTAGTTTTACAGTTCTGCTTGCCAGGACATTATCAAATTCTACGTCTTCTGTATTATAAATTTACTTCTTATTGGACTGATTTTTACAGGGAAAAAAAACTGGTAGTGAAACATTTTTAAAGTATAGTAAGTGTAATTAATCCAGAAAACAAACAACAAACAAAAAAACCCAAACCCCAAACCAAAAAAACCCCAAAAACACACCAAAAACTCATGAACATCTACAATATCTACAACTACATATAGACAGAGGAGCTAAGTTTTTAATAACCAGCCTTAACCAGCTGCAACTTCTAGTTGATATTTGTGTTTTCCTGGAAATTTTATCCTACAGATTTTCCAATTTTCCAACTAGATTAGGCTGAGTTAAGCAGAGGAGAAAAACATGTAAGTTGTAAGGAGCCAGGGCTGATTCACTGCTCTTAATGATCCTAGCTCAGCCTCCTACTCATTCCATATCACATTTCCTAACCGGACATAAACTTTCCACTCTGAAATGAGACATATTGATTGTAATTTGTTTATGAGAAAGGGAGCTTGTTAGCTTTCCCAAATATGTCTTTTGCTTTTGTGATAAGTATAATTTGTTTTAATACAGCCATTAGTAATCTTCAGTGTTTTGGAAAGATTGAGATGTTAATGCCCTTTCCTGGTATTTTTTCTAAGATTATTTCCTTGTCTTTTGCTACCTAGGTACACAGTCTGAATAATGGTGATGTAAGTCACAGAAACACAGAAGGGTTTGGGTTGGAAGAGATCTCAAAGATCATCCTTTTTGAATACCCACATCATGAAAAGAAATGCAACCCACTGGACCAGGTTGCCCAGAGCCCCATCCAACCTGGCCTTGAACACTTCCAGGGATGGAGCTTCTCTGGGCAATCTGTGCCAGTGCCTTACCAACCACAGAGCAAAAAATTTATTTCCAACATCTAATATGAATCTCTCTTATTTTAATTTAAAATATTCCTCTTATCCTCTCACTATCTGTCTGCTCCTTCTTTTCTAAGTTCTGTTTATGCCGTGAACTGAGCTGCACCTCACCCTGGCTATAGGATTGGCCTTTTCCTGTCCTCTAAAATTGTCAGCTTAGCTCTCCCCATCTGTCTTTTGAAAAACATTCTAGAGATTCCAGGACACAGAACACAAACACTGAATAGCAGAGTTAAAAAACAGTCTTGGGGATGCGGGTTCTGGTGAAATGTCAGTTCAGGAAAAAATACCTCACCCCAAATGCCTGTCTCTCTGCAGTTTTCAAAACAAAAGTTCTTGTGAGAGGTAACAACCTCTAATGAGAATGCAACATGGAGGTGAAAAAATGACTAGTCCTTTAGGAACATTTTTGTATACCCATGAGTTCACCTGTTTTCTTTTTGACGTGCAACTGGTCTCAGAAATCTTATAAAGGATATTCATTTAGTGTAGGTGGATATACTTTGGTCTGAGTGTCATGTGTGACAGCGCACTTACTGTACTGTCACTTATTGGGTTCTGAAGCTCTACATCTGCAGAGCTTAGAGCAGACTGTTCTGCTAGGGTGGCAGTATTGCTAGTTGTTGTGTTGGGGATTGAGGGGTTCAGATTCTTCAAAGGAGCTGAGGTATTTATTGTTTGCTATAGGGCTTTATTTGCAAAAAGACATCCATCTGAAGGCTGAGTTCTGAGTTGAAAGAGTCCATGATAAAGTCCATAAAATCACCTCCCCTGATGAGAAGGCCCCGGCAGAGTCCCTGGGCTGGGGGCCTCCCTTGGCAGGGTCTGTCGGGCCCTGCTCTTCCTCTCTCCTCCACAGCGTGCAGAGGAGGATCCAGGGACACAGGCTGCAGGCCAGCAGGGAAACTGGGAGCAGGCATTTCTTCTTGGTAGCAAAAGCAAGGTGCAGGCAGCAGGAAAGCAGGGAATCAGGGAGCCCTGCAGGGCTTCTCCCTTGGTAACAGACATCTGGCAGCTTTGTTCTTCTTTCTTCCTTTTGCTTGCCGCTGATCTTCTTCCCTAGTGTGTAGGGTGCAGGGACCAGGAACCAGCAGCCAGGAATGCAGCCATGCAGGAATCCAGGAGCCATCCTGTCACCCCAACACTGGGAGTTTTTATTTCTGAATTGACCAATAAATTGAAAACACGATTCTACACCAAACTTACTACACCTATCAGAAGTTCATTCCTATCATATGAAAAAGTGATGCTCATTGACACTTATTTTCTATTTCTCCATGTATATAAATATGTCTTGTTCAAAGTTAAAAATGCAAACACTCTCTTCCTAATGTAAATGCATTTATCTTATTTTTCTCTTAAAATGCTAAAGATGTTCTTACTGTGTTTTTGTTATGTCTTGGAGGCAACATAGGACCAGGCAATAGGGACTGTCAGTGTTTCAAAGGCTTTCTATTTTTCTAAGCTATTTAGAGCATTTCTAAAGTGTTTAGGATATATTCTACCTACCTACTCACTTATCTACTTAAAGTTACAACTACAAATTGTATTCATATCTCCACTCCATGTCCGTGCAGTCTGATACATCCCAATTTCTCTAAAGATTTTAATTCAATGTCTGTATCTCTTTCTTCCTCTGTGGAGTTCAGAGAAACTCCTGCCTCTTACACTCCAACTGCTAGTCTCTGTTCTGAAGGCTATTGCACCAAATTATATTACATACTACCCCCAGCCACTGACAGCTCCTCTGGTATGTGCTCCTGATGAAACTTCTGTAGCTGCTCCAGAAGGAACAGGGCCATGAGTGTTTGCATGTTTGGCTGTTACTTTAGCTGCCTGTCATACTTTTTGAAAGAGCCCTTTTTGAAATTGTTATCCAATGGATTTCTAAGCTCAAGTGTTGCAGTGCAACTTCATGAAATATAGCTGTAAGCGTAGTGTTGGTCACTCTGGTATTGCTTTTAAAAGAGTTGCCTTAGATGAGGGAGAATTTCAAAACATCTTAGGATTTCTATTGCCTGGAAAGTTAGAAAATATAAACAAAATGACTGTTTACTTTCGAGTTGTGGAAACAATGTGGGTGCATGATACATAGCAAGAGGCTTTCTAATTGAAAATGCTCTGGTGATCTGCTGCTGTTTAGTTTCATAATTTATTTCTAAACAAATAGACAATACGTCAGACTTGCATTTTACTACCTCAGTGGTTGGCAGAACAGCTGGACATATTGTGAGATAATTCTTGCAAGAGTATTTCAACAGCATGTTGAAATATCTTACAGAATGGGATGAAATCTCATTTGTATAAACAGCTTATGTCACGATACTGTGTAGATGTAGGGTTACTTGTTAATCTATTCCATAGCTCTGTGAATTGCTCTATCTGGAAAGCCAGAGCAGCATGGTCAGGACTCAGGCCATTGCTATTCAAACCATACTGACACAGGGTTCAGGGATTGGACATTGCTGATCCTCCCACTGAGCAATCCAGTGGGATTACTACTGCCTTGCACTGCTTCTGCACAACAGTGTGCAGAGGGGGAGCTTTTATCTGCACCTCAGCATACTTCAGCATTCAGAGCACTACGATTTAAATTTAATTAATGCCTCCACTTCCCTTAAATGCTGAAGAGAAAAGTGCAGATGAAATTAATTTCTCTTGTCTAGATATGAATGCAGTAGCCAAGTCACTGTCCCTCAGGGAGGAAATGTTGACGGTTGGGTTGTTTCTTTTTTGTTTGTTTAAACAATAAAGAATCACAAAATATTTTTCATTGTTTTAGGTATTCTCATTATTTCATTTTTATGGTCCTCTCATGCTGTCTTCTGGCATCACCCATTCCCAAATAATTAACCCAGTTATTAAAAAATTGATCTTTGAACTGTATAAAATTCAACAGTACCCTGAAGTTCAATATTCATGGGCATTTCTGCATATCCTTTTCCTATGACATGCAAAGCTGATGTAATCCTCCTACAATATTCAAGAAATTTCTAAATAAGCAAGTCATTAAACAGACCAGTAAAACCTCTTATTAGGCCTAAATCCTTCTCAGGGAATGAGGTTCTGCATGGGGTGAGAGAATGGCTTGATTGTGGCAGAAATGGAATTCCTGAACCACAGGAAAGACTAAGATAGTAATTTATTATTCAAAATAAGAAAAAAAAACATTTTCTTTTGTTTTCTTTGAAAAATAAATAGTAAAACCTATATTCTTTCAGAAATAAGTGGGTTTTAGTTTCCAATTTGATTATTGGTTCTATATTTTTTCAATTTTTCTGATTTTTGGCTTTTTTTTTTTTTCTTTTTCTCCCCACAGGCNTTTTTTTTTTTTTGGGTCTGTTATGAAGCAGTTTATATTGCTAATACAGCATAAGCTTTAGTACGCTTAGTAATTAGGATTTCTTGGTGTATTTTTGAAATGAAATTAAGCTGTAGAAAAGCCCTCCCTGAAGCTCCTAAGTGCATTCTTAAAGCGTCTGCTAAACCATGAAATAATGTTGGTGTTTGTGCAGGGTGAGCTCTCATAGTGTAAGTATTGATTAACTGAGGTTTTCATACAGATGGCCATCACACTGGGAAGTTTGATCTTCTTGATCAAATGGCCACAGTGATGAGAAATGCTTTGAGTGTAATGCAGCTGATGCCCCAAGCAATATGCAGAACATTCTGCCTTTGAGTGCTGCAAGTGTGCTCTGAAGTACCATGCAAGATGGGGAAACTATTGCAGCAGGTGGTTAAAGTAAGCAGGTGTACATTTAATCTTCCATTGGCCAATGAAGAACAGAAAGAAATGCAGGATTTTGAGGGGAGCTAGCAAGGATACAGCCTCTGTAAAGAACAGAATATGAGTGTCATGAGAACACAGTGAGAGACATTGACAAAGGACTGGAAGTTCATCTGTGACCTCCCTGAGTCCGTCTCTTGCCAAATTAAGCCTGTATTTCAATATCCCCATAAAATTTGTTGCTTTTTCCAGCCCTCTTACATCTCCTGTCTATTGCTCCAGCTTCTGCCACTTTCTAAAACTGCTAATCAAATCCATGCACTCTATTCCTGAAGAAATGAAAGCTATAGATGAATATCTTTAGCATTTGCATCATCTGCTTTCTTCCTTTCCTGTCTCATTTTACATGTAAGTGTATGACTCTGCAATTGTATCTGAGAGAACTGATGGTGGGGAAGAATGAAGGAAAGAATGCTGGCACACAAGCAAAGGTGTTGTGAAAATTGGGTGAATCCCTTTTGGTCATGGCTGGTCATAAGATGCTGTTCAGTTGGAATCTGAGAAGCAGGGCCAGAGGGAAGGGATTCCTTTCAAGCCCAAAGAATGTCAGTAGAAAAAAATGTCCCCTATGGAAATTTCTACTTGGTGAAGATTTACCTTTAGAATATCAAAAAGATTGTTAGAGAATAAAAAAAAACAATTTGCAGAAGTTCCTTGGTGTTCGTTTGTATTGTGTCAGTAGTCCAAATTATATTAAGTTAAATAGCTGCTAAAATAACCTAATGAAGTAATGGGATGACAAAAATATCTTTCTTTTCAAATGTCACTGTATTTTTTTTTCTGCATCCTTCTTAAATCTACTTTAGATATAATATTTAATTTTAGAATTTGTTCTCTAAATATCTTGGGTGAGCCGTTCTAGAATAGAACTCTGACATGTTTTGTTGTTATGTGGTCTTGCCCTCTTGAAACATTTAACATCAGTGAAGTATTCATTCTTACTAGCACTTTCTTGAAATAAATCTCTTGAGGGAGCTATTTGTACTTGTCGCTATTTGCTTTGTCATGTGCGACACTAAATTCAGCTTTGTGTGTAATCCAATTTAACAGCACCTATAATAGCCTAACACAGTGGCAGATCGGAATAGATTCCTTCCCATTACTTTGTTCAGTTCCTGGTCAGTATAAAACTGGTTAGAATTCAAAACCACATGTGATTCATCTTACATGCATTTTTTCTGAAACTGAAATGTATTTATAAAGAAAGAGAACATGATGTGTTTGCAATTATTTGCTATTACAAATGCTAAGAAATGTATTTCAGTTCAACTTTGAATGTGCTAGAGATGCTGTAGTCTAAAGAATCTAAGAAATTAAGCTCTGTACAGAAATAATGCAATGGATTTTATTAGATCACTTGGGTGTTTTTTCTTTAAAGGAATAGAGTTCTCTGAGATGAAATGATTCTACATATGAAGACTTGTAATCTAATTTTTCTCAAGAAGTGTACACTTGAGTGAAGATAGCATCTTTTCCATACCCTTCCTTACCATGTGTTCTTTTTATTTGTCAATCTATTTTGATCTGTAGCTAATACAGTTCAGAATTCATGCACTTAAGCATCAATTTCTGATTTTTAGCAAAAGACGAAATTACAGTATTCTGGGGGCAGTGCAGATTGTCAGTCTGCATTGTTTGTCAGTGTAACAATACCTCATGTTGAATGTGTTCTCTAAAAGTAAATATTAAAATCTAACTACTTGCACATCTCTGATTTTAACAAACAAGTGAACAGAGAACTGGTCAGAGAATCACAGTCCAAATTTGTTTGAGTTACAGTAATTCTGATTAAAAGTCTCTGCCTAAAGGATCATTTTAATATTACTGAGGAGATGGCATAAGAATATCACAATTTTTCGTCTTCATTTAGTAGTGAAATACTGTTTAATAGGTGTATAGGACCATAACTTAGAAACATTTGCAAAGCAAAAGGTAATGACTTAATATTTGAGGTACATTTGATCCATTTGATGCTTGTCATTCAGTGAAGAATAGGGTCCCTGGTGAATATTCAGCTTCACTGCTCAGTGGCCATTTCTCAGCTAGACAGCCAGATTTTCTCATGTAGTGTTAGTCATGGGAATTCATGAGGGTATATAACACTGTTGCAGCATTGAGAGTAATCCTCCCTAATTTCAGTGTTCAGAGAGAAAATACCACTACATCAGAGCTGTTAGTAAATAGGGATAGCAATAGATTCAAATCTAATTATGCATTGAAAACTGAAAGCATCTGACAAACTATATTTAGCATCAGAATTGTACTATAATCTCCAAAATAAGGGTAGAAGATAATGTTTAAATCCCCAAATCCAATATCATCATCTGTTCATAAATAAAAGATATCAGAATAGTAATTTCAATAAATACTGAATTCTAAAACAGTTGGGAAATGATAGCAAATGGTTTATATTCTGAAAAATTGTATGCAAAGCTTCTTATGTATTGACTCAGTATTTGCAGTGTTTCCTTCTGCAGGGATTCCAACTCCTCCAGATCAGGAGGGGTTTCTTGCAGATATCTGTGGTACCAGTGTAGAGGAGTGAAGTAAGAAAACTTCCCAGAGATTAGCGTGTTCTTACATAATACAAAAAAAATGTCAAAATGTTTTATTAACTCTTCAGAATATTACTGATAATCTTCACTAGGAAATTATAACAGAAGCCTGTTTATCCTTGGTAAATCTTGCATAAGCCCCAATGTATTGTGCATATTGCAAACATGAAAGTACCACTGAATGTTTCCTGATGTCTAGTTCCAATATATCTGTCTATATAACAGAAAGAAGACTAGGACAACCTCAAGCCTGTAAATTAGGAACTGAGTAAAACAGAGAAGCAGAAAGAGGCTTAAAGAAGGCAAGAAAATCAGATGGTATGGATAAGGATTCATTATGGATGGATGAATGTGCTAAGTAATTTCAGCTGATGACAGATTTCAATGCCATCTGAGACCAAAGTTAATAGGCTTCCCTCTAAATAAAAAGGGTGAAAGTACATTTACTTCTAGCTCCAGCAGATGAAATCACTGCAGATAGGCTGATCCTGAACTGCTTGCAGTAATATTTTCTTTCTTTCTAACACAGTATGTTATTTAGCTTTAAAGACTATTTTCTCCTGTGGGAAAAAACCTCCTGCATTATTAGTCTTTATGCTTTAAAAATGAATGCATCAGGTTTTGTTTATAGCAGAGCATTAGGGAATTTTAATGTTATTTTTATTAGAATTTCCTCAGTGTATACTGTCACCTTAAAAGTATGTAGACCTGTTTTTCAAGAAAATGTGGGACATGGTAACCCCCAGAAACTCCATGACTTCATACAAAGATCAGAGGGAAAAAATTCATTCTTCTTAGTAGAATGGTGAGAGACCCTCTGAAAGTAGTAAAAAATTTACCATTCTTATCCTGCATCTAAATCTGTTCAAAATGTAAACCACTTGTTGCAACATGAATTTTTTCCCTACTTTTCTGAAGTAAGTTTTTGAGAAGAATAATGTCAGATATAAAATATGACATAGTCAAATAATTTCTCCTCCACACACAACTGAAATATTGCAAGCAATTTTCCCCTGAATCTTTAAAAAACCCACTTTCCCCCCTCAAAAAAAAACCAAAAAAAAAACAAAACCACCCAAGCAAACTTATGTGGAATCCCAGTTAACATAAATGAGTATTTAGACCTAAGAGATTACACAGCTATCTAAAGAAGTAAGTTTTATTCCTCACTGCCATTTGCTGCCAGCCACCAGTATAAATAATATGGCTGGTTTTGGTGGAAGGAAACTCTCTATCTTGGATTGTTTTATGCTACAACTTTTCATTTTGGGATTCTACTATAATTCTGTGGAGCCTACTTGTGTCACTTCCTCACTTACTCTTTTTCTTACCTTTGTACAATGAGCTATCCAATACCTTCTGTTTATCTGGTAGTGGTGATGAAATGCTGGGCTTTGAGTTCTGTTTTCAGTGGGGAAAGTAGGGAGTAGAGCCTTCTTTGCAGCCAATGCCACATAAAATAATCCACAATAAATCAAGCATTAAGTCCTTTAACTTCATAAAAAAACATATAGAGCAAAATTTGTGTGCAAAGGGAATAGAAAGTATAACTGCAAAGAACTCCTGAGATGATCATCAGAAGCCTTTATGTACCTTTTACTTTCTAATTTGTCATACATAGTAATAATAGTGCCTACATCTTTCATTGAAAAAAGTTTGGAAACCACATTACAAAGACTTTCATAACAGACAGGGAAATGTTATTTCTAGCTGGAATTAAACAGAAATGTTCACAGTTGCAGAGGTAAACTCATTTTGAGTTATTGGCTCAGTATTCTTTCATTTTTTCCTCCTGTGAATTCAGATTCAATTTATAAGAGAAGACAGAGAAGAAGACATCTTTAAAAATCTAATTATCAGTATGGCATCTATTGTAGAAATGACAATCTTGTCATATTATTAAAAGGCAATCTATGTATAACGTTCAAGTATAAGCAGCTTATTGCAAAAATTATGTTCATAACACAGAAAGGGAAAACACAAACAGCTAAATATACTCGTCCTTAGAAAGAGAGGCATGAATTTATCTAGGATGCTGTTACTAATATTCCAGCCTCCATTATTTTCCTGACATTAGTTTGGTTTTCTTCTTTGCTGTACTGTGCTCTTCCCTAACCCCCAGGGAATGCATGTGGTGCTTGAGCTGCACTGGAGCTGCCTTGCTGAGGCTGGCAGAGAGATGTGGAGTTGGAAGCTGGCAAAATGCTCAAAGGAGGTTTGTTTTTTTGGGGTTTTTTTTTTTTTTGGTTTTTTTTTTTTTTTTTTTTTTTTTTTGTTTTTTTTGGGTTTTTTTTTTTTGGTTTTGGTTTTTTTGGGTTTTTTTGTTTTTTTTCCTGAGGAGAAGCACTTGTACACAGACTCTGGTCATATTGCTATCCCACTGTTCCAATGCAGACAGTGTCCAACGCATGAGAATGGCAGTGGTGTATTTTTGTTGTGCTTATGTGGGATACATGCACCTAAATAATATGGTAGCCCTATGTCTGCCTACTGCACCATTAAAATCTGAAACGGTGACTTGTACTTAGTGGTAAACACAGTCTTGGCAAAACACCAAGTGTCTTGCCAGGATGGCTGATAGTCTTTCAGTGACTGCCTTCTGTTCACTGGTGTCAACTTGTAAATCTTTCATTGCATAAAGAGATCTCTTTTTTCTTTATGTAGACTTCATCCACAGAATGCGGGGGCAGTGCAATGTTCTCTAACTTCACAAGTTAATATTTGGGTTCTAGTTTGAGCCAGTATTGGTGATGTATCATAACTAAAGTGGAAAGTCAAACTTCTCAAAGACTAGAGAAAAATCATGATGTCTGGTTCAGGCTTATTTCTCTTATATAACCTACTCATGTCTAATGAGAGTTCTTACTCCTCTCAGGAATATGCCTTCCCACATGTTATCTGGGAACAAAGGCAGCAGCATGCTACTTTGCACAGATTTTATTTTAAACAATAAAACTAATGAGGTCCTATCTCTCTGTGGGGGCAAAAGCCAGAAGTTATTACAGTGGGACTCTTGCTTTTGTGTCAGCTTCTCCTTTTCACTAAGGAATTAACAAGTTATTCATATGTATTTTGAGGACTTTTTCTTCAGAAAATAACCCTTTATGTAACAGATTTTGTGCCAAAAAATTATTTTATATCTGTCCTTTTAATCATCCATGTATTCTAAAGCATCATGAGAAGCTTTTGTAATTAGGGCGCAAATATTATTTCTCAGAACTCAACAACTGAAAGACCCTAAGTAAATACCTGGCTATACCCTGAGATCTGAATGATCTTGTTTATGGATATTTGCAATAAGTTTTTACATCTCTTTTGTTTTTCACAGTAGCTTGGGTATTTCAGGAGCCAGAAGGGTGACACTGTTTAAGTCAGCCATGGAAATCTATCTCCAAAGGAAAGAAAGCCAAACATATTAATTATTAAAGCTTTCAGCTAGATTCTTCTTAAAAAATTTAAAGGAAATGTAGGCCGTCTAGACCTGACAAAATAAGAAATGGCCTTCAAACAAAATGCTAGCTGAACTAGAAACAGACTAGAAATAGAAAGGAAATTTTCCTTATAGGGAGAAAGTTCAGAGGAGAGTGTTGCTTTCTTCGCACCTCTCTGGAACAAGTTGTATTTCTGTATAGCTGCAGATAATCTGTACGGACAAAGTCTACATAGGTGTCTGTCAAAGACATCTGTTAGACAAATGAAGTAAACCATTCTTTTAGATTAAAATGGTATTTTAAATTACCTTTGGAAATTCTCTTGGAGTCCTTTATCTTAAGAACTGAGGTAATAAAATTCAAGTGGTTTTCCCTCTACTTCTGTGTTTTCTGTATATTTCCCTGTCTGTTTTATTACATATACTGTTGGCTAAGTCCCAGTGATCAAGAAAGAAAGACAAGAGGAGTACTCTGAAATTTCAGTTCCACTTTAGTGTTCCTAAATTATTTTGTTCCCTTCAGTTTAGGCACCTGTTGTGGTTTAACACCAGGCAGCCTCTCGTTCAGTCTTCCCCAGTGGGATGTGGAAGACAATCAGAAATGTGACAGTGGGAAAACTCCTGGCTTGAGATAAAAGGCAGTTTAGTAGTCAAAGATAAAGCTGTGCATGCAAGCAAAGCAAAATAAGGAATTAATTCACTGCTTTCCATGGGAAGACTGGTGTTCAGCCAGCCAACCCCAGGAAAGCAGGGCTCCATCACGCATGGCAGTGGCCTTGGTAGGACAAATGGCAACCCTGCAAACACTGCCACCTTTATACTCTGAGTATGATGCCACGTGGTCTGGAATAATATCCCTGCGGTCAGTGCAGGTCAGCTGTCCCAGCTGTGTCCCCTCCAAACTCGTGCACAGGCAGCCCACTCATTAGTGTGGAGGTGAAGGGCATAGAAGGCCTTGGCTCTGTGCAACTGCTGTTCAGCCATAACTAAAACATCCTTCTGCTATCAATATAGTATCCAGCACAAATCCCAAACACAGATCCATCTATTCGCTGCTTTGGAGAGAATTAATTGTATCCCAGCTACAATCAGCATAAGCACCACAAAAAATTAAAAATCAAAACCAACCAAACAAAAACCCCAAACAGAACAAAACAAAAGTAAAACCAAAAAACTACAGTAGTCTCCAAACAGAATTCTGTTGCATTAAAAGGCAAATACATTTTTTTTGTTAATAAGCACAAATGAAAGTAGAAAATGGATGGGCCTACTCACATTCCTTTATGCTTCATTTTTGTGTAATGTGCCAGAATTAGGCTAGGCTTTTAACAAAGAATTGGAAAAAATCTCTTGTAACATGTTTCAGATGGCCAGTTCAAAGGAAATGATGGAGTGGTGAGGCTTACATGCAATTTACTGCTTTCCCAGTAAAAAAATTTCTTTTGATCCACTTTGACAGCTCTTGTTGAGAGCAAGACTATAAATGCGCAGAAGAGAAAGTGGCTTGTTAATTACACATTTGGAACTGAAATATGATGCACAATGGATTCGAGATAATGTAGACTCTAAGTGGTAGATTCCCAGTAATATGATTTTCCCAAATACAATTTATCTTGTGCACATTTTCATTGTCTGACACCTTTCAGATATCATTCTGTTAAAATCACCTTAGTTTCCTTCCTACCTTTACTGTATTTATGTTCATTACTTTCCCGGGAATTGTTTGGTAAACAATAATATTTTTCTAGGAGAAATAATGCCTGTGAATAGTGGGATATAATGAAGCTTTTCTCATTCTTACTTATGAAAATGCTAATTAATACTTTATAAGTCATATCCAGTATATGCTGGTCTCTCCAGTGAGTTAGAAAATCCTGCAACTCGCTGCTCCTCAACTCTCTGGCTCCTGTGTTTGGGAGCAGAGGATTCTGGTGGGGGTAATCCAGTTTAGCAAGTTTGCAACTACAGAGTCTGACTGTGCCTTCGTGCATCAAAGGAAAAAGTTTTTATGGATTTCTTATGGAGATGTTAATTGACATAGAATCTGTACATCATTCTTTTCTATTTTATAAACCCAGCCTAGACAATTAAGGCTATGTTCTCTTTTGAAAAGTGTTAGTGCACTTTCAAGCATCTTCCACTAATTTTATTTGTGTGCCTATTTACAACATTTGCTACAGAGAAAATTCAGTCTTTTATGCGAGTGTACAGAATGTTGAAAATACTACTAGTGGTCAGCAAGTTGTTTAAAGCTGGCAAGTGTTTCTGCAGTCCTTGTGCTTGTCCATAACACTGATTAGCATGAATCAGTAAAATGTGATTGGCATGCATGCATGTTTCAAAAAATCAAACTTCCTAATGGTATTTGTTTTGTTTGAATGGATATAAAGCATGTATGTATGTGTGTGTGTATATATATGTGTGTGTATACATATATATATTTATATATATGTATGTATGTATGCATTGAGGCAGAAAACTCTCTCTGAATCCTAATTGTTGCTCTTGTAAAACTTGTAAGGTATACATGCAATAAGTTCCCTTCAGCAAGGGGGGAGGGCTATATTGGTATGAATAAAACTAGATTTTGCTACTGTAATTCCAGTGTTTCTGTAATAAATACCAGTCTTATAGAAAATGTGAATTGGGAGTCTCTGGGTGATGTTACTCATATGGTTTAGATTTAAGTAA
>VWZN01002859.1:22975-34652 GCA_013396955.1 Regulus satrapa
TTTTTTTTTTTTTTTTCCTGTTGCTTGTCATCTAAAGCAGTAGGCTCTGCTCAGAAAAAAAGGTCATAGAGGCTTTAGTTGTTAATACTACTTAAATTCTTAGGGGTGTATTGAACAGTTATTGAAGTGACAATATATCTTTTCTCTCAAAGTCTCTTTCAAAAGTAGGTAATGAATTTATTTGACAACAAAATGCTAAGGAAGTCACTGATACTTGTTTTGGAAAAATCTCATGACCTATGTTCCTATTGTTTCCATTCCTTACTTGGAAGTTGCCTATTGTGTTAATCTGTTATGCAAATAATATCCTGTGATTCTCAAATCAATTGCAAAAAGAACATATGTGTAACAGACAGGCAATTTTAGTAATGCTTAGTCTAATGAAAGCAGGGTCCTTTCCCAAGGTGAGAGAGAGGAAAAAAAATTGATTTTTTTTGCCCAAAGTAGTCCAGATGGAACCCCAGTAGGAGGCATGCCAGTGTAAATACAAGTTTTGTTTATTTCAGGCAATGAATGCTTCACATTTCTGTTATGTTTCTTTGCCTTTCTAAATATGATATACTAATATTCAATTACTAAGTCTTCAGTGATTTTTTTTTCAGTTTTCAGTATTCTTTGCAATAAAGTGCTTATACATTTTACTTGTATAAAAAATAGGTTTACTTTATAACAAGGCTGGCTTAGAACAACTATGTAATACTTTTGCTTTCCTTTATGCTTCAGTATAGTTGAAATATTATATATTATGCCAAATAAAACACTTCAGGTAGCAAAACCATCTTATCTTGCTACATTCTTCAAAGTAATTTATGTAAGCTGTGCTGAAACAACTTTTTAGAGCCCAAAATATAAATCTAGGTTGTCATGGATACACGCATGGGAAGGCTTTCTTTATAAATATGTTAGGAGTCTGACAATTTATTTTTAGTAGAATTTTCAGAAAAGAAAAAAAAGATGTAGTACATAACCACAGCAATTATTGGTTATTCTGATTGCACTTGAATACATTTTTGTTTCTTCCTTTTCATTATCTCAAAATGTGCTTTAACAAGGAGGTTTATGTGGATGCCAAAATGGCTGATAAGGGCCCTGGATTTTTTCTCACCTATGTTACCCCCCCCTGCTTTGTATCCAGTATGTCTGAAGTGGAACTCATATATTGCTTACCACTAGTTAGAAAGTTAGCACAGGGTTAAACAGTGCTTTCAGGACTATAAAACATTCAGCCAGAATTTTTCTCCCACATTAGTTAAAATAGATACAGTAATTATGAAATAAGGCTGGATAAACTAAATAATTACTGGGACTTCCAAGTCAGGAGATACCTTCTGGTATCACATCTTCCATTTTGCTTCCTCCTTTCTGCTGCATCAGTAGTGCAAGGGCCAGTGCCCTCATACATGATTTTCTGACAATTGTAAAACACAATTGTTATAAGCCCATAATAAAAAAAAAAAAAATTAGAAGAGAAAACAATAATTAAAAAAGGAAAAATGGATTGCTGGGAGTAATTCATAGTCATGAATGTGTACTAAACAAATTACTTTAACACATTTTCTCTGAAGATTTTGATAAAATAGAAAACAGAAGAGATGATAGTTCAAAGGTCTGAAACTTTCTGTGTATTAATATGAAGTAAAACAAAAACACCAAGCCACTAAAGAGGAGAAATGGAGGGTTTACATAGAATAAACGCCACAGAATAAACACAAAATATTATTAATTACTTAAAAACACCACCATTTTTCCAAGAGTACAAAAATGTTCC
Source organism: Regulus satrapa (assembly GCA_013396955.1). Taxonomy (NCBI): domain Eukaryota; kingdom Metazoa; phylum Chordata; class Aves; order Passeriformes; family Regulidae; genus Regulus; species Regulus satrapa. The sequence continues at coordinate 24,744 of VWZN01002859.1, forward strand.
TGTCTCTGGCTTGTTGCATGAACTTTGATAGAAAAACAGATTGTATTTAGCATTTGTGCAGATCTTTCCACAGAAATACTGTTAGCTAAAAAATTTTCTAAAAATTCCACATATGAAAATATAATCCTGAGTGCTGAATTCTTGGAAGATTTTATGAAACATCAAATAATCTTGGCAAAATATTTATCAAATATATTGATACAAATACCTGTTCATTGTTATTTTCCAGGAGTTTTTTCTCCCAATAACTTCTAATTTGGTTATGTCTGTCCAGTTTCAACAGACAGTTTTCAGATTCTTCTCTTCTAAATTAGCTTAACTGCTGTAGTGGAATGATACATAACTCATAGCCATAGATGAATTAGGAAGTCTTTGTTATAAAGCTGAAAAATAATTCATGACTTGTGTCTTCAATATAACAGATACTTTATACCTAATGCAGTAGAAGCATCAAGTTCAGTGGCAACAGCACAAGAAGAATCTCTTTCTTTGCCTTCTGGGACTCAGCCATAAATCACAGAGCCAAAATTGCTGACCTAGCATATTAAGAAAGGGCTAAAAACACGAGAGGGTGAAATCATACACTTCTGGAGAGAACCTGTTATTGGTTAAGGCTGGCAGGATAGCCATCATTTGATAAAATAGAATATGGCATTACTATGTAAGGAAATTGCCTTATCTTGAGTTTATTTTTCAGATTCTGTTACTGAAGATCATAAGATACAATATGCATGTGTTTTCTTGGCATGTGACTTGAAAATCTCTGTGATAAGGATTTTTAATTATCAGTATAATTAGTGAAGTTGTACAAATTGTAGAACTCAAGTATCAGAGCACTTTAAAAATATCAAACATACTATGCCTGTTGGATGTTACAGAGCAATCTGGCTACAGTGGGAACAGTAACCTGATAAAGTCTTGCTAGGTAAGCCAAAAAATGTCCTGCAGAAAAGCCTTCCAGCAGCTTTATATTGCCAGTGGAATCTGTCCAATAAATATTGGTATGGGTGGCTAGAAGTCTATAGTAGTGATAGGGGAGCCATGAGCACAAGGCATGTTAAACAATGGTCAATTAAAGCTATGGCAAAGACCAGTTGCATAACTGAGTGACACTTAAAAAAAAAATAAAATCCTTTCTCTTCCATTTTATTTTGCTCTGTTTTCCTGTTCCCATTGACTCTGCTGTTCTGTCCCAATACTTAAGTGTGTTTTCTTTGATGAACAGAAGAAGTAAGGGCAACTTGTCTCTTTAAATAAACTAGTAGTTAGTCTGGCATGAGTAATACTACAATTGTACTGTACAAAAAAAACCCAAAAATTATTCTGTAGTGCAGTTTTATATTCCAGGTTGATTCTGCTGTCTGATATAAGAGTTTGGAACTGCATGAATAAGGGATTGTTGTTGCTATTCAATTATATATATGTATATATATATTTATATATATTAGTATGGGGGTTCAAAAACAACTTTAAAACTGACATCAAAATCAACACATTTTGATCAACACAGCATAAGATTTTTTTGATGCATGAGTGATGGCTTTTCAAAATGACTAATTTAATTTGTCTATAAATTGGAAAACAAATATGATGCAATGTAAAAGTAACAATGAATATCTAGTTTCTGAGTGGTTTTTTGGTTTGGGTTTTTTTTGGTTTTTTAAATTTCTGTGCTTCTTTTGAGCAAGGAACTACAATATTCTATATATCTGAGCAGGAAAAGGATCCAAATCCTATAACAAAAGGGATTTTTTTTTTTAAAAAAATCAGCCTCAGGAAGTGGTTAGGCAAATGCTAGCTGTGACTGCAGCTTATTTGATGCAATTGATGTGTTTTTTACTGTTGCTCTCATCTGGCACTTTTTGTGTCACCCATCTGTTGTGTCTGACTAGGAAAGTAGATTACTGTCTCTAGAGACATTGACTACTCTTCCAACAGCTTTGATCAGTGATCAGTCTAAAAAGCCCCCAAGCTTTGGTTTCTTCCCACTGTGCAAATATATAGTAATTGGAACAGACTACATGGAAAACATCATCGAGAGTTTGTTGCTGTCCAGATGTGCCTGTAACTGTTTCAGAGAAAATGTAGGTGTAAAATTCCAGGTATTCGTGAGTCCAGGATATAATGAGAATACATGTAGGCTTGGTATTTGACTTTGGAAATTAATCAAAACAAAATCCTCGAAGTGTTGAAAATACACCCAATTAAAGTTATCTGTTTGAAAGTGTATTCTAAAGTATACCACTGAAGTAATTTGTATCTCTTTGAGAAGTGTGGTTTCTGAATAATAGTGCTCGTTGCAGTATCTTTGTCCAGATTTTGCCATTCCTCATTTGTTTAATTTCATTAAGAGCTCAGCCTTGTACAATTTCTTATGTTATTCTGTGAAAGAAAATCACAAATTCCTCAGGAAATGCAGAGGATCACCAACTCTGTAAATTGTCCTCTTATTGCCTAGCAGAAGATGCTGCTCAAAATACGCATAAAAAAATTACTCACAACTATAGTCAAGCTTTATTTTTTCATTGAGGCTGAAATTTCTGTGAAGGATTTCCCAGTGGAAGTCCAAATATGCAGTTAGTTGATTCATAGTACCTGTGCAATAAGCATAATTTTGGCTCTTTACCAAATCCTTTTGCTGTTATTTTCTAGGCCCATACCGGTTCATGTTACATTGATTTGGCAATCTTCCCTGCAGCTGCTTCTGTCTTGCTGCCTGCTGTGTCTCTTCTGGCCATCAGCCACTGGGGTGCTTCCTCACAAGTGTGAGGGTGCCTCTCTGTGGTTTTCTCAATTTTGGTGGCTGAACTGTTTGCTGAGAGAGACCCCTCACCGTAAGGGCTTGGTGACCAGATTAGTTCCTCAAACGAGTATGAACAGTGGTACACAGCTGACTGAGTAGCTGGGGAAAGTGCCGAAGGCAATGCAGGAATAGCTGTCTGCACTGATGCATGTTGGTCATTATAAAAATATAGCGAAAGGGAATACTCAGGAAAGCAGATGGGTGAGTAATGAAACACTAAATGTGCTCAACACATCTGAACCAAGTGGTTGCAAGAGGCTTCATCATCAGAGGTGGTGTCTGCAGTAGGGTTCTTCACCTTTGGGAGGAGGGCAGAAGTTGTGGGGGTGAGGTATACAGAGACGTGGATGACCTGTGGAAAATGTCTTTTGGTGATCTTGGACTTTTTAATAACCCCATAGCAGAAGGCTTTTGAGTTTTTTTTTTTTTTTTTNAAGAAATGGTTTTTTGTTTTTTTTTTTTTTTTTTTTTTTTTTTTTTTTTTTTTTTTAATTAATTGCTACTTTCAAAGGGTAGTAAACAGTTTTCCAGTTCTGCAGCACTGTGAGCTGAAGTGAGGAAGTTGCCCTTGTTGCATACTGTCTCAGTCAAATGAAGAGAAGTACAGAAGTGCAAGAGAGGTGTTCTGTAGGGTTTTCATTGAATGACATAACAGTCAGGGTGAATTGCTCTCATGAGGTGTTGTATTTTTTCTGCATTTTCTCTAGCAAAATAATCAAGACTAGAAAGCACTACAACACAGTTACTTAGTAAATTTTATACCTGTATGGGAAATTATAAAGAAAATTATATTATAGGTGAAAATTGAGAAAGTATTTACATAAAGTTAAACAGCACAGATAAGAACACGATGGCTAAGATGGAAAGAAACTTTTAGCATAAACATAAATCTAAATGTATGAGCATCCTTATTTCTGTCATATGCAGAGGTTAAAGAACTGACAGCTTGCCTACACTTGAAATTCTATTTAAACTAAGATAGATTGTAATTTAAAATGCTGTATTTGTACCTAAGTAGCAATCAACCATGGACATTTCTAGGCTCAAAATATAAGTGTTATATGCCTCTGCATCTAAACCTCCTTCAAGGATAAACTTGAAAGGCTTCAGCCTGCAATTAAAGAGCAATTTCTGGTGTAATACACCATTCAGAGATACAGCTTCAATATTTAAGGGTAAGTAGATTTACAAATACTTGGAGAGCAACTGAAGGTAAAGTGGTGCAAATTATCAGTAACTGGAGAAGTGAAACCACAAATAATGGTGACTGTTCCATGTGACCTATCTGTTCAAACTTATATTTTCAATCCATAGTTTGACTTTGAGACTACTCCACTTGTGTATTTTGGAACTGGGAACAATCAAACAGGGTCTCTAGAAAAATGCTTCTGACAAGGGCTCAGTGGGTGTGCTGCACTGCCCAGTTCACCTGCTCTCTCACAAGTCTGCTTCCCCTGGTTCTCTGCAGTACTGTGTGCTGTGATACCTCTGAAATCTCCTGTGGTAGCCCAGCTAGGTGCTTTTCCAGGCAGAAGCCAGATGTAGATCAGCTAAAGTAAATATAAAGGTAGTGGGCATATAAAATAAACATATTCAATATTCATCACATCCCTATAACAATTGGGATAAAATAAAGAATACCCTTTACTTTGGCTTTTCAGTCAGTTGCCAAAAGACGTGATTTATAGCTATATACAATAATGTTCATATATTTATGCTTGAAACCATCTATGGAATTGCCTTCATCTATAGTAAATTATTTAATTAATATTTAATAAGTATATAGTATATTGCATTGCATTAGTATGTATGTCTATGTCTGGGGAAGAGGGAACTAGAAGCACGTGGAAAAAGACCTGTGAAATATCTTGGCACAGCAGAAAAAACACCTCAGGCATGCAATGGATAGAAAAGATGTGGGAGCAGTGGATTACTCTTATAATTTAATTATCAGTTGAGTTAAGCATCAGTAAAATTTGTGTCCCCTAAGAAGTTATGGCAGGCAAAAAATTAAGTGTAGTTTATCCAAATTTTATAACATAAACATACTTTCAATTTTCTGGTTTTTTGCAAGAAATTACATAAAATGGAAATGGACATAATTAAATTGAAATACGAGGTGTTGGAAAAACTCTTGCTGTTATTAGTGTAGCCCTTTATTCATTGATGTACTTCTCAATTTTTTTTAGCTTACAGCCTGGCAAAGTCACTGGACACTATACCAATGGAAGGATTTTTTTAGCACTGACTTCTAAACAAGAGCTTCTGAATTATTTCTTTTTCTATTGCCATCCTGCTGTTCCCTCCACAGACCTAGGAGATGGCTAAAATGTGTTGTGGAGAACAAGCACCTCCACTTCAGTGTGTTTTTGTAGTAGTCCCATGGTGAGCACTGCAAGCAAAGGTACCTCTATTTTTAAATGCAAGGGCAGCTCTATTTTATCTGGTATTTTCTATCCCCCTGGGAAGTGCAAGCCCTTTGGTCCAAGAGCAAGGAAGTCTTGACAAAGTGGCTCTCTAGCTACACTGTGAAGATGTCTTTCTTCTCACATTAGTTGTGTTGGGGTCTTTGACATGGTCCCTGCATCACTTTCTCTCTAAATTTGAGAGCTATGGATTTGATAGGTGAGCTATTCAGTGGATGAGTAGTTGGCTGAACAGTCACACCCAGAGAGCAGTGGTTAATTTTTTGACCAACATCTGTACAAGAATTGTCCTCCATAGGCACTCCTCTGTAGTGGCACCAGTTTGTAAAGTTTGTAAATGGCACTGAGCTGAGTGGTGCACTTGACACACTTGAAGGACAGGATGCCATCCAGTGGGAGCTGTACAAGTTTGAGCAGTAGAACCTTAGCAATCTCATGAGGTTTAACCAGGCCTTACACCTAGGTCAGGGCAAGCCCCAATATCTAAACACGCTGGGTGATGAGCAAATCAAGAGCAGCCCTGCAAAAAAGGGCTTGGGGGTGCTGGTGGACAAGAGGCTGGACAAGAGCCAACCATGGGCAGTCACACGCAGAAAAACCGTTGTGTCCTGGGCTGCATGCAAAGCAGTGCAGCCAGCAGGGCCAGGGAGTGGATTCTGCCCGTCTGCTCTGCTCTCTTGAGACCCTACCTGGAGTACTGCATCCAGCTCTGGGGGTCACGAGGACAGAGGAGGGCCACAAAGATGATCAACAGACTGGAGAGCGTCTCCTCTGAGGGCAGGCTGAGAGACTTATTGTTATTCAGCCTGAAGAAGAGAAGGCTCTGGAGAGATCCTCAGCAGTCTCCCACAACTGAAGGTACCTCTAGGAAAGATGGGGACACATGTTTTATCATGACCTCTTGTGATGGAAAAGGGGCAGTGATTTTTAAACTGAAGGAGATTGAGATTGAGATTGATCTATATATATATAAGGAGGGGTTTTTTTGTTTTTTGTTTGTTTGTTTGTTTTTGTTTTTTGTTTTTTAAGATGGGGGGAGGGGGGTAAAATACTGGTAGAAGTTGCCAGAAAAGTGGTTGATTGCTAATTTCTGGAGACACTCAAAGTCAAGTTGGGCAGGACTCTGGCCAGTTTTACTTCAAGATGTCCCTGCTTATTGCAAGGATCTTGCACTAGATTACTTTTAAAGGTCCCTTCCAAACCAAACTATTCTATGCTTTTATGATTCTTGTATATGATGTACATAGGAAAAACAGGTGTGATATCATGGGAAAACTCTTCTGCTTGATATTTTTCCACAGGTAGACAGTGGCTATGAAAAGGAGCCATGCTGACCAATACAGCTCTCTCATTAACTGGTCCTGCCTTTTCTGTCTTTCATGCACAGCATCTCTTATTTCATAAAGAAATTGGGATAAAATTAGGACAGCATAGGAGAATAGTTTTGGGGTTTGGTTATAATACTTTTTTGTTCAATTTTGCTCTCAGCTTGAAAATGTTGGACATTGCTGATGTGCTAAGAGCAGTCTGGGTGCTAATGTATTTCTCAGAAACTTTTGGTTCTGTAGCACATCCAGGGGTATTAAATTTTACCGTATCAGAGCTTTCTAAGCGTAAAATTATTGGCATGATAGATTGCAGGAATCAAAAAAGAGCTGGTAAAAAAAATTCTTTCCATGAACAATAGGTTTAAGAAGGATAGAAATCTCTCTGAGTTGTAGGAAGCAATGGAATTTATCTTCTATTTTCTTTTTTCTCCTGTGGTACCAAAGGTGCTCCTTTGCAAGAAACAAAGAACTAGAGATGCATAGTGATGGTGCAGTGAGCATGTTTCAAGGAAAAACATGGTTTAATATCAAAATGGCAACTCTGTCTTTTAAATCTAGTGAAGTAGGTCTTTGATTCTAGTGGCATTTCTACAACTTTGCATCTCCTAATAGGCCTCTGGTTGTAGGAGCTGATCTGATCTGAGCACTTGCTTTTTCCAACAGACATAGGAGAAATATAAAATTCAAACTCTAACTTTTTCACTGAAGTGATAAAAAGTCCCCCAAACCACACAAACATCCATCCCTCCCCGCATCCCCAATTATATTCCTAAATTTCACTACTATTTTTAATCATTATTGTCAAAATCTCGGGAGGGGAAAAAAAAAAAAAACCTTTTCAAAATTTCCTTCTATACTTTCCAAATCTTCACCATCTATGCTTATCAAAAATGGGAGTAGGAAATTGGGGCTGTGATGGGAATACAAAGAAATCTCCTTGCTTCAGTTTCCTTATATTTTCACTTAATGGCTTCAACATCATTACATTATTGCTTATAGGTAAGAAACATACAGTAAAAATAAAACTAATCAAGGCTTGGCCTTAAGGACAAGCAATTTTAATGGTCTACCCAAAAACACCCAAGGATTTTGTGGTGGAAGATCATCCTGTCTCATGATAATGTCCTGTCCATCAAAGCTTCCTCACTGCCACTGACAGAAGTTCATATCCTTGCGCTCACTTTGTGCAAATACAAATTATTAGGCAAAGTAAAAAGCCAAGGAAAATAGACATGTGAATAAGGATTGGTGCGTATTAAACACTGCAGCATATAACAACGCTCATCCCTAAGGTACTGTTTGCAGAAGAAGGCAATGATAGAACCCATCTCAAAGACAGGAGGCTCTGTGGAAGCTAGAAGATACATTGGGATCACTATTTTTGGTTTATTAAAGCTATGTGTTATGTTTCTTGTGTTTATCTCTCTAGCATCTTCAGAGCCATTACTCTAGTAACTATTGAAAAGAAGGGTGGCATGCATGACTCCTTTGTCTCCTTTGTGCCAAGCACACAGGCTGAATATTTTGCTTTAAAGTAGATAATGGAAAGTGGATGGGAAAGGGATAAGGTGATTGTGAGCATGGCACCTTCCCAAGAAACTCTTTCCTGAACCTCAAAGGTAAAAAAATTCTATGTATTACTTGAGGGGGGTGTGGATAGGGAGAAGCCATGGTCTTGAGTGCTGTGAGTTCTTGTCTCTGATTTGAGTCCTTTTCCTTCTTTTACCTGTGGACCCCAAAAGCCTAATTATTGGACATGATTACCTTTACAGCTGAACAAAGCTACCACATCTTCTAAGGTGCATACTATTTTAAGTCAGGATTTTTTTCCCTACTTGATACATTATGTGTCTTTTATACAGTCTTGGGAAAGCAGTTGCAGATTATCATATTTATTTATTCATGCTTAATTTCACTATCAATGCAAGGGTTTTTTTCCTCCTTTCATAAAATAAATACATTCAGAACTCAAACAAGAGGCATTTAAATATGTATAATTTTAACTAGCTGCACAGTCACGACCAGAAATTCATCTGCACATCTTTTGTGACTAAGTCATGTTTCCTGGTGTCCTACCCACTCCATTCTACAGACAACTCATGGTCTAGTCCCTGTACATTTGAGGTTCTGTAATTTTGCCATGTACAGTGGGGTGGAACAAGTGAGACCTCTTCTGGTGCACAATCAGTCTTGCACTTTGTTCTTGGAATTTATATTCTAGGCAGAAGAATTTTGAATCCAACGCTGACATTGAATAAGAACCTTTACACAATTCCTGAGAGGCTACAGAGAAGAGGAGCTGATTGGTATGCCTATGTTCAAAAGAAACAATAGTCTTCATCTCCTTGCACTCATTTGGACAATTATTCAGCTTTACTGATGAATGTAGATGCCATACTAGGAATAAATTATAAATAGAGGTGAAATATATGTGCTTTATGGGATTAAAAGGAAATGTGAAAATGCCAGATGGGTGAATCCTAGCTAAGCAAATTGAATGTGTACTTCCTAAGTTCAGTTATGAGAGATTTAAACTTTACGGAGAAGCAGTAAAGTTTAAGAAGGTGTTTTCATCCATAATCTGAGTAAAAACTGGTCATTACTGGCAACATGAAAAATTACCATTGTTTTATAGAATGGTTATTTTACACTTCCTAACTCTTCTGTCGTGTAATCTTCATGTCCCACCAAAAAAAAAAAAAAAAAAAAAAAAAAAAAAAAAACAAAAGGAAAAAAAAAAAGGNAAAAAGGCAGTGGGAATAAGCTGTTTCTTCTCTGACTGGAAAGCTGCCATTAAGAACATCTCCATTATCTGGGAAGACCATTTACTGCCCCGAATGGAAACATATTTTGCCTTACTTGAATTGACCGAGTACTATTACTTCACGTGTTTTCATATTTTTGATAGAATTATTTAGTGAGCACATTTAATATTCAAACGAGCCCGAGCCGAATGGGCTTGGCTTTGTCTGAGAGGATTTTTTGCCTGTATGCGTTCGTTAGCACTCGTGCTGCTATAGTACAGCTTCCAACCACTGACACTTGCCACTAGCACACCGATACTACGCCAGGTCAATTAAATGCTGCCTAGGGCCATTGTATCNCAGCCCAGCCCATCCTAACCCAGCTCGTCGTGAGCCAGCCCAGCCGAGCCCAGTCCGTGCCCTGCGGCACCGCGGGCGGGACGCGCCGAGCGTGGGATGCCCGCGCCCCGGAGGGCGGCTTCCGCGGTAGGCGCTGCCAGGGCTGCGGCTGATCGCCCGCTGGGATTTGCGGACAGTCATGAGCCAGACCGAGGCGCCCCGGCCACTCAACTGGACCATCCGGAAGCTGTGCCATGCCGCCTTCCTCC
>VWZN01002874.1:0-10364 GCA_013396955.1 Regulus satrapa
TTGTTTGTTTGTTTCTTTGGTTCTTTGTCCACTTTTCCTCATAGCACCCTGCCCTTGTAACATCCCATAAGGACAAGTTAAAAATGTCAAATGAATTCCCTTGTAGCTGCTAATGTATCATGAATCACATAATTGCATTTCAGGTGCTGTTTAAAATCTGACAGAGATAAATTTAAGTTAGTGGTAAGTATAATAACAACAGAACTAGACAGACGTTGAACAAATAAAGTGAAAAAATTTCAGATTGCTCTGAATTGCAGCAAGGTTTTGCCTGTTTTCAGTTTCCCTTATTGTACTCCTTACTATCTTTCTACTGTCCATATGAAAATTTCCAAGTTTACTTAGACTGTGGTCAGTCCCACAAGGCATGTGGATGAGACTGTCCCCAGAACTTAAGCACAGGCCATTAAATGCAGACTGTAACTCACTGGCAGACCTGCTCTGTGTAATGCTTATCCTGCAGGATCTGTGCACTTCATTGTCTCAGCACCTCCAACTGCTGATGTGTCCTCTATGTCCATCTTCTGCCTTTATGACTTAGCTGGCATTGCTATTGATGACTGGACCATTAAAGTGAATCATTAGTGTAGACTGAGCACAACTAAAGGGAATAATTTTATAATAGAAGTTTTAATAAATTTGCAATTGTTACATGTCAGTTTTTGTCACGCTTTCACCAAATAAATGTTATGTTTTAAACTTATGGTCTACTATGGTCTACAAATTTTTGCAAACAATCCAGAAGAAATGTCTCCTTCAAAAATTAAATCTTGTTTTATGTAAGAAGTGATACTGAAATACTTGAAAGTAGTCAGAACCTGAATAAAATGGGGAAGAACTTTCTTTAAATTTACATACTTATAAAAGTGGAAGTGCTTTGTTATGGCTTTAATTTGAAAGATTTGGTTTAAAACTTAGTGATGAAACAAGGATGCTGTCAGTAGAGACAGTGTAAATACAAAGACAATATTTGGTTGTGGGCACAAACCTGTGACCTTCAACAAGAGCTGAAAAGTCTTTGCTCTCTGTCTCAGATGGGGCCCCTGTGCCATATCTCAGTGTCTGGCTGGACACTACCAGTGACCCCTCCACTGCTTTCCTTAGTAATATTTCCACAATATTTACACCCAGGAAAGGAAGAGTAAACATAAACAGTTTCTTCAGATATTGCATGTCTGAGCAGTAATTATTTATCAAAAAATATTCAACTATTTCTGTCTAATAAGATGGTAGTAAGAGTGATGAAAGAGAAATTTTGTGGTCACTTGCTCCAGGCAGCACACTGGCTTTGCGTGCCAATTAAAATTCCCTGGTAGAAGTCAGGGATTGTGATGTGTGGTAGGTCACCATAGGTTGAAATACTGAGTTAAGCTCAGTACTCAGTGTGATCAGCTCCTTTCTTGCTCATTTGAGGATTACCACTGAAACTTGTCCCTCTGAGATGTTTTTCTGTCTTTTCACAAAGAAAAAGGCACTTCCCCTCCTCTCCCGCCCCCCCACCCACCTTCCAAATCTTGCTATAGGATTTAATTGTAAATTTTACTGCTAGGGTACCGCAGCCATTTTAGTGCTCTCAACCTCAGTCTCAATGTGTCACAGCAGCAGCAAATTATTTTGTCAGTTTGTATTTTAATGAGAGCTAGGATTAGCTGAAATTGAAATTAGCTGCTGTAGTTCATGGCGTTCAATTTTCCTAATCCCCGCCTCATCAAAATATTCACCAAGCTGGTTCTTTCAAACTTGCACTTTACTTCTTAGAGCATTTATATGAATAGAAATGTAGCTATTTCAGGTATTAAGTGAATTTATAACTTCTGTGGAGTAGGATGCTTCTTCACTTATTTTAAATTCATTTATGGACATCAGCAACATGAAGTGCTTTCCGTCCTCTGATGTGAAATAAAAGTGGAACCAGTAGCCACCTGACTTGATTGAACAGCTCTGTTTTCCTTTCTCCCATGCTCTTACTACCACTATTGTATTTCTCCCAGCCTTTTCTTGTTTTGCTAATTCTGTTATTTTTCCTTTGTCTGTGTTCTCTGCCCTAGAGCCTCGAGCTACCCTGCAGAGCTGGTTCAAAAGCTGTCAATTCAGCAAAGCAAAAAAGCACAAGGCAAGCTAGATCCAATTGTTAATTACAGGACAAGTTGTCAGGATTTGTGAACTTCAGCAGATGATTAAAGAGAAAATTGTGAAATGATAAAATACTTAAAATCCAGGTGGAAGCAAGAAGCTTCCAAGTAAATGTTCTGTGTTTAAGAAACAAGAATTCAGAAATACATACCAAACCAAGCTGGGAGACTCCATGTTCTACATTTTTCTTTGTTTCCTTTACTCTCTCAACCTAAAATCCCAGCTCTGTAGAGTTAGCTGATGGTCATCTATACATGCAGAATTTCTTTCTGAATCACTGGACATGCACTAAAAATTGAGTTTTTCAATATATTTTTTTTCCACTCTGAAGTTTATTTCATTAACATTGATGATATTACATTGTAAAGCAGATATTTAAGAGTGTATTTATAGGAAAAGGTAAATGTATTATAATATTGAATTGTTATTACAGTTAATACTAAATTTTATGAACCATGTTAGATATGATCTGTCAAATGAACTGCATCAATATAATTTTTCATCATCAATGAACTGGAAAATATACTTTTTAATTTTTTTCTCATGCAATTATTTAAAACTTTTATGTTGGTGGGTTTTGTTTAGTATTTGGGTAATTTAAAGGTGTGGCACAAGCTCAAAAGGTATATTTCACAGCGATAAATATGAGGAATCTTCTCACTGAATGGTTACTGGAAAATCACAGCAGCTATGTAAATTTCAATTTACATAGAAATCTGCTTTCTTCTGAGGCATTTTTCTACTCTTTGATAATGTTTTTCCTGTGGAATAATATGCTTCTACTTCAGTAGTTTCACAGAAGTAGAAGCTATAGCAAATAGAACTCTGCAATTATTCTATGTACTTGTGGGTTCGCTTATAGCAGTGTAATCCATTCTGGGAAAAGTACAGGGTGTAACTATAATTTGAGACTGATTTAATCCACAGCTCTTTTCTGTTGTGCTTTATTTTCTAAGTAATTACTGAAACAAGTGAAAACCAGATTGTTTTCATCGTAACTGTGAAATAGATTTACCACTTTAGTCTGATTTTTTCTTTTCCATTTTGCATTAGATGAGACAGAGAAGAAACAGCTGTGGCCCATTTTGGCTGGGGGTCCCAGCCATGGGCAAGCTGTGTGCATACAGCAATGGAGAGCCAGCACTGTGTCTGGGCATTGCAGACAAAAATGTGTGTGGAGGCTGGGGTAAGAGGAGTCACTGAGGCTCTGAGTACATCCAGAAAAGCTGCAGTTATAGGGTTTTTGGGAGCTGCTCTGCTGTGTGGAGCCCAGGTCAGCCCCCAGGCCAAGTCAGAGTTCCAAAGTGCTATGACAGTCTCTCCTTTTGAGCTGGGAAGGTGACAACCTGTGAGACATGGTATCTAGCATCTATAATAGACTGCTTTAAAATGTCTGTCACTGCATTCTTATTTAAAAAAAAAAAAAAAAAATTAGATCTGTGTAAGACTGTTGCAGGATTACAATGGAAGTATCTTCTCTTTGTTTGTGTACTGTACACTTTGCAATTTGCAAAAAAAAGCTTCATATTAAGCATCTTTGAACAGCATGCCATTAACAAATAAGAAGCTTATAATTAAATAGAATGGCTAAGCCCTTTCTTCTCTCTTTGACTGGGTGTAGAGGTGTGTGCTACCTTTCTAAAGTTGCAGTGACTCTTAGTAAAGAATAAACTGATTTGCTGTGTAATTTTGGCTGAAATAGAGTTACTTTTCTTTACAGTAGCTGGTGTGGGGCTGTGGATTGCGTTATGCTGGAAACAGTTTTGATAATGCAACAACGTTTGGGTTATTGCTGAGCTGGGATTGTACAGTCAAGTCCCTTTCTACTCCTCACCCCATGCTGCCAGCAAGAAGCCTGGAAGTGCACAAGGAGCTGGGAGGAGACACAGCTGGACAGCTGAACCCAGCTGACCCAAGGGATATCCCAAACCATATGGCTTCATTCTCAGTGTATAAACTGTGGGGAGGTTAGTGGGGAACGTGGGCTGCTGTCTGGGGACTGTCGGCCATCAGTCAGCTGGTGCTGAGCAATTGTTTTTATTTGCATCACTTGCCTTCCTTGGATTTTACTTCTGGTGGGTTTTTTTTCCCTTTCTGTTACAATTTATTGTTTTGTTGATTTGGGTTTTTGTTTGTTTGCTTGTTTGTTTTTGTTTTTGGTTTTTTTTTGTTTGGTTGGTTTTTCTTCTTAATTATTGTTTCAGTTATTAAGCTGTCCTTAACTCATGAGTTTTCTTGCTTTTATCCTTCTAATTCTCTTCCCCCACCCTGCCAGGGCAGTGAGTGAGCAGCTATGTGGGGCTTAGATGCTGGTGGGGGATAAATCAGGACACTTGGAATTACCAATTCTACCTTAGATTTGTCATACTTAATTCTTTGACTGTAGCCAAATTGTATTCTCAAACCAGCTTCTAATGGACATAATTAGAATGATTAGAGTTCACTGAACTACAGCTAAAATTTTATATGAGGACACAGCTGTAAAAATTTCCCTGAAATAATTGTATTAATGATCATTTGATACCTATATAAAACTTTCTTTCTTATAAAGAAATAAGTAAAATAGACTGAAGTGCTTTCATCAAATAAATCAATATAACTGAAGAATTAAATAACAGTTAAACTATTAAGTGTTAATTCATTACCCTTGCTTGTATTTAAGTATGTCAAAATGTGATTTTGTACATTTGCAATTACAGACTAAAAATAAGGAACTACCTTTATGAAAATTAAAAAAATCTATTGTTTCTTAGAATTCTGCCTGCTGTACAAAATTTCCCAATTTTGTCCATGGCACCTGAGAAATTAACATCTCCTTCAGAAAGGAACAATGTTCAGCAAATGACCTTCATCATTAGTCATCCATATCTGTTTGACACTGCTGACTGCCAAAAGAGAAATAATTTCCTGAGTAAAAAGATGGGCAAAATGAGATTAACATTTGCCCCTTCACAAGTCATTTAACATGAGCTCCTCCTCAAACCAATAAGTATCTGGGAACCCAGTGAACATTTGATTCCAGGAAACCTGGAGCTGCTGTGCTTTAAAGTTTCTATCTAGAATTCAGTTCTGGTTTTCAAATGAGCGTCATCAACAATAAAGTCTTCTGAAGATTGTTATGACAAGCCCTGCAAGTGCTTTTTGAAAAGGGAGTATGTGTTGCTAAGAGTTATCATCTGGTTTCATTGCAAACTGTCACTTCCAGATTTTCTTTCCTTTCATTTTGTAAGGCATAGAGATCTGTCACCTTCAGAATCAGGGGAGGAATAAGTGACTATTGAAGCCTTATAACTCTTTACCAGTGACAGCAAAATCTTAAAGATTTAGAACAAATAGCCCTTATGCTTTCTGAGGTGAAATTAAAAGTATTTTTCTTATTCTTCGGAGTAAAATAGAAACAATAACTGCAAAATACACAGAAATAACCTGGGGCACTGTATGAGAAATCAGCACAAGGAGTTGGATTTCTTTGCTGCCTTCTAGGCATTTTTAGAAGGTATGGAAGTATCAGAGGAATAAGTAATTTTTATAGTTGTTTACCTGTGGGAGACTAAATCCTGCAAGGTCATGAGGTAAGAGACTGTTGGAAAGTAATTTACAACTTTAAAAATTATTTTGCACCTTGGTCAAAAATTAGAGGAATCTATTTCCTTGAAATTTCATAATATGTAGTAAAAAACAGAAAACAAAATATCCTGATGTTTAGAGGAGAAGTTTATGTTTGTTTGTGTTTTTTTAATGAGTAAAATTGTAGGATTTTTTTAGGGACCATATCATGGACTGTGGTTTCAATATTAGGTCACAATATTATCTTTGCTTAAAATTCCCATGCCATTCGTATAGATTTTTTTGCACCTTCTGTTATAATAGATTTTATTCAAAACTCATTTGAATTACTTTTAATTTACCTAATTTGTTTAACTATGGAGTCAGAATTCCTTAGGCTAGAAGTCAAAGTAATGAATGAGCATAAATACCTTCAAATCCTTCTGAATGTTACCAAATTCTGTGGAGTAAAAATTTTAAATGGTATGTCTTTACAGTAAAGTTCATGTTTTATGCCTTTATTTGGATGGAATTCTGATTTTTTTCCAATAAATCACTTTCAATAAAAATACTTTCAGCTTGACCCAACTTGGAATACAAATAAAAAAACCACATTTCTCTGTTTTAAAATTAGGGGAAATGGCCTTTGCTTGATTAAATAACTTGATAAGCACATACAATGGATCAGGTGTGTATCTCTATATGACCCTCAGATTTCTTGTGGCAGAGCTCCAGTGTGTCTGTAGATTATACCCAGCCCCAAAATCTTCCATTCATTCACCTTGATGTAGACAGTAGAAGATGTGAGGCAGAAGAAAGCATAACTGTACAAGATAAACAGCCTTTTATTTTATAAAACTGGAGCCCCAAAATGCCATTGAGTAACACAAAACTCTGCTGAAACTCTCCTGAACTGGGACCCATTGCAGCTGTGATGTACCCAGTACCAGCCTTTCCACTCCAGCCCAGCTGAGGACGCACTGGAAGGTGAAAAACCCAAAGTTTTCCAGGTAAGAAATACACAGAACTGCTTCCTATTTTATGCCTTTTATAATAAAGATTTAAAAAGTAATAAAATAGAATAATGATGAAATGAGGCAGAAAAGACAGATACTCTACCACAACCTGAAAGCAAAACAGTGAGATGTGATCCAGAGGAAACTGGCATATGAATCATGGTTTAATTTATTGCACTTTCTGATCCATGTCTTACTTGGTTTCCCCTTATTTGCAGCCCTATTAAAGCTTTAATGTCAGTAGTAGAATGGAAACACAAGGCTGAATTTCCATCTGCTGTCTGTGCCCACATAGCCCAACATGATTGGCCCAGATGACAAAGAGCCTGACGGGACAGTCACCCACACAGCAGTTCAATTGCTCTAGCCTTGGTTTCATTTACACCATGTAATTACTTTTGGTTAATGCAGGGACTGATTTGCATGTATTATGCAGGCTCTGTATTAAGTCAGGGCCTCTCTATTGCCTGAAGCAGGCTCCCAGTGCGTGTAGCTGCACTTTGCACTGAAAGGGAAACAAGCAGCAGGAGGGATGATTCTTTCAGGACAAGCCTGGGAAGCCTCAGTGTTGCTCTTGGCCCAGAAAGGTGACTCCAGCCTCACTGACATTGCTGAAGTATTTCTAGCCTGACTGGAGTCTTGATCAGCAGCACACTGTGACTGCAGTGCTGTTCTACAGAGTGAACATTTGAGTGACAAAAACATCAATCCATTCTTTTTCTTGCCTACTTTTGATAGAACAAGGTGTCTGGGCTTCATTTCCCCATTAAAAGGCAGAATCAACACCCAACTTGTCCTTTTCTTTATTTAGCGTACTTTTTACTTTCATGACTTTGGGATATGCAGATGCTGGCAGAGAAATCAATTATACAGATTAGCAGTGTTCTACTTAAAACTTATATTTGTCTTTGGAAGATCTGCTGACTTCTGCTTTTGTGATGCCTTCAGAATCTTCCTTTTCTCTCTGTGGCTGCACCAAATCAATGGTGAAAGGGGAAGGGTACAGGTTTACAGTCCTATTGACTTTGTTCTTTTACAAGACATCTTTACCCTGAATGCAAACTCTTTTTCCTACAATATAATTTGGATCATGAATGCCTTTTAATTCTTTTCTTGTTCTTGAGCCAGCAGTCATTTTTTTGGGTACTCTCTTTGAAGGTTTTTCTGAATGGAAAGTCACAGTCTCAGTGGGAGACACATTTTAAAGGTAATGCAAAGCAGAAAAATATTCCTTAGGTTTGCAATTAAGCTAGAAAGTTACTTCCTTTAGAAGTAACTCAGCTCTCCAGCACTGACAAATTTAGCCTTTCTAGATGGGAAAGTTATTCTGAAGAATTAGAGGTAATATTTTTTTTTATTCTGATACGTTTTTTCTATTTTATTACTTCATTAGTTTATTCCAATTTATCCCTTTCTAAGGCACTTTTTGTAATCTTCTCCTAACACATATTTAAATGTTGCAGGCTTTTATGGTTGGCTGTCAAGTCACCATTTTGCTGTCACATAAACAAACAATCTTATTTCAGTTAAGACCTTTATTAGCCTCTCCATCATTTTCTTTGTTTTATTATCCAAGTCCAGTTTACCTCTGTCCTTCCTTCAGTGGTGTGCAAAGATTACAAAACAGTCTAAGAGTTGGAAGTGCACTCCCAGGCTGCAGATGCTTTCCTTCATTTATTTTGACTGAGTCTGATCCGTGTCCTGAATATTGCTCATGTGGCAAAAGAGACATTCAGCTTTGAAAATAAGCTTGAGATTCCTTTTTGATCCTCTTCATGGTACATGAATACACATAGAAATATATTATAAATATTTATAACAGTACACTTATAATATATTTATAATATTATATTTATGATATTTATAAATATATATCATATACTATTGAAATATGATAAATTCTAGAGATGTGAAAATGCTGACCTGATCACTCATAAAATAATAATAAAAATATGTTTCTAGACATTGATGTATTCTCAAACTTTTCTCTGTACTTCCAGGTAAAAGATTTTGCCTGTAAATATACTCCATAGATGCTATTCTGTTTTTAGAAGAGGCAGCTATCATGCATAGCATAGGATCAGCTGAAACATAAACAACAACATTATCTGATACTACTTCTGAGTTAAGATTTATGTTTAACTGAACTTCACTCAACACAAAATTGCAAAATGAGAGATTTACAGATTTCATCTTGCTCAAATGTTAGAAACCATTGAATAGCTCAATATTGTCATGTAGGGTGAAAAAATTTCTTAACAGAAGTAAAAATTCACCAGAATAACAATATAAAATCTGATTTATCAGTTTGACATCTGCTCCATGTTTTGCTTTAGGAAGCACTTAATTAGATCTGCTATGGCTCTAGGCCTTCCTTGTAACAATATGTGTAATTTGTTCAAAGTAGTTAAAAAATGTATTTGTGCTTCCTCTCTGAATAGAGCTGCCTCTCTGTATCAGTCATAGTGGAGAAATCCATGACTTTATCTAAAGTAATTATTTAGTTTAAAATCAATTTCATGAACAAGCTGGGGATGTAATTGCAAAGAGAAATACTTTTAAATGATCTGTCACGAGAGGACGATGCTGTACAAATCCCAGAAATAAAGAAGCAGTCTCCCTAGCCCGAGCAAGTTCTCCCCTCAGTCTCCTGACTCTGGTCTGACACAGGTATTGATTGATGTTGATTGCATTCTGCATCAGGAAAGGAAATTTAATTGAGTCAGTGGTAAAACCTTTCCAAATGGACAGTCATACTTATGGTAGATGATAATTCTAAATGAAGTGTTCTAAAGTTTCCTTTTCATAAGCAACTTGTGATCCCTTGGTAAATGAAAGGGTAAATAAACAGCACTGTTGGTGTGCTGAATCACTTTATTTCTCTCAAACATTAACCAGTGAGAAAGATCCAATAAAATTAATTGTCTTGACCTTTCTTATTGCTCCTAAAATTTCTTCTTGACACATTTTGCAATTAAGACTGTTTTTAACATTTCTTTGTTGATGGTTTTTCAAGGTCTCTATACCTACAAGCCATAAATGATTAGTGAATTAATTTTGATTTTAAACATTATGAGACAATTTTGTTTTGACCATAGGTGTGCTCACTCCCATTTTTTGTTTTATTTTGTGCCTAATGACATCAAAATGATGCCGTCAGAAATAAAGTGTCTTATAGATCTTTTGAGCAAAAGACAGAAAGAATTTTTATAAACATTTAAGCCCTTTATACTCTTTTAGTTTAATTGCTGCCTGAAGAGCTTACTTGGTGTTTGAAATGTACTTTTCT
This sequence comes from Regulus satrapa, assembly GCA_013396955.1. Lineage (NCBI taxonomy): Eukaryota > Metazoa > Chordata > Aves > Passeriformes > Regulidae > Regulus > Regulus satrapa. Next base: position 9,985 of record VWZN01002874.1, read on the forward strand.
TGTAGAAATCAGTAGCAAAAATTGACAAAAGAGTGAGGATCCACCTGTGGCTTTCCCATAGGAGAAACATAGTATCTTTGGGTCTAATAAACCCCTACTCTGTAGTTTGGAAAATACAGAAAGCTTAAATATGTAGAGGGCGTGGTAAGAGTGCTTTCAGTAGTTTTTATACAAAATGTGAATGAAACTGAGAATTATTAGCTTGGAGCTTGGAAGAAGGTTTCACTTTCCCTGAAAACAGCATATTTTGTAATAGTTATTGCTGAGAACACTAGGCTGCTATACACATTAACCTTCAGAAAAATGTAATTAGATATTTAAAAGCAGCTTAGCTAAGATGAAATTCCATCTTCTTTAGGATGTTTAGAACTGCCAATATT
>VWZN01002880.1:4631-14786 GCA_013396955.1 Regulus satrapa
ATATTTATATATATATGAAAATAAGAAATAAGCAAAGATGCTTTCAAAATTAGTTTCAAAAAAGACTGAAATACATAGCTAGTCTGCCAGAGTTGAATTAATGAAACATTCAGCTTCATGTTAAGTCATTGTGATTCACTTTAAAGTAGTTTCACTGCTTCTAATTTGGTATAGGAAAAATGATAGGTTCTAAGAGCCTAAGAAAATGACCCTAACAAACCCCAACAGAAGCTGCTCAGAATTAAAGGAAGAAAGTGCAACAGAGTTCTCCTATGAAAAAATAGCAGACATTCTCATTGAACAGATCCGACCCCTAAGCTTGATTTAAAGGTACTTTTATCTAACAGCACTTGTTAGCTTGTTCCATCTCTGGTGATACCAGCCAGTTACCAGTAACACTTCATTTCATTCACACCTTGAGCACAGCCTCAGTCCTTCAGTAGGCAGAAAGCCTCTTCAGCTCTCCTCCATTCCTACTCCTTCCTCATTTTCTCCCTCCAGCAAACAATTCTGCCTTAATCCCACAAGCAGGTTAATTAACCTTTGCTTTTCTATTTGCATTGCAATATTCCATCATCATCCACTACCAATAATCCAATATTCTCCTTTGTAGACAATAGCAGAGGCCATACCTGCAGGTTAGATATTTGGAGAACATTTTAGAGCTATTTTAGCTATATCTGCAGCTAGCTATTTAGTGAATTAGAACAACAAAATATGTATAAGAAAATAAGAAACAAAGAAACTTATATAAGAAAAACAAACAACTCCACCTTTCTGTTATGATTCTTAACTGTCTGTAATGATGTCAGCTCATGCTTTGCTACTTGGATTTCCAAACAGCAGCTTGCATATACTTCACCAGGATATTTTTCTCTAAATGAGAGGATTCCAGCAGTCTAAAGTGGCCTAACAATTTTTTAACTAAAAGATGAGGCTAGTACTTTGCGTTAATATAGATGTTACTCATCCAAATTTAACAGTTTCCAAATTGGTTTTGTGTGGAAAATAGTAAAGGAATAAAGCTGAGCCTTTCAGTGAATCACATGTCTTAAAGGCCTTCATAAATAGTTTTTTTCAGGGAAATGCATGCACAGACAGGCTTTTAAAATCTATATAACCTCCTAATCTATGATCCTTATGTAAATTAGCAGCTGAGTTTTTAGACTTCTTTTTTAGATTTTCACATCTTTCTCACAAAGAACTTTACTAATCTACATTGCCAGGGAGTGTATTCCTAAAATCATTTTAATATTGAGTTGTACTTTTTGATGCACTTGGAAGCAAATGTTCTTTGTTCTGTAATGCAGTATTTTAGATATTTCCTTTCATGGGAATCTGAAACATTATTACTAGAATAACAGATTCCCACTTATCTGATATAGGCAGAACTCATTATTTCAGAAATGCTGACATTGATGAATATTGCTAATAAAGAGCCAAATCCATTGGTCCGAAAGAAGACAAAAAACATACGCACTGGTCTATTTTCTTTTTCTGTGTACAAACAGTCAGATGACATTTGGCATGTTTTGTAAAATTACAGCCCAAAAGGAAAACACTGATTTATGCAGGATACACCTTCATTGCATTTGGGAACACAGCAAGAATCCCCATTTTGCTGAGAATGTTTTTTAATAGGTTAGGCATGCAAAAATAAGTTACAAATCCCTGCTGCATCCTAATATGCAGTGTTTAGGAAATGAACTTCTGTTTTAAAAGGCTGTCAATCAGTGAAAATTGTTTAAGAAATATCATTTGAGATCTTAATTCCACTTTACTTTCTATGCCCACTCCCAGAAACAGAAGTATCATTTTGCCATATAACGTCAATCATCTTGAGGATCAATATGACATTGTTACCTGGTGTCAAAAATCAATTGGAATTTTTATCACACATGAACTTCATGAAGATGATGCAATATGGTGCAGAAATATCCATGTACATATTAAAAATGTTTTAAGACTGCTTTCAACTCTCATATGAGAAACTTCAAATGGATAGGTAGAAAATAGTAAATTAGAAAGGAAAATAATACATCTTGTGATGCATATTTATTCAATAACACAATATACTGATTTGACTGGGATATAGTTAATTTTCTTTACAGCAGTCCCTGCAGCAGTGTTTTGGATTCGTGGCCAAAATGGTATTAATGACACAGAAATGTGCTCACACAGCATTAAGGCCTTTTCTGCTTTTCAAACAGTGCCAGCAGTGAGGAGGTGCACAAGAAAGAGAAGACACAGCCAGGACTGGTGACCCAAACTGACCAAAGGGATATCCCAGTCCATATGGCATCATGCTCAGCATATAAAGCTGAGAGAAGGTGGGGGATGTTTGGAGTGATGGCATTTTTCTTCCCATTTGTCTCTGCAAACTGTGATGGGCTCTGCTCTCCTGGAGATGGCTGAACACTTGTCTCACATGGGAAGCAGTGGATTAATTCTTTGTTTTGCTCCACTTGTGTGTGCAGATTTTGCTTTCCCTATTAAACAGTCTTAATCTCATGAGTTTTCTATCTTTTACTCTTCCAATTCTCTTCTCCATCCACTGGGGCAGATTGACCGAACAGCTAAGCGGGGTAGTAGTTTACTACAACAGAGGAAAAGCCTATATTTGCCTCATGTTTGAGCATGCACAGCTTTTCTAATGACATCAATCTTTGGAGAGTTTGATATGCTTGTAAGTCTGCCCAATTTAATTTTTCATGCTGTTAAAATGATTACATAACTGACCTTAGTAATTTCCATAAAGTTACCAAGTGCAAAAGAGGAAACACCGTTAGACAAATTCATCTATCTTAGTGTAGTAAGAGTCTCATAATATCCAAAATAGGGAACTACTCATTTAAACAAAACAAATTTGTCCATACTTCAGAAAAGCAGTTCCAGGTACCCTTTTCAGGTACTGTGAGATATACCGCACTAAATAGCATCCTAAATAAGTGTTTTCTGAAAAAAAAATACATTTTTTTAGAAATTTAATTGACTATATTCCAGTGTTTTAGAAATTTATTATTCTTAGATAATCTGGAAAACTATTGCCTACTCTTTTTAATATTCTGTTGCTCTCAAAACTAATTTGCAATCTTATTTAGAAAGTACAAATTCAAAAATCAGTCTAAAAATAAAAATACCTATTGCAAATTTTTCCTTACTATTCATGAATGAGAATTCAGTTCAAGTATTTTAGTACTTAAATCTAAAAACATCAGGCTATGTATCAAGCTGGCCTTGACATATATTACCACACAATATTTATGTTCATTTCTATGCTTCAAAGTTTAAAAAGTGCATTATAAATTTGAAAAAAGATTAATTGAAATTGTTTTCAGATACAGCTTTTTAGTTTTATTGCACTAATCCTTAATAAGTATATAAGTTTTCACATATCTTTTGCCATTATTTATAAAGAAAATTGCACATGTACTAATTATTAAATACAAAGGTGTAAATAGACTTCATGTAAAAAAATATTTATTTTGTTGAAAATATTTTTCTCTTCTGATTTACGTATTATCACTTAAGACAACAAATGATAAAATACCAGAAAATTCATGGAAGAGAGGCAGAAAATCTAGTACCATTGCATAAAGCAGTAAATATTAGGGATATCTATTCAGAGTTCACAGCAGGAAAAGAAAGTTATGATTCCATCTCCTCTTCCAAACCCAATTATAGAGTGCAAGAGCTCTTTAACTTAGGTCTTCTAGACCAAAATTAAATTCTAGAAAAAACGTATGGTTCCAAACTGGTGAATTATTAAAAATGCCTAACTTCTCCAAACTGGGTCATAATGTGATTTGCTATGCTGGCTTCTTAAGAAAGGCTGACATCTTTGCTAGTTTTTGTTTGTTTGTTTGTTTTGTTTTGTTTTGTTTTAAGTTTAGCTAAGAAGTCAAGATGAAAATCACAGAAACTTTTACATGTTCACCTTACATGTAAACATAGAATTATAGCAAGGTCAAACAGGCCATACATTTCTAACTAAACAGTTACATTGCAGCCATTTTGGCTAAAATAACTATTTTTAAACTGTACTTTAGCCGTTCTCTAGTGCAGCAGAAAAAAAGGAGTCTGCAAAGATGAAGATGGAAGACCTATGGCTGCATGGTTAAAGAAGTTTTTTTTTTCCTTTTTTTTTTTTTCACTGTTCTACGACCAGAAGAGATGTTCCAACAGACACTTGCGTAAATTACCTGCCAAAAATATTAAAAAGCTCTCTGTATTTTGTAGAAAATTTAATAGGTACTAGAATTTCTGTCAAAGGATAACAGACACTGGATGTGATAGGAGGGTTGTATAGTGAGGTAAATTCAATTCAGCAATCTAGGGCAGACACAATGTACAAATTTCCAATAAAGATCTGTTCGGTTCTCTTTTTGACAAAAGGAAGAGACTCTTACACCTATCTGTCAGCGCTCTGTCCAGACATCATCTCCATCCCTTTCATTTGAATAATTCAGGATCTCATAACTCAAGCTAAGTACAATGGAAGAATCCAGGTAAATACCTTTTCTCCTTCGCCTTTCTCTTGGTTGTTTGTATTTTGTTTTGCTTACTGAGTTTCTGTTTCCAGTCTCAGAAAAAGAAAGGGAAGGGAAGGGAAGGGAAGGGAAGGGAAGGGAAGGGAAGGGAAGGGAACATGCAAAGTTGAGGTAGGAAAAATAGGAAGAAAAACTCAAACTTTGCCATTCAAAAACCTTACTGTGGAACTGTATTGTAAGTGAAAAGAAGAAATTGAACTGATGGATATAGTAAACAAATTATTAAATTATTTTTAACAATTTTACTATGACTAATAACATTTTCAGTGCCTGGGAAAACCAAGGTGTTTTCTGGTTCAAGGAATGCTAGGAAGTCCTACAGTACATCTATAGAATCTCCATATACATAATTTAGTTTATGTATATGGGCATCTAAATATCTTGTTCCAAAATGTCCATGGTTACTCAATTACTGGAAAGAGAAAGAGGAGAAAAGAAGGACAGACATAAATAATACAGTCTGATGTAGAAATTGATTTTTATATGCTTCAAATCAAGCACAAGATGTTTCAAATTATTTATACCATCGGAGGGGATTCAGGTGCTATCCAAGGGCCTATGGGACATTAAAGCAAATATAGCCGAGATACAGGCACTTCAAGATGAGCTTCATCTTCCTCACTGTGTACTTGTATATGAACACCATGTCCCCAAAACTATTTGAACTTCCAGTCTCATCTAAAACTTAAAAACCTACTGGCCCATTTTATATAACTGTAATTAAAAACTCTGGCTTTGTGTATATATATATATTAATGTAACTAAACAAACATCAAGATCTCCAACTTGAAATGCTAGAGGTAAAAAGAAAGCAAGGACTCTTCTAAAATTTTGCCTTCTTATTTTCAAAAGAAGAGATTTTAACTGCTGATTCATTTTTCATTTTCTTCCATTCATGCCACTACTTTAATACTGACTACCAAAATATGGCAGTTTAACCAATAAGGTAAGAATGCTATTCGATATTACTATTTTGCTGCTCAGAAAACAAGGTAAAAACTATGCATAGTTTTTTGGGTTTTTTTTAGCTAAGAATTATGTTAAAGATATATGATCAATAATTTAGAAGAAAGCAGAAAGGAAATTGAATGTCTTTAGCTTACTAGTTTTAACTTGTTTTAAAGATCTTTCTATACAATCTGGATTTGTTATAAATCAGAATTAAAAACCACATATAAGATATATGGAAGAATGTAACACTCAAAAATCAACAACCTTGTCAGCTCACAAGTGAAAAAATACCGCTGCTTGAACTCAAGCACAGAAAATGAATCTGAAAATGCATTTTTATAGAAAAGCAAATAAGGGAATTCAACAAGAGAATTTTCTTTGGTGTTTAAGAGAAAACAAAGTAAAATAAGAGACTGAGAAAAACATTAACCAAAGTACAGCTAGCTTCAACTTTGAAAAGCAGAAAAGGATCTAGTAAAGCTCTAGCCCAGAAAAAGGGATTTAAATATAACAATATTGTGGCTGAGCACGGTGGTCTTAGGATTTGACTGTAAGTCAAGAATGCTGGAACTTAATGTAAAATACAAGTTCAATCTTCTATGTATTAACTGAAAAGCTACTTCTTCTGTCTGTCCAGTTCTTACTTTTGAGATACAAATAACTGCATATCTGGTGATGAAAAGTAATATGCAGTAATAAGCCTCATAATGTTTTGGTATATGAATATTGGATTATTTTATAATTATTTGTCAAAGTAGGAAAATAAATGTTGAAATTCTGTTTAACTGATTGAAGTCTATATTCTGTTTTTTAAACTAAAATAATTGTTCCAGCTCTAGTTCCCTGCTTTTTACATCACAACATATACTCAAAGTCAAGTAGAGATGATATAATAAAAGCTTCTGGCAATAAAAGAAGGATTTTGAAAAGGAATTTGCACATCAGCAATAGCAGTCTAAGAGAAGCTGGGATGTACTACTAAAATAACACTGAACTAAAAGATGCGAAGCATCAGCAAAAGTGAATGGTTCCACATTCTGATTTTCTGTCTGGAATTTCAGCTGAATCTTCTCTCTGATAAACTTTGACATACTACATGATACTAAAGGCAGTGCAGGATATTCATTCAGAAGGACATCTGTTGCCAGAAGAAGCTTCTCTCTGTCCCACGTTAAATAGCTTTATTTATCCTGGTAACATTTGAAAATTTTATCACATATGAAACCTTTTCAGATTGTTCAGATTATTTGGACTTTTTTCACTTGTGACCTTCTTCTCTGCCACAGCCACTTCTAGAATCAGATATAATTTATGATATTGAGATATTGGCACAACTTGCCTTCATGGACCAAAAAGATTTTTTTATTTTCCTTTCTTTTTTTTTTTTTTTTTTTTAGAATAGTCTCTTTGTGACTATCAAATTATAGTATTTCAGGAAAACTAGAACTTTTTTCTGAAAGACTGAAGACATTTTCGCTAATCTCCCTCTGAACTAGTTTTTGAAATTATTGGGCAACTGTGAGTACAGGAAATCTCTCTAAATCTTGCACCTGCATGTAATGTGTGGCCCAAGCAAGATAGCATAGCCATTTGGGCTTTCCAAAGCCTTAAAAAAATTACCTCTGTTCACCTTTTAGTAGATTATGTCCACAGAAAATAGTACAATTAAAGATGTTAAAATACAAAGGAAGCAATAAATTATGTTTATTCCCATTTCTTCAGCTCTAACATGTAGATTGTCCCTTTGGAATCTCATGTTACAATCTCAATAATTTTACTATCTTCCATAGCAAATAGTATCAGTGTATTAGTACAGAGCTAAACACACAGGCATGAATAAAATACAGATAAACCCTTCCTAAGAAGGAACAGAATCACAACATCACAGAACATACTGAAGGGGCCCACAAGGACCACTGAGCCCAGCTCCTGGCCTCATACAAGACAGCTCCAGGAGTCGCACCATGTAACCAGGAGCATTATCCAAATGCTTCTTGTACTCTGTCAGGCTTGTGACTACTTTGCTGGGGAGCCTGTTCCAGTGCCCAGCCACCCTCTGGATGAAGAACCTTGTTCAGTATCTAAACAAAACTCCTCTGATACAATTTCCAACAGTAAAAGGTACCTTAGGTATAGGTAAGAAAATTACCTAGATATAATTAATATTAGAAATAGCTATTAAGTGATTAAAGTAGAAATAATTATTACTGTTCTGCTTTTTGGGCCTGTCATACTTTCTATGCAACACAGTAAAATTTCAGTTAGAACACATTTTAAGAGCAAATTCTGAAACAGTGAAGGTCTCCCTTCTGCTTCCACAATGCTGTGTTCCAGTATATTAGGTTAAGAAATGCTAAATATGGCATAAAAAGGACATTTTCAGCCACATATAGTCCTGGACAGTTGAGTAAGTTACCATAGACCTTATTTAGACAAGACAACTGGTTTCCAATTATAAAAGCTGCTTTGTCAAAAATAGCAGTGTGGCTTCATGATCTTTGTACTCCAACTTGTGAAGAGGTTTTCTTTCATGAAATGTTTTTTTACTCATAGTTGGTTTGAGAAAAAAAGCCTTCTTCAAAGACATTTGACAGAGCAGCTGCTTTGGCAAATCCCTGCTTTTTCCTGGGAACTACTATTATAATCTACATAATTTTATCCTTCACTTGCCTAAGTTTTCTTGAGGAAGTATGATTATTTAATACATAGCAGTGCTTTGACCAGCATAAGATGATGCAACATGACCCTGGCACTCAGGCCTTTTTCTCAGACTCCTCACCAAGTCGTGTCACAGCCCTTTACTACAGTTAGTGGTACTATCAGGAAAAGTGCAATCAAATAACACCAGAACATAAACCAAATTCAATTACAAGGCTTTGAAAAAAAAAAATTAATCTGTTACACTGGGATTCACGCAAGAAAATATAATCTGCACAAATGTGTTTACAGAAGATGGAATTTTTCTACCTGAAACATGGCCTGGCTTTTAATATGGCATCATGTTTCCATGGCACACTGCACAGTCAAGGTAATAAGGAGCAGCACCACACTAAAAATATCACATCTTATTTTGGGATCAAATGTATGAGACAGCCATTGGCAAGTTTCAAAAATAGAAAGTTTTGACTGAAAAAATATAAGGCACTATGGGACATGTCACTCCCCACTCATCAGTTTTCTTCAATAACTTTCTGAACTGGATTGTGCATATGCATCTAACTAAACAAACTGTGAAAGTCCTACAACGACATGACATTCTACAGAACTGTAATAATTTCTTAGTCTAGGCTCATACTTTCTACGTAACATTACAGAAAGATATTTTTGTACTTGGCAGATCTAATTGACTGAGACGCTAAACCCCTTCCAGCCTTGAATGCAGACAGCATCAAAAGAAACAGCGAGCCAAATAGGTACAAGAGAAGCTCAGGTGAACTGAAGAACATGGGTAGTAAAGTTGAACAGTCCTCTCCCTTAGACATTACCTCTGACGCTCCACCACAGGAGAGCTTAACAATTGCCTGTTTGCTGCAATAACTCAGGACATATCTCCCTCACATGAATTTTCTAATTGGTAAAATAACTCAATGAGGACAGCTTGTCCTGTAGTGAGTTATTTCGGCACCATGGAAGCAACACTCCCAGCTGACAATAAATACCTTGAAAGCAAGATTGTAGGAAGATAAGCTCACTGACAGGAATTTCTCACTGACAGACAAGTCACTTTATAAACTATAAAAGCTACACCAAACTTTCACAAAGCAGAAAGCTTCTGCACATTCCCTGGAAATGTGTGTGGATGACTCTTCAAGGTTTGGGACACCTGCCTTGAGTTCCTGTCTCAAGGGTTGAGTGAAAGGACTCTGTGTACTTACACCATCACCAATTCAGTGGCAAGTTACATTGACTTCTAATCTCTACTATTTCTGTGCTAGCCATAAATAGGCACCTTTATATTGTGTGCTGTTTTATGTAGTCTACTAGTAGTTCTTTTGTTTTATACTGCGTAGTAAGTAACTCTGTTTAAAGCCTTTTATCTGTAAATCTCCTGCCTATTTTTGAAAAAAACAAACTAATTTTATAATAGACCTGATCAACCATACTTGAGAACTTGAGAGCCAGAGTAATTTAGGTACACATCACCTAAATGGAGCTGCTGCCAAAATCTGAGCGTAGGGCAGGGCTTGGCTAAAGCTTTCACTCAATCTTCTATACCCTTTTGAGAAGCACAGGCCCTCTTGAACTTGAAATCTAGTCTATTACCTCTGTATTGAGCTTTATACAGTTCTGCATCCTTGACTAAATTCACTGGTTGGGTTCATTAAGAAAAGGAAGATGGCACTCTGCATAAGTAGATGGACTATATATATATATATATATATATATATTTTTTTTTGCCCCCTGGATATTCTGTTCATATATCGATAACAAAAACTAATTTATTCCCACTGCATGCAAGTGGAGATAAGACCAGTAAATTTGAATGTTAAATAAACAATGAATAAGGTAAATTCACTTGTTTTAGGAAATTAATTTGTTCATCTCTTGTAAAAGTCATGACTATCTGCAGTTTCTTATTGGGTAATCTATTAAAAAAAAAAAAAAAAAAAAAAAAAAAAAAAAAAAAAAAAAAAAAAAAACACAAAATTTTTTA
>VWZN01002885.1:41249-52195 GCA_013396955.1 Regulus satrapa
AAGGATTCCTCTCCCTGAGCAGCAGCAGGGACAGGTGATGAACTGACCATAACCCTCACTCCCCATCTCTCTGCCCTGCTCTGAGGGGAGGAGGCAGAGCTGGGAAGGAGGAAAGGGTGGGGGGAAGGTGTTTTAAGGTCTCATTTGACTGCTCATTATCGTGTTCTGATTTAGTTAGTAATAAATTCAACTAATATCTCTCATTTGAATCTGGTTTTCCCCTGACAATATTTGTTGAGTAATCTCTTCTGGTCTTATGACAACCTATGAACCCTTTGTTATATTTTCTTTTGCTGTCCATTTGTGGAGGGGAGTGATAGAGAGGCTTTGGGGGATGCCTTGCACCCAGCCAGGGTCAACCCACTACAGGGGAAGAAGCACAATGTGGGTTCATAGAGGAAATCCACAGATGGTCTAAATTTTCCTTGGATCCCAAAGGCATGAAGGTAATGTCCCAAGATTGCAGGAACTAATATATTTCCTTTCCTGTTTTTCATGTTTCTGATAGCCTTTCATCAGTTCTGTCCACAGCTATAATGAAAGTACTTTTTGATCTTGTAAATTTGGGTTCAGTCTTCTATAGTTCATACTTTTCAATGTGTTTGTAGCTAGTTTTGTCCACAAAATGTATGTATATATGTAAAAAAAAAAAAAAGAAAATATTTTAAAAGTTATTGCCTTTTAATTATCTAGTAGAAAAATTGAAATAATTTTGTATTGAAAACTCAAACAAAACCTGATAATGCCCCATTTTATCCACTGCTATTTCATTAAGCACATAAAGTTCAGTATAGAATGCATATTGAGTGAATGGTCATTATTTTTAAAAACAGAATAATATATATTAAGCCTTGAGAAATACACTGGAGAAATACAGTGGTTTAAAAGAACAATAGCTCTCTGCCTGAAAGTTTGTCTGATGTCAGAGGAGTTTGCCAGCTGACAGCCTTTCAGGGCTTTTGTTCAGTTATAAAGCCATCCTCTCTTATAGCAAATACAACTCCATAATTAAATGGGGAGCCAGTGGAATTTGAACTAAATTGATCATTTATCTTGAAGATTGTGGAATATTCTTTTATACAAATAATATTGGAGGTCTTTTCAGGAAGCTTAGGATAGTATTTGTCAGAAAAGAGATAAATTACTTCTTGAACATCCTTCAGCTCTTTATAGCAATATCATGGGCAGAAAGCTAAACAATTGTTTCTATAAAGAGATTATCCTTAGCTGGGTTTGTAGATGTGGGCTCTAATATATAAATTTATACATTTGTAAATAGTTGTAGTTTCAAGCTCTTGTTAATTTTTATTGACTTGAAGTTTCATGTTGACCCTGACAATATGGCTGTAGCCATAAGAGAATTCTGTGACAGAGATGTTGTTTAAGTATATTACAAGAAGTGTTTTCCAAAGAATTTACATACCAATTTCTTAAACTTTATAGAGCAAATTAACATATTTGTTGATCCATTCATAACTTTTCAATGTTTTTATAGCACCAGTTTTGTATTGCTCTGTTTTCCTGACATGAGCTAAGAGGACTAAACAAAATAAAAAATTTCCTGATCTGTCTGAACACAAGCCTGTAAGTTTGCTAAAGCCAGCACAAGGGAGGCAGGGAATGTGCAGAGTGGTGCAAGTCTCCCCTTTTTTGGTAGCCCAATTTATGCAGCAGACTATAAGCTGCCAGCAATGAAAGCAATGTTTGTGGCGTAGTAAAACAGTTTTGGGGCACGTGACTGTCTTGTCTTGGCTATCATTTTCTTGCTTGATTTTGCAAAATGAACTTTCTGCATCTTACCATTGCTCCCCTGCATGATGCTCTGTGCAGTGGTGCCCACCTGAGGGGCAGGACGGGTGTGCAGTACTGCCAGTGCCTGCAGATGCAGAGGATGGACCCCTCTGCTGCTCACCACAAAACCACAAAGTGTTTCATAGCTTCTTAGTGAGGAGCTCAGAAAGTTTAACCTCAATTAACCTTGTGCAAGCCTCAGTTATGAAAATACAAAGGCATACAATTCAAATTTGGTCTTTCAGTGACCAAAGTTTTTGCATCTGATTTGCTGCTTATGGAAAATTTGAAACCTGTTGAAAAAAAAATCACTTGCTCACCACAATAGTTGGCGAGTGGAAGGAAGGAGAGAGGGAGGAACAGCTAAGATTTCTCCTAGGTATTCCCATCCCAGTCTTGGAGGCTAAGTTTATCGGACTGTGCTGCTGAAAAGTGATACGCAGCGCTTCAAGAAGAAAACTAAAGTCTTCCAGGGCTCAGTAATGCAAGCTTTCAGATGGCTTCAGATAGGTTGCATCTGAATATAAAGGCATAATTAATTTGTGACAAGTAATTCAAATGCATGATTTTTGATTTTTAACCAGATCATTGATTAGATTAACAGAAAGATTATAAGATTTCCTGCCTTATATGATATGTCATGAGAGCACTGAAACGTCTTCAGTTTGTTTGGTTTTTTTTTTTTGTTTGTTTGTTTGTTTGTTTTTGTGGGGCATGTACAAATTAGTCTGAGCAAAGCATTTGGGTTGTCTTATTTCAGTGCTGAATTGTTTTTGTGAAAGCTAAGGCTTCACCAGCATTTTTGGCTTCAAACCCTGGCCCTAAAATTCTTTGGGAAAGGAAAGATACAGTAAAACTAATTTTTCAGTATATTATTATGTTTCCTCTAAGATATAGTAGAACTAGAGAAGACTGTATACTTACTCAATAGGTGGGAAAGGACCAGTCATATTTTTCATGATTAGCCACCTCAATATTCAACAGCAATTTGACACAATTTGAGTACATCATCTGACTGATGGCATTTGAAGGGAAATGTTTTTTGACATATTCTACATAAAATATATCATAACAGTCTCATTAGTGAAAAATGGGGAACATAATGATTATTCTGGCCCAGACAGCCCCGAGTTGTTGCAATAGGGAGGGGGAGAAAAGGCACACACAGCACACTGGATGACTGGATTAAAACATCCTTACCCTAAGTACGGTCAAATTTCACTAGAGATTAATAGGAAAAATTGCACAAAAAAATCTCTACACAGATAATGTTTTTTAAAATTTTCTCAAATTATGCCAGGATTTACACAGGCATTCACTAGGTGCAGTAATTTCGACACCATTGTCTGCCACTGATTTATTCAGTCATATATCAAGTCTAAATCATGTTGGTGCTTCAGAATAATGCCAGAATACCATTATGCAGACTAGAAAAATATAGAATGTCTTTACTTAATTAAAATAAATAGATGTGCATGTAGACATAGTGCAAGATTCTCCAGGAGGCTCTCTTGACTCTTTTTCCAGCTGCCAGGATCCCTCAGGTCTACTGACTGTGACTGCTTAAGCATGCAGATCTCTTCAGCTGTTTTAAGCACTTTAACTTCAATACTCACTTTAGTCCCACTGTCTGTTGTCCTGTGTTGGCATGGTTTAGAGGACAGAGGGAGGAAGCTGAAGGACAAGAACAGAATATTACTCTTTCTGTACAGTAAAGCACAGAGATATTGTGCAATGAAAAATTAATATACACTAAACAGTCTTGGTAAGTTTCCAAACCAGAAAAGGCTCTCTCCCTCTGAGGGCATGTAGCCAAGCAGATGACTGGCATCTGTGTCTTCCTCAGCTTCAGGCACTGTGTGTGCTAGAAGTACTAATTAATCTCCCCAAAGGCTTAAATCAAGTGAAAAAGATACATTGTCTACCAGAGTAAGTGAATATCACTGTAGACACTTTATTTTTTTTTAATTAAAAAAAAAAAAAAGGTGGGGGGGGGCATGATGGAAAGCAGGGAATGGTATCAGGAGGAAGGGCTACACCCCCATGCTCATGCAGCTGTGTTTATGGTAGGACTTGGTTTAGCTTTGGCCTCTCCATTAAAGAAACTCAAAACCTTTACCTTTATCATGTGGGAAAGTATGAAGGAATTTATCCATTTTAGAGAAGCAATAGGAAGACCATCAGTGAGGTCAGTGCAGATCTGCTGAACTGAGGAGAGATAATTAAAAGTGCTTGAAGAGTCTGATCACCAATAGTTGTGTTTTGACTGTTGCGAACTGCTGCCTTGGGAAAGTGAGAGCCAACCCTTACAAACCCAGAACAGGACAATGAATTCAACATAGTTTCTTTGCATTTTCAAAATTTGTGTGGATTTGTGTTACTAATAGGTAGGGCTTTATTGAGGGAAGGCCTTGTAACATGGCTCCAGCCTGTTACTTAGGCTAAGTACAAGGGAGCTATGGAAGAGTGTCTCAGCTGGAATAAAGAGACATGAGAGATGTGCTGTGTGACTGCTGCATCTCCATATCACAGTGTATGGTGGTTGGTTGACTTGGGCTTGTCGTGCTTTAAAAATGTAAGCTGGTAACTGGTTAATTGCTTTAAAAAGTCTGGTTTTTTGCAACGAAGGAAGCTCTTTTGCACCTGCCTAGGGTCCCTGCATCACTCATTACTGCAACAGGTTTCACTTCTAGGAAAACAGAAACAGACTGTCAGGCAAATTTTCTTCTCTTTACTTCATGATATAGAGATTGAGATTACCTCAGTACTGTAACCTGACCAGAACTAGACCCCAGCATGAACATTGGTGGGCCTGGAGCTGAAGCAGAACATAGCTCTTTTCTGCAGTCTTAATGGTACTCATACAGATGCAGTCAAGTGCAAATGACATGCATAGTTTGTGTCCATTTAGATACACTTTTAAAGAATTTCAAAATAAATCTGTAAAAATTAATAGAATGCATCCTGGATCTTCTGCAGATGTGTCGTGGTTTTTAAGTGACAGGTATTTGCTAGTCTCCCTTGAAAAAAAGAGATTGAAGGAAATCCTCCCTCCCTCTGGATTATTTCGATTTCGAAATTAATGGGCTTTCAGGCAGAGGTATGTCAGGGAATAAGGAATAACTGTTCTTTACTAATAAGTTTATCACGGCAAACAAGTAACAGCAACAGTAGCAGTGAGATAACCAACAGGGCTAGGGTTCTCCCCTCCGTTACAGTTACAGTCACAAGGGTGGGTTGATCCACGCAGCTGCAGGGGCGCTCTGGCACGGAGAAGACACCAGACTAACGGCCGGCCCGGGCTCAGACCGGGAGCGGTGGAGTTCCCAAAGCTGGGCAAGGNCTGGGCAACTTTTAAAACAACCATCATTTTGCCAAATTTGATAACAGGGCAAAATTCTCATGCACCCTTCATAGAAAGACAGTCAAAAAGAATACTATATATCATAGTGGTATATCCTTTTGGTATTCAAATAATAAAAAATAAAGCAACCAAACCAAACCAAACCAAACATGGTGCTTTAAAATTACATATTCATAACTTTTTCATTACTCTTCTATATTGACTTCTGCACCTACTTTGTAGATATGTAAAAGAAAAAAAATATTTCTAGTAAATTTCTAGTATAATTGCTGACTCTGATTGTCACCAACTGCTGAAATATTGATATGTCACCAGAAATATCCTTCCGGTGTTTTTTATTAAACAGTCAAAAAACTTCAAAGCTCAGTATTTTAAATTTTCTGTTTAAAATCTATTGTCATGATATCCCAAACACAGTTTTGTGGACTCCTGAGCCCCAACAATCTCCCAATCTTCTGGGTACTCAATAAATGGAAGAAAAAATTGCAGTCTTTTAATGTTCATTTGTCACTTCCCCACAGGAATCATCCTTACAAATGACACTAGCAGTATTGTTGCTGAAGGACACTCCAGGGGCAAATGATTGAATAAGCTTTGACCCTCAGCTGCATTTCTCTCAGAAGTGACACAAAGTTCCAGGCAGGCTGAACATATAATTTATCCAGGCTTCCCTTTCCTAGGCTTTGTGAGATGCATATAGACTGACCAAAGGACTGTACTGATTATATCAGTCTAATCCTGGCTTAGATATCCAATGCTCACCACTTGTTTTTCTTTGATCTATAATTATTGGTGCAAAAATATTTTCTTTGCTTTATTGTCTGGTGGATGAAAGCAGGATGAGATTCAATCTGTTCTACTTGAATTAGGGTGTCTATTTTAACCTCATGTTTTTACCTTCCAGCTGTACAGATGGCTACAATGACTATAAGAGATGCTGATTTAAGCAAGCAGGCAGTGTTATGAACCAGAGTAGAACCAAGGGGACATAGGTGTTTTTAAGACACTTCATTCTTTGACTGTGATGCTGTCACAGAAAAGTTGTTTTCTATAGTGTGCTCAGTTCCTCAGATTTGAAGGACTACTAGTAGAACTACCATCATGTTTGAGCTGGCCTGGTATACTACTTCATATTTTACAACTACTATTATTATTTTCAATTAAATTTAGTACTTGAACCAATTTTACATCAACAGCAACGAAATGGAACATTTCCACTTAGGACTGTAGGTTTCTGTTCTTAGGGCTGTTTCTTTTCCATATCTGATGAATCTACATTAATTAAATGGTTAGCTTTCCTTGGATCATTTTCATTTTCAGTAATACCACTTTGAAGAAGATGGAAACAATTCTTTTTGTGTCCTTCAACCTTTGTTTGGACAATCATTTTTAGCTTTGCTAATGTGAGATCTCATTGAATGTCCTGTTGAAGCTCTCAGTGTCTTCACGGACTTGAGGACAGTACTTTAATGATTCTTTGGGAATGATATTTCTTTCTCTTACAGATTCTCAGATTTAAAGATTAATTACATCTTCAGTACATTTTTTTTTTCTCTGCTGAAAATGGTAGGAAGGAATATAATTACAACAGGAAAAGGACTTGCAAGTTATATGCTGTTTATACATTTACTGAAGTAATTATCAAGGTAATAGTATGGCAGTGATCAAATAGAGAGCAGTAAAACATCCTTGCCTATTCCTTTTAGGCTTTGTTATGCTCATTAATGGAGAGGGCATACCTCTAGTAGCAGTGAATTGCTCTTTTCTGTGATATGAGACTACCATAAACTTGTGTGGAAACAACAATTTAAACACCCTGGTTCTGATCTCCAGTGTGGGCTTCAAGCCTGCTCTTTTGTTCTGACAAACCTTAATACATGCCTCAAGTGAGCTTTTAACTTATATGTGACCACAGAAGGGAAAAGGACTTCTATGTAAACCCTTCTGTCAGGTGCCCAGGCTGGAGTGTCTCACCCATCCCATCACCAACCAGGCACTTGGTGGCTTGTACCCTCATGTCAGGTCCAGGATCTTCAGAGGACAGGAAACAAAACACACTACCTTACCAGTTTTTCTCATGTCTCTGGAATTATTCTTAGGTTGAGGGCCATGTGCAGACTTTGGAGTCCATTTTTGAACTGTGACAGTGATATCTTAACTTCTTTCTAGTAAGTACTTTTGAGATACAACAGAATATATCTTGATATGCAAGTGAATACATTCTGATAAAGCTAAACTGCAGGTAAACCACCCCACCACCCGAGTCTGATACTTATACCCATGGTTCTGCTGTAGTGATTTTTTTTCTCCAACAGGAAGATGTAATATGCTGTTCTGAAAAGATGGCCCTGCTTTTTAGTCTGTGCTGAGAGATCATATATAACAAAACCCTTTAGGTTGGAAAAGACCTAAAATGTCATTGAGTCCATTGCTTTGATCAGTCACCACATTGTCAACTAGACCATAGGGCTAAGTGCCATGTCCAGCCTTTCCTTAAATACCTGCAGAGGTTAATGTATTCATCAACTGCCTGGGGACTCCAGGGCTTGAAAAACCTTTCTATAAAGAAATTTTTTCTCATGTCCAATCTGAACCTCACTAGACACAATCTGAGGCCATTTCCTCTTATCCTATTGCTGGTTTCCTGGGAGAAGAGACCATCCCTCACCTGGCTGTAGCCTCCTTTCAGGCAGTTATAGAGAGGGATAAGGTCACCCCTCACATCTTGGGGTCTGCTTTGCTCCAAGAGAAAACACTCCAGCTCCCTCAGCTGCTCCTCACAGGGCTTCTTGGAACTGACTCCAGCACCTCAATTTCTTTCTTGCAGAGTCCCTCTCCTTGAGATGAGTGACCCAGAGCTGGACACAGCCCTTGAGGTGTGGCCTCACCAGGGCCCAGCACAGGGGGGCAATCCCTGCTCTGCTCCTGCTGGCCACACTATTGCTGATCCAGGCCAGGATGCCATTGGCCTTCTTGGCCGTCTGGGCACACCCTGGCTCATATTCAGNGACCTAAAATGTCATTGAGTCCATTGCTTTGATCAGTCACCACATTGTCAACTAGACCATAGGGCTAAGTGCCATGTCCAGCCTTTCCTTAAATACCTGCAGAGGTTAATGTATTCATCAACTGCCTGGGGACTCCAGGGCTTGAAAAACCTTTCTATAAAGAAATTTTTTCTCATGTCCAATCTGAACCTCACTAGACACAATCTGAGGCCATTTCCTCTTATCCTATTGCTGGTTTCCTGGGAGAAGAGACCATCCCTCACCTGGCTGTAGCCTCCTTTCAGGCAGTTATAGAGAGGGATAAGGTCACCCCTCACATCTTGGGGTCTGCTTTGCTCCAAGAGAAAACACTCCAGCTCCCTCAGCTGCTCCTCACAGGGCTTCTTGGAACTGACTCCAGCACCTCAATTTCTTTCTTGCAGAGTCCCTCTCCTTGAGATGAGTGACCCAGAGCTGGACACAGCCCTTGAGGTGTGGCCTCACCAGGGCCCAGCACAGGGGGGCAATCCCTGCTCTGCTCCTGCTGGCCACACTATTGCTGATCCAGGCCAGGATGCCATTGGCCTTCTTGGCCGTCTGGGCACACCCTGGCTCATATTCAGCTGCTGTCACCAGCACCTCCAGGTCCTTTCCAGCTGCTCTGCCCCAGCCTGTGGCACTGCCTGGGGTTGTTGTGACCCAAGGGCAGGACCCAGCACTGAGCTTTGTTGAACTTCACACCGGCTTTGGCCTATAATTCAGCCTGCCCAGATCCTTCTGCAGAGTCTTCCTATCCTAAATCCTGCCTCTGGATACTAGATGACAAATGAGGCCAGACCTCACAAATTTCAAGAAATAAAAACACCAGTCTTCAAGATCAAGGCCAAGCAGCCCACTCCCAGTTTGGCACAATAATTGTGCTGTTCATGATGCACTTCAGCAGATCTTCAGATGTGAGCTAACCACCTCCTCTTTTTTTCAGTTTCTAACTTCAGAATTCTCTGATTGATGTCTTTGTACTAGGAGCCACATTACATTAGATTTTAATTCATAATATTATAAATTATAAGGAGCAATAAATTATTTATTATTAATATATAAAGTCAGATTATATGCAGGCAATGTCGTACCAAAATTCTAGTTACCTATGAAACTGAAATCAATAAGTGACAAATATTTTTGCTAATAAATGGCACAAAAATTATTAAGTGTCCCTAACCTGAAATAACTGGAGTTTTCCTACCCCATACGATATGCAGCATCTTTAACAATATGCTGAATTGGATCTAAGAAGTGACTGAGACTGTTTACATGTCCTCAAAACAGCTTCTGCTCTTTCACGGCTTCCTGGTTATATAACTGTCGTGATATTCTATGAAACAACAGCTAGTCTTTCTGCAGTGTTTGTGCCCAACAAACTCCTTTAGCAGTATTCTGCCTGAGGTACAAAACACATGACTTTTCAGGCTGAAAGCAACCAGTTAGCCCTACTCTTCTGACATTCCACCTCCTTTTTATGCATTTGAAAAATAATTTATGCCCATGTCTGATTAGGGTAAGAAGTTTTCTAATTCACTGTGTGCATGTGAGATTCTGGGACTGAGGGGCTGCAACCCCTCCATAAACAAGAGTTAGTCCAAGTACAGGGTATCACATCATGTGCTGCTGCCCTGACAGTCTAACTGCAAAGGTCTTTCAGGAAAAGCTGAATTTACTTTGATAGTATATATAAAGAGATATCTGTCAAGAGATATACAACTGTGACATTTTTTAAAGTCTGAAACCAAATATCAGCAACCTCTTCTATTCAGCTGTCTCAGCCCTAAGATATGAAACTTTCCCTGACCCTTGGAATATTGTTTTGACTAGCCATGGCTTGAGGACATATTTTGTTACTGGCTGATTACTGCTGACAACATCATATGAAGCATCATTTTAAAGATTTTAGAAACCTAAAGACTTTTTACTGGGTCTTGGAATGAATAAAAGAAGAATTTCCCCCAAAATGAGGCTGTTATGTTTTACAAACTCCCTTATGTTTCAAAATATATTAGCAAGAACAATATGTTTCAGTGATCAGAAAATCACTAAAATGTATGGAGAAGAGACACAAAAAACATGTTTCATTAAATAATGCATCTCAATAATTGGTTCATTGGTGAATGATTAATTCTTCAGAGTATTCTCTTTTAAGGCAGACAGTGAACAAAATGTGTCTAAAAACATAGTCATAAAGGTGTGCTGGTTTCAGATAGAACCCAGCCCACAGAAGTAATAGACCAATCAGAAAAGTCTACGCCTCTGTGAGATACATCTTTTAAAAGGAAAGCCTGGAAAAGAAGTTACTCTTTTCCTTCCAGTGAAGCTCAGGGTGCCATCCTAGCTCCGCGCACCCAGGCTGAGGCCTGTTGCGTGGCTGGGGGCTGGGCCTGGCCGGGTTGGGTCATTTTCCTTGCACACCCTTAGACGACCTGCGTGGCCAAGAGAGCCCGGGGCCCATGTGGCCAAAAGGGCCCGGGCCACCCCCATGGGCTGGGAGGGCCCAAGTTCCCACATCGGCCGGGAGGGCCTGAGCCCCCTGCATGGACTGGGGGGGAACCTGCGCCCACATGGCTGGGAGAGTCCGCACTGGCTGAGCTGAGTTCTGTTTTTCTTTGCATTCCTGAAAGGCCTGGGACTAGAAATGCCACTGCTATTGGATATTACTGAGCAGGGGGAAGGAATGGACTACAGCAGCCACATGCTAGCTGTTCCCCCCAGCTTGGCTCTCATGAAGGATTATAAGCAGAGACTGCAAAGCAGCC
>VWZN01002886.1:0-13157 GCA_013396955.1 Regulus satrapa
CTAGAAATGTGTTAGAGGACTTCATGCAGCACACCTGACAGGGTCAGGATCCTTGCTCTCCTGGAGACCCTCTGCCCTGGGAATTTCTCCTTTTTTGTGTGTTTGCAGCCAGTGTAGTGCCAGCCCTTCTACTGCCTGCACTGAGCAGATAGAAGTAGGACCCAGTTAGGCTGGCTGGAGGGCAGAAATGCTGAATGACTCATGTATCATACTCCAGACATACAATTTCATTGATAAGTTGATATGTGTGATGAATATATTCATGTTCTTTTACTCCCTGTGCAGAGCTGCTGCACCTTGTGGCTTGCCTTCAGCAGCAGAGCCCAGAACTCCAGTCTTCCTTGGAAATGTCACCCCTGGGCTACTTGGGTGGCTTGAAGGGATGGCATGGCCAGGCCCCTTTGGGAGTTGAGGAAAATACAGGCTGTGAGGTATTCCCAAGTCTCTGAGAGCTGGAGAAGGCAGCTGGTATCCCAAGGTCACCCATAAATCCCATGGCAGCCTCCTGTGGGGCTGGGATCGTGTCTGCCTTAATTCCTTGTTCACTTGGGTTTGCTGAATCTTTCTGCTTCAGTGACCAAGAAATGATAAAGATAAAATTAATTTTGGGTGGGGAAGATGGAAAGCTTTTTGGAGAGCTTCTCTTTTTAGGGTTTTCTGTGGAACATGCTCTGCTGTCCTCATTATACACACACATCTCCCCTTCCCAGTGTAGAGGGAGGTTCCCAGCACGCCACCTGGGCATTCCAGGAGATGTTGGTGTGTCCTTACTTCTGGGGTTGTGTGGTGGGGCAGAACTGTCCCTGTGTTTGCCACAGAAATATTTCATGATGATGAGCTTTCCCTTTAATAATCTTCCATTCCCACCTCTTCGTGTTCCAAAACGGAAATCTAGGGGGGAAAAAAATAAAAGTTCAAACCCATTGCACAGAATCTGGGTGCCAGTGCTTGTGTTGGAGCACTTTTTATCACTGTCACCATTCAGTGACAGTGACTGGATGATGTCAGTGAGGAGAGGTGCCAGATGCTGCTGCTCCTCTGGCCAAGGGAGAACTTCCTCCTGCTTCCCTCTCCAGTATTTGTGGAGAGGGCAAGGTCAGTCATGGAGCTGACACGGAGAGAAAGACCTGAACACTCTTGGAATTTGTAGTGTGAAGAAATCCGGGCTTTATTCATCTCTCCATGTTAATTTATTCTTTGAATAGCAGCTGGAGCAGATTTTTCCTGTGTGATGGATGTTCAACATCCCACAGTGGTTGAAAACAAGCAAACCAGCAATGATGGTTCCCTATATCCTGGCTGCTGCCCATTTCTCAGCAGCTGGGAACATCTTCCCAGGCACAGAAAGATTGTGCAGTTAGGAGCATCAGGTGGCCTGTTGTTGCAGAGAATAAAAAATGGGAGTTTTGGCCCAAAATTCAATAATATGGGATTATATTTGGATGTAAAAACTTTTATGGGATTTGCTGAAAACCATCCCTGAACATGAGACCAGGGCAGTGTTTTTAGGAGAAAAGCACCAAATCTGGGACTGGTCACTCCGCAGCTGTTCCTGCTGGTGCAGTCCAGGATCTGGGGCCCTCAAGTCCTTGCTCTTCTCCCCATAGATTAGGATATTGCAGATGGAGGTAAGACTGGCATTCCTCCAAGTAATCCAATGTACAAGTTGGATCTCTTTTTGAAAAACAAGCTGAAGCAGTTTCAGGGAGTGCAGGGGTCACAGAGGAACTTATATCAGGCAGCTGAACACTCCAGGTGACCCAGTGGTTTGAAGAGTGATTTCCTTGTCCTGTTACTCTGCAAAAGCATCATGTGAATATGAAAGAAACTGGACAGACCTCCAGAGAAAATAGTCACATGAGCTATCCAGAAAGAAGTAGGCTGTGGATAGCCCCTTTGAGTCTTGCAGTAGTGCTTTAATATTGCTCAGATTAAATAAAATAATGAAAATCAGCAAATGTGGGTAAGAAAGATGAAGGAGCTTAACTTTGGTCATAGTTCAATCAGCAATTTTTAATAGTCTTTTTTTTCTGGATCACTTCTCTTTAATCAGTTTTGTGTGGTAACAGTAACAATCACTCAGCTGGAAGGTGGTGGAAAATACCCTGAATATTCCTGCTTTTGGAGTAAAAGTTGCCATCTGAAATGGAGACCAGGCACCTACATCTCCATATTAATTCACAGATTATCAGTGATCCATAAATTAAAAGTTACAACCAGCAATCTCTTGAAGCTCAGCAAGCTGTTGTTTGGAAAGAAGGGCAGAGGTTCTGCATGTTGATGAGACTACACCTCTCCACGTTTTCAAGGGAAAGCTGTTCTTTGAATCTCTTCAGAGATGCATTGGTCTGCACTTCTGGCTGTCTTTCAAGCTTGACCCCTTAGGTCCCCCCTGCCTCATGCATCTCCTCAACAGCTGCTTTTACAGTTTTCAAAGGCAATGATCAAGTAGCTAAAACTACATAGAATTCCAGAATGGCTTGGGTTGGAAAGGATCTTAAAGCTCATCTCATTTTCCCCCTGCCATGGCAGGGACACCTTCCACTGTCCCAGGCTGCTCCTAGCCCTGTTCAGCCTGGTCTTGGACACTGCCAGGGATCCACGGGCAGCCACAGCTGCTCTGGGCACCCTGTGCCAGGGCCTGCCCACCCTCCCAGGGAAGGATTCCTCCCTCACATCTGTGACATCTCATTTCATAGAAAGATCAGACAGTGAGGACTCTTATCAAAGGCCTTGGTGTTCTCTTTGAAATCCAAATGCCAGCAAAAGAGCGATGTGATCTCATCTGGGCCTGCAGAGCATGGAGTGTCCATGTGAGCAGGATTCCCTGGATGTGGCCAGGAAAATGGCACCAGGGCAGCCCCACTCCAGAACCAGGTACCTTCACATGGAGCTCTTCCCTTGCACCCTCTTCTGCTGAAGCATTGATGTTTTATTCCAGAGGGTTGACTTTCTCCCAGTGGATTCTTCTGGCTTCTGCCTTTGTAGACCTTTCCTCTAAAATTTTGTTCTTTCTCATCTCCTCTTGCTGTGAGAAGCAGCTGGCAGTGTTTTGCACAGAGCTCTGCTTCCTCCAGCACAGAGAAGCTCAGAGTTTTGGTTATCAAGAGGTGAGAATTCCTGTCCTTTAGGAGAGGGTTCGTTATCTTGGATAAACAATGTAGGAAAGGGAACTCCAAACTGCTGGTTTGGAGGAGAAGTTGTGAGCTCAACTTCCTTAATGTAAAGCTAAAATCTTGGAGGGATAAAAGAAAGTTTGGATTTTGTGGCAAATGCA
This sequence comes from Regulus satrapa, assembly GCA_013396955.1. Classification (NCBI taxonomy): domain Eukaryota; kingdom Metazoa; phylum Chordata; class Aves; order Passeriformes; family Regulidae; genus Regulus; species Regulus satrapa. The sequence goes on from VWZN01002886.1 coordinate 3,278, forward strand.
CTGCCTGTGGGAGTAGGTTGGAAAAGACATCTCTGTTCTCAGTTCTGTGTGTGCCAAAGATGCAGAGAGATGAGAAACTTAGAAAATGTCATACCTTAATAAAAGTTTTTCTGGTTTATACAAGTTTTTGGTTCTCCTGATGACCTGATTGATTGTTGTGAGCTGCAGGGAGAGCTCCAGGAAACTGCAGCTTTCTGGTGTGAAGGATCCTGACATTTCCTGGTTATATGGAGAACAGATTTTGTAGTTATCATCTTTGGCCTCATTATAATCTGTGGGGTTATGTTTGTGGACTTCTTTCTGAGCAGCAGCTCTGATCTCTGCTCTCTGTTACAGGGACAGGACCCAAGGAAGGGCTGGAGCTGTCCCTGGGAGGTTTAGGCTGGAGAGCAGGAAAGGTTCTTCCCCCAGAGGGTGCTGGCACTGCCCAGGCTCCCCAGGGAATGGGCACAGCCTCAAGGCTGCCAGAGCTCCAGGAGAGTTTGGACAGCACTCCCAGGGATGCTCAGGGTGGGACTGCTGGGGGGGTCTGTGCAGGGATAGGGCTTGGATCAGTGATCCTTGTGGGGCCCTTCCCACTCAGGATATCCAAATAATACATGGAGTTCCAAGAGTCTTTGTCTAAGAACACCAGAAAGGTGATTACTGGAACACCCCCTAATTTTCTTGTTAATATGGTTGCTGGAGCTGTTCATTCATTAGGGGCTTAATCTTAACCATAATCCTTTATTCATTCATAGTCTGAAGGACTTCTCTGGTACTGAGCTGGGTGTGTTCAGTAACTAATATTCATTTCTTCCACATTCTCCCTGAGATCACCATGTGCATTAAAGACAAAGTCTTTGAAGTCTGCTCTGAGGAATGTTGGACTTGACTGGAGATTGTGGTGATAAATGAAGTCTTTATCACAAGCTTGCTAAACACACATTAAATCCAGGAGACGTCCACCAAGTCTGCTGCTCTCCTCTCTCATCTTTAGAATGAGACACTGCTTTTGTTTTCTTCTGACTTTTTAATGTCTCATCTTCTGTTGTGACTGGAAGGCTTTATCAGCTAGGCTTGTAATTAGCAATTGCATCCTATTGTTAGGGATAAATATCCTAGATTTCATGGGAAATCTTTCCAAGATGGAGTTCTTGTCATGATAAAGCTGAGCAAGATTGGAAATGGGGTGCAGGGATCAGGGAAAAAAACAGGGAAAAAAAACAAGGATAAAAGTTAATGAGTTTTGCTGTAAATAAAACAAGTGCACATTCTACATCTCATTAGAGATCAGACCAAAGGAGACTGACAAAGTTGCTGGAGGATCCTTAGATCCATTTTTTTCTTAGGCTCTTGCTGTTTGCTTTGTTCTGCCAATGTCTGGGAACGGAGTGTGCCATGTAGAACATCCCATTGCTCACAAAAGGGCCAGGCCCCAAAAATAGCACATCGAGGAAGATTTTGTACTGCTGGTGGCTCCCAGATCTCAATTTCTCTTCAAGTGCCTGACCAAGGCTGTTCTGTCCCAGCTTGATGTCACTGAACGCTGTCGATGGCTTGTGTGAAGTGTTGGGGGTCTGCCTCTCTTACTTGGCATCCATCTTCTGTCCTTAACTTGGATCCTAAGAGAAACTTTCCTTACCTGGAAGCTTCTGGCAGAGATCTTACTCCTGCTGAACTTGACTGAAATGTGCAAATTCCTATGTACACTTCCCAACTTCTTCCAAGTGTGGCTGTCCTTGGTACTCTTGGAAAAACTAAAGGCTTTTTGAACTGTAGCACAGCACAGGGCTCACAGAGTGTTTGTGTTTCTGTGGTCATTCCTACAATCCTGGTGGCTGCCTGAGATGTGTTTGGGTCTTGAGCATTTACAGACTGCTCTGCTACACCAGCTGCTGAGGTGTAAGTGTATTTAATCCAGCCCACTCCAAAATGACATTCTGAATTTTCTTGTAGGAAGGAAGTGGTTTGTCCATCACCACCTCGTGGTGGATACTCAGCCTCACTGAAATGATCAACCCGAGTGTGACAGTGCTGTGCTTGGGCTGTCTCTGGGAGGCTCTTCCTGAGTTCCTCTTCACATTCCTCCCAAGTGCTGGGAGTCATTTGGACCTGCCTGGGGTGACCTCGGTCAGGGTGTTCATCTGTTGATTTTGGAGCTTTGATTTGGCTTCCTGTCACCTCCTAGCCCTGGAGCCAGCAGGTGCACTGGGATGGCAGCTCCCTAACGCAGCTGCTCTTCTGTTGAACCTGAGCCTTCCCAGCTCTGCAGGTGTACCCCATCCCATGTCTGAACTTCAAAAATCTCCACAAAACTGCCTTCAAATGACAGCAGTGCCGTAGTAGGGGCCAGTTTTGGGGTTGCTGTGGAGGAATCCGTCAGGAATTCTGCTGGGCTCTTGCAGGCTGCAGGAGGGACTCTTGGTTCATAAAACTTCAGTGATCACCTTAAAAGGACTGAGCTCTTTACATTTAAGTGAGAAAGCAAGGGTCCCCTTGCACAGAATCAGGGGCTACAGTTCCACGCACATACTGAGTTTTTGGTTCTCATGTAATATAATCAATCAGCAGATCTTCATAAGTGAAGTTCCTGAGATTGGCTTTAAAAAAAAAACAAACCAAAACAACAATCTTGGACACTTGGCTTCTTTTGAAATGGATGCATCACCATTTGCATTTTCTTCTGAACATTTTTGGCACAGCCTGTTGGGTTGTTTTTTTTTTTTCCTTCCTTTCACTTGGGCATGGAAATGAATGTGGAACTTGTGAGTTTGTTTCAGCTGAGCAGGGTTTAAAATCTGCTTAAGACGATCTGATCAATCTTGTAAAGAGCACATAGCTCCAGAACAGCCTTCCCTTGTTAGAAAGCTTTCAATTCTGGGAAGGAATGAGCTCAGTCTGGCCTCATCTTGAATTCTAAGGGGAAACTTTGAAGGAGGCTCCTCAAAGCAGAAAATAGATGTTGAGGGATTGAATTGGCATGGGGATAACTTAAGGAGGAAGGAAAGAATGAGTGGCCGGGGGGGGTTCTGGCAGCATCTTGGGAGTCCATGTCACCCTCAGCATCTAAGTCCTGTGTCTGAATAAGGTTGTCCATCAGCCACCTTTGTTTCCAGATCTTCTCCAGTATGTCCTGGAGTGATAAGTAACCAGTCCCTTCCTTTAGTTGTAATAAGGTGTTTTCTGCTGTGTTACTGAAAACCCATAAAAGTCTCAGGAGAAGATGGGGGCTAAAAGTTAGGAGACAGGAACCTCACAGCTTTATGAAATCGCCCAGCAGCACCTCCAACACCCGTCGATGGCTGAGAGCAGAGCAGAGCCTGGTTGCCAGTGAGCAGCCAGCATGGCAACAGCTCGTGTGGGAAGCAAGGCCATGGAGCACTCATTGCCCTGTTCCTGCCCACAGGTTACAAGACAGATCCATGAGCATGAGCAGGAGAACGAGCTGCGGGAACAGATGTCAGGATATAAGCGGATGCGGCGCCAGCACCAGAAGCAGCTGATCGCCCTGGAGAACAAGTTGAAGGCTGAGATGGACGAGCACCGCCTCAAGCTGCAGAAGGAGGTGGAGACACATGCCAACAACTCGTCCATTGAGCTGGAGAAGCTGGCCAAGAAGCAGGTGGCTGTGATGGAGAAGGAGGTGAGTGCACGGAGCTGTCCCTGAGGATGTGAGGGACAGGAGAATCCAGGTCTCCAAGGGGGACTGTGGGAGTTGCTGCTCAAAGCTGTGCTCTGAGGTGCAGAACAGGAGGACACGGTTTTGTCAAGGGAAATTTAGGTTGGATGTTAGGAGGAAGTTTTTTTACAGAAAGGGGGATCAAGTAGTGGAATGATCTGCCTGGGGAGGTGGTAGAGTCACCATCCTTGGATGTCTTTGAGAACCTCACAGAAGAACTTCTCAGTGCCATGGTTCAGGTGTTAGGGCATGGGTTGGACTCAATGATCTTGAAGGTCTCTTCCAGCCCTGTGATTCTGGGGCCTTGTGCTCCCTGGTGAAGGAGCCTTGAGACACCTTCTGGCTGATGGCCACTCTGTTGGCATCCACCAGTGCCACAGCTACATAAAAGGGGCTGAGGGGGCCTTGGTGGGAGCTTTGCCTCAGCTGTGACAAAGCTGTCAGTCTAAAAATCAGCACGTTCATCTACATAATAAACTGGTGAGTTTGTGCCCTCTGGGAGTGGTTTTGGTGGGGAGATAAGAAGCACAAGGAAGCCCTCAGATTTATGTCAGCATTTTCTGTGTGAGCAGCTTTCCTGTGGCTGAGTGCTCATGGCTTTGTCTAGCACAGTCACCAAAATGACTGACCAAAAACCACCACACTGATTTGTGCTGGATTCTGCACCTGCTCACTCTCATCTTCCTTTTTTTTTTCTTTTTTTTAATTGTTATTTTTCCCCTCTCTGTACATTGCAGGCAAAGGCAGCTGCAGCAGATGAAAAGAAATTCCAGCAACAGATTCTGGCTCAGCAGAAGAAAGACCTGGCGACCTTTTTAGAAAGTCAGAAGAAACAATACAAGCTTTGCAAGGAAAAGATTAAAGAGGCAAGAAACCCTCATTTTCAGGGCTGAAGGGGTGTGGAATGAACACAAACCAGTCTTCTGTTTTGATAAACCTCAGCCAGCCCAGGGGTTTAAGGGATACTGTCAGGCTTGGAAGGAAATTTGGATTCTCAGCAAGTAAATTTTCAGGAACTGGGAGAATCTGGCAGCATTTCCAGAACAATTTGTGAGGGTAGCTACAGGTGCCTTCACAATTTGCTGTAGAGCAAAATCTTTGAAACCAAGGGTGATGAGGGAAAATGTGACTTCACAGAGAGTTCTTCCCCTTTCTCCTCATCTGTTTTGTTGGGGGTTTTTTTCCAAGTAATCAGAGCAGCCATTCAATTGGCTTGACTAAATTCCCTTGACTAAAAGCCCTGTGATCACTTACATAAATTAGGAAGAGAAGTAACTTCATACATAGCTTATCTGTGCCAAAATGCATTATTTAAATAGTGTCTCCACCACATTGCAGAAATAATTTGCTGTTAAGGTAAAGGTGAGAAAATGATAATCAAGGAGCTCAGTGGCCACTTTTCCTCCTGCTCTTGGTCAGGGCTGAGCATGGCCAGGTGATAGGTTCTGTTGGTTTTGTAGTAGGATTTTGGTGTCTTTTCATGAACTGGATGGCAGAGGAGGAGCCAGGAAGGTCCCCCAAGTGCTGTGTCACTGTGGTGTGCTAAGGGAAGCCTTGTTTTGACCCTGCAGGAAATGAATGAGGACCACAGCACGCCCAAGAAAGAGAAGCAAGAAAGGATATCCAAACACAAAGAGAACCTGCAGCACACACAGGCTGAAGAGGAGGCCCAGCTTCTCAGCCAGCAGAGACTCTACTACGACAAAAACTGCCGTTTCTTCAAGAGAAAAACAATGATCAAGAGGCATGAGATGGAGCAGCAGAACATTCGGGAAGTATGGCACTCCTCACTTCCTCTCCCAGCCTTTCTTTAGCTGCTTTAGCTCCATGTCTTGGCTGAAGTTAGGTCTTCGTGTTTCTAGTTGCTAAATAGAACTAAGAGAAAAACATAAGAAAACAGGTTTTGGGAAATGGTTTTCTATATAGCTGTTGCTGCTTTGATCAGTTGAGGGATGGCAGCGTTGGTTGCAGACAGAAACACCCTGTGGGCCCCTCCTCTGGGGCTGATGCCTCATCCCAGCTCCTGAGTGTTGGGTTTGGGGCTCCTGCCCCAGTCTGGGCTTTGGGGAGAGCTGTGGGATGTGCATAGGGGTTGTCAAGGAGCAGCTTTTGACACCCTGCTTCTCCTGGTTGGTTTTTGCCTCTTGCCTCAAGGCTGCCTGTGGTCAAACACCACTTTGAGAAAGTTTTCACTTGGACATGCTCCTGTGGCCATGTGGCCATCACTGTAGTATCTGAATTCTTCATTGATGTTATTTTTTGATAAAAACTGTCAGATTAGAGGGTGTTTTAGTGAAAACTGAGTGAGGAGTGGTCAAAAATTTCCAATTTTGCTTGGCCTGCTACCCTCAGGTTTTCCAGTATGTTTGTACTTGATCAGAGCTTTGCTGCCCTTGGGTCCAGATGTGCCTGGACTCAGCAGCTTTGCTGAGATCCAGATATCTCAGTCCAGGCACCCTGAAAATTATTGACTCCAAAAATTCATTTGGGAGATTTAATCACCCTTATCACAGCAGCTCTGTGGCAGGGATGAGAACAGAGTTCAGGTGCCTAGCATGGCATTTAACCCAGAACACCCCTCTGACTTCCTGCATTTAAGCTCTTACGAGACCAAATTTTCAGAATTATCTGAGTTTTTCTTCCCTTAAAATTACATCCCTACTAATTCAAATGTGCCAGTACTAACGACTTATATCACCTGAAGTAAATAACACTTTCAAAATGTGTTTTTAATATTTTAACTAACCACAGATGTTGTTTTTGCAAATAGGAGAGTGTTAGAGGGAAGTAGAATGACTGTGTGTGTTTATGCTGTGTGAACTGAAATCAGGTGTGGAATGGGCTTGGCAGAGGCTGGCGGAGCTATCCTGGGATGAAGGCAACACGTGCCACAGCTCCCTGCCTGGTCAGTGCCTCGGCTGCCTTTGTGCCAGTGGGAGTGATTTTGGCACACCAGCACATGTAATTTTTAATCTTGGCTGTCAGGGCTTGAGTTGTGCTTAAATGCAAGCTCACGCTACATCCTTAGGGGCAAAAGGGCAGAGGAAAACCCTGGCCCTGTTTCCTTCCCCACCCTCTTAGCTCAAACCTGTCCCAGGTGTAGCAGCCACGGAGGCTGAAGTTTTGCGGGTGCTCCTGTTGCGAGTTCCAACAGGATTACCACATGTGAGCAACCGCTCAGAATAATTACATTTTTTTGCTTCTCCTGCAGAAACTGGTCAGGCTGAGGCAGCGCTGGGCTCTCCCCGTGCTGGGCACGGTGTGGGGTGGGGCAGGAGTACAGTGCTGAGGCTGTAACCTGAGCCCGGATCAGGGATGCACCGGCTGTGAAGGGGTGCAGCTGGAGTCAGCTCCGTGCTGCACAGGATGTGCCTGGCACCTCGAGACACAAACATTTGCAGTAATCAGGGAGGGAACTGGTGTCTTCCCCTTCCTGGGCTTGTAGCTTGGGGAAGGTTATCTGGACTGTGGACACCCTGTGCAGGAGCTCTTGGTGAACACTGCAAAACCCTTTGAGTCTCGGGCTCCAGCCTCATCTTAAAAACGTGCTGCGCCTTGGGCAAAATCCTGCCTGGACAATTGATTTTCTCACCTGAGATGGTGTTAGAGCCACTGACCTCTGCTTTGGCCACTCTGATGGGGGGGGAGCTCATTCCCAGTACCCACCGAGGTGCAGGGAAACTTCAACCTGACAAGCACCCCGATTGTGTCACCCCAGCCCTGAGCAGCCTGGGACGTGTTCAGTGAAAGCTGCTGCGAGTTTCTGCAGGCACGGAGGGCTTGTGTGGGGTCCTGGTGCCACCTGCTGGGGACTCCTGGGGCCATCCCAGAGCTGCCAGAGCAGCAGGGGAGGGAAGGATGGATGGATGCATGCATGGATAGATCCGTGGATGGGTGGGTGGATCCATGGATGGTCGGTCGGTCCCTAGGTGGCCACTCCTCCCATCCCCGTGGTGCTGCTGGGGCGGCGCTGGCCTGTGCCACCCTGCGAGGTGTCCGTGAGCCGGGGCTGCCCGCTCAGCCGTGTGTGTGTGCACAGGAGCTGAACAAGAAGCGGACGCAGAAGGAGATGGAGCACGCCATGCTGATCCGGCACGACGAGTCCACGCGGGAGCTGGAGTACCGGCAGCTGCACACGCTGCAGAAGCTGCGCATGGACCTCATCCGGCTGCAGCACCAGACTGAGCTCGAGAACCAGCTGGAATACAACAAGCGGCGCGAGCGGGAGCTGCACAGGAAGCATTTCATGGAGCTCCGGCAGCAACCAAAGAACCTGAAGGTGCTGCAAGGTTTCCTTCCTCCTGTCCTTGCTTCCTTCATGCCGCACCTGTGCTGCGGGACCACTGCTCTCCACACCCTGTGCTCTCCCCTGCATCCCCTCCCTTTGCACAGAGAGCTCTGGATAAGGGAAGTTGTGGGCTGGGATAGCCCAGAGGTTTTTTAAACCCTCACAGAGGGTTTTTAAAGTGCTGTGCTAATTGAGGCTGTTAGCTAAAATAGTCCAGTCAGCGTTACAGAACTTGTTCCTGATGAGCTGAGTGTTGTTTGGGCACTCACTGGTGTCAGTTCAGAATGATGAGGAGAGGGGTTGGTGGTACTTTCAGAGTCCAGAGAGAAGAGGGAGCACTCTGAGTGTGTGCTGAGCTCTGTTCACAGCCCAGCGTGGTTACCTCTCTGTGGTAGAGGCATGTTCCTCCTCCCAGTGTCACAATATCCTGAGTTGGAATGGCCCCACAGGGATCATCAAGTCCAATCCCTGCACAGACAACCCAGCAATCCCACCCCGTGCATCCCCTGGGAGTCTTGTCCAAATCCTCCTGGAGCTCTGGCAGCCTTGGGGCCGTGCTCATTCCCTGGTGAGCCTGGGCAGTGCCCAGCACCCTCTGGGGGAAGAACCTTTCCTGATACCCAACCTAAACCTCCCCTGACACAGCTCCAGCCCTTCCCCGGGTCCTGTCCCTGGTTACCAGGGAAATTTTTTTCATCTGTGTGAAATCCTCTGATAGCCAGCCTCAACCTCCCTGACATGGCTCCAGCTGTTCCTGGGATCACTGGTCACCAGAGAGAAGGCATGCTGCTGTCACTTTGTCACAGCCTTGCTAGTTCTCAAATCTGCAGCCTCCACAGTGCAGGATGGAGGTGGGAAGGACATGGAAGGGGAATGATGCTGTGGAGAAGCAAATCTGTTTTGGGAGGCAGGTGATGGGCTGGGTGATCTGCAGGAAGCAGCGGCAGAGGATGGAAGTGCCCTGGGCTGAGTCGGTGCTGTTCCTGGCCAGGCTGCAGCAGGGCCTGAGCTGCTGCCGCTGCTGGCTCATCCCTGTGGGAAGCATGCCCAGGGGAGCTGTGTTCCCACTACCCCACCCATGTGGATGTACCACAACCTCTCCATTCCCAAGGCCCTTCGCGCTCTTCATGTCGTTCCTTCCTTGGCAGGCTATGGAAATGCAGATCAAAAAGCAGTTCCAGGACACATGCAAAGTGCAAACTAAGCAGTACAAAGCACTGAAGAATCACCAGCTGGAAGTAACTCCAAAGAGTGAGCACAAGACAATTCTGAAGAGCCTGAAGGATGAGCAGACACGGAAGCTCGCCATCCTGGCCGAGCAGTATGAGCAGAGCATCAATGAGATGATGGCCTCGCAGGCAGTACGTGCAGGGGACTTGGGGGGATCTGGGGCCTGGCAGCACCCTGGGGGATAATTCTCCAGCCACTAAATTATAGAAATCATTTAAATAGCGCATCAGGTGGCACTTTTCCTCTTGGAGTAAGTGTCCTGCAGAACACGCGTCCTTCCCCTGCTCCCCTCATGTGCTGGGGTTTAGGATTGGATCTTCTGAGGCTCTGCCTCAGTGTGAGCAGAGCAGCTGCTGTTCATGAAGCCTTTCCTGCTTTCTCCCTTTGCCACCAACCGCAGCAGCTCTGGGAAGAAAGAGCGGTGTGTGACTTGTGGGGGAGCAGAGGAATTCCCAGCGGGGGTTTGAGTGTTGTTTTCCCGATGCTCTCACAGCTCCGGCTGGACGAGGCCCAGGAAGCAGAATGCCAAGCCCTGAGACTGCAACTCCAGCAGGAGATGGAGCTGCTCAACGCGTACCAGAGCAAAATTAAGATGCAGACAGAAGCACAGCACGAAAGGGAACTCCAGAAGCTGGAGCAGCGGGTGTCGCTGCGCAGGGCACACCTGGAGCAGAAGGTGGGTGCCAGGGGGGTCCTGGGGA
>VWZN01002886.1:13472-33279 GCA_013396955.1 Regulus satrapa
GGTGATTTTTAGGAGAACCATGCCAGGGGCAGCAGGGACGAGCCCTGGCCCTTGGGCATATTCTTGATTGTATCATAAATCATTTTCTGCTGTCGCAGAGAATGTGAATACACTTAAATGAGCCCACAGGATCCCAGTAGCACAAATTGGGCTTTGTCAAATCGTGTATTTTGTGTATAGAAGGAATTTAAGGAGAGCTTTTACTTATTTTCATATTGTATTTTAACTGTTTCTCTGATCAGAAATTTTTTTACTTCTTTCCCCCCCGTCCCTTCCTGCTCCAGCCACCTCCCACTCTCCAGTTCCGTTATGGAGCTCAACACTGTCTGTTAGATCATCCCAGCCCTTTTCAGTTTTACTTTTATTTGTTTTTTGGGGTTTTGNGAAACCACAAAAAGCAAACCAAGTAAGGATAAAACTTGCAAACCCAACATTCCCCATGTTGACGGGCGTGCTCTCTCTCTTTCTGTCTCTCTTACTGACATCGTGTCGGACCAGTGCCTGTATATTCTTATCCATCAGGGGCCCCTTTCCCCCGTCACGTCCCGGTGCAGGACAGCTCCTGGCAGTCTTTTCCATAGTATGTCACAGTATTGATGTCTCTGTGCAATGATTAAAAATGTTTCAGTGAAAACTTTGGAGACAATTTTAATGGAGAAAAAAAAAAAAAAGTTAGAAAAAAAAAACCAAACCACCAAGTGGATGTATGTTGCTTCTGAGCAATCACTCATTTTACCACCAATCAATGAAAGTACAAGCAAAAAAATATTAATAATTAAAAGATATCTACGATCCCAGGGGGAGAGAGACTGAATCCGCAGCCTTACCTTAACTAGCTGCTGCATAATTTTATTTTATTTTTATTTTTTTGGTATTTATTCATCAGGAATAAAAATAAAAAAAATTTTATTAAAAGATTGAAAAAAAAATTTGATACATTTTACAGAAAAAAAAAAAAAAACTTAATCGTGCTGTACNGTTTATTTTTTGTTCCTCCCCCAAGTCCACCCCTAACCCCATGATCTTGGTCATAAATATTGCATTATTCACACTTTCAAACTGTGTATTTTCTTACAATAAAAAGAGAAAAAAAAAGGCTTTACTTCTTTTGCATGCACTTTAAAAAAAAAAAACCAACAAAAAAAAAGGACAAAAAAACCAACAAAACAACAAAAACATTTTTCAAGTTCCAGGGAAGAGCATGAATAACTGTCAGAGCTTTTAATTATATTTGTAAATAAAAGTGTTCATCACAACGCCTGGCTGTGTCATTGCGGGAGGGGCAGCTCGTGGCCAGCACAGGTGCAAGGTGGGGACGGGGAGGGGACACTCTCCACAGGTGTCCCTCAGCCTGGGGCTGGAGAAGCCTCAGGGCTGCAGTGGAGGGGTTTAGGCAATGGGTTTTTATTTTTTTTAATGTCCTCTTCCCAGCCCAAGCAGTCCCCAGATGCATCAGCCTTGTGAGCACTGCTCCAGCCTTAACTCTGGTGGAGGTGGGGATGTTTTCCTGGAAAACTGTGGATCCTCTCTTAAAATGTTTTAATTACTGAGCTGATAAAACTGCCCTGGGGCAGCACCATCCACCAGAGTCCTGCGATCCCAAATTTTCCCAGGGATGCTGCTGGTTCCTCTTTGTCAAACCATNTGCATGCACTTTAAAAAAAAAAAACCAACAAAAAAAAAGGACAAAAAAACCAACAAAACAACAAAAACATTTTTCAAGTTCCAGGGAAGAGCATGAATAACTGTCAGAGCTTTTAATTATATTTGTAAATAAAAGTGTTCATCACAACGCCTGGCTGTGTCATTGCGGGAGGGGCAGCTCGTGGCCAGCACAGGTGCAAGGTGGGGACGGGGAGGGGACACTCTCCACAGGTGTCCCTCAGCCTGGGGCTGGAGAAGCCTCAGGGCTGCAGTGGAGGGGTTTAGGCAATGGGTTTTTATTTTTTTTAATGTCCTCTTCCCAGCCCAAGCAGTCCCCAGATGCATCAGCCTTGTGAGCACTGCTCCAGCCTTAACTCTGGTGGAGGTGGGGATGTTTTCCTGGAAAACTGTGGATCCTCTCTTAAAATGTTTTAATTACTGAGCTGATAAAACTGCCCTGGGGCAGCACCATCCACCAGAGTCCTGCGATCCCAAATTTTCCCAGGGATGCTGCTGGTTCCTCTTTGTCAAACCATGTCACTGCAGAGCTTTGATACAGCAGCTTGGAACAAAAGTTGGGAAGGCTCCAGATTCTGCAAAGCTGAATTGCATTGGCTTCACCTTTTTTACCAAAGGCTCATTTCTGCTCTGGGCACTTGGGATACAGCCCCAGGCCTCACTGCAAAGCTGCTGCAGGAGCAGGGAGCACCTGGGACCTGCAGCTGGGCCGGGAAGTGGCTTCAGGTCAGTAAAGCTGTTGGGGTGTCAGATCTGCTGTGGTCATGGGGGGCTCCTGGAACCTCCAGGGGTCTGGGAGTGTGGGGAGATCCCTTGGGAAGGAACTGAAGGCTGGGAATGATTTTAAGATAGGAAGAGATGACAGCTCTGAGCTGTGTCCCTCCAGCATCAGTGAGTCCCAGGAGTGGGCAGCTGTGGGCACAGGGTCCAGCCTCATCCCAGGAACACACCCCCCACCCCACTGTGCCCTGAGCGCTGCCTTTGTTTCCCAGGAAGAAAACCAAGCACACCAAGGACCTCGGGAAGTTTTTAATTGCACTGTGAGCACAGGGCAGGTCACCACAGGACTGAACATAAGAAAGTGGTCTCAGCTTTGAGTGGCAGTAGAGAACAGAAGGAAGTGCTCTAGGCCAGCTCCTGCCTCCCCCTTGAGCTGCACCTTCACTACTTGCAGTGGTGATGTGGAGGCACTGGCCAAATGTAGGAGGGGGGAAAAGAAAAAAAAAGGGGAGGAGGGAAGGAAGTTTCCCTTCGCCTGCCCTCTCCTCTCCTATACAAGGCAATCTCCACAGCCTGCAGCTGCCCCCAAGTGGTTGTGTACCCACACCCCTGCCACCTCAAGCCACCCCAAGATAGCAGAGACCCCCTGAATTGACACTAATTCACAAAGGCTTTTAATTCCCTTAGGCAGGTCAGTTTGGAGGGAGCAGTCCTTCCAGAGAAACCCAGCAGCAGCTCTCTAGCTAGGAATACCACAAGCATCAGCACAAGGCCTGGATGCAGGAACACGGAGCAGGGACAGCGACAGAGTGACATTTCCAGTGGTCAGAGCAGGACAGCTGGGTTCAACTCATTAACAAAACACAACTACAGCGCCATGCCCGGCCCCACCCACAGGTGCTGCAGTGCCCCACGGCCCTGGCCCTACTTCCCTGAGAGCTGCTCGTAGAGCTTGGGCACGTAGTCATCCCACTCGGCCTGGTAGCAGGTGCCCGCCACTGGCGCCCCCAGCCCGTACTTGCTGCGGAAGGCGGCCACCTTGAACTTGCCGCGCTTGTCCCCGGAGCGGTTGGACAGGACGGGCTCGCTGCAGGCCAGCTGCTGGGGCTGCTCGTACACCAGCCACACGTAGCGGTGCAGCCCTGCGGGAGGGACAGCGTCACCACCCGCGCTCCCAGGTGACCCCCGCAGCCGGCTGAGGGTGACGGAGCTTAGGGCAGCTTAAGGAAGATGCGCTCCATACGGTTGATCCCTGCTCGTGCCGGCTGTGGCTACGTGCAGCCCCCAGCAATCCCGCAGGGATCATTTCCACAGGCAGTTTCCTGTGGGCTTCTCCCCGCCCCACCTTTCAGCACTGGGTGTGATCCGTGTAGCAGCACGTGGGAACTGCTGCAGGTACCGACCTGTTCCCTTGGGAGGCCCCGAGCCAACGTAATCCGACATCACGGTCCCGCTGCTCACGTTGTTGCCTTTCATGTTGGTCACCAGAAAGTGATGCCACTCCCTGAAAGGAGAAGGCAGAGAACAATCAGAAGTGGCAGAGCCGCAGATAAGAAGACCCTTTGTCACTCCAAGCTGCTGCTTTTCCATGAGGCAGTCAGCACGGGGTAAACAAACAGCTGCCACTCCTGGTCTGCCAAACCCAAAGAGCACCAGTCCCAGAGCAGGCACGGCTTCCTTGGGATGCAGAGCCTGCCAAAACCAGCTCCACGCAGCCGCAGGAAACCCACAGCCTGACCTCTGAGAGTGGGTATTCCCCACACTGCCGAGGCTGACTTGAGGACGGTGAGCTGGTCCCAGATCTAAGATTCTGCCGCCAGCAAAGACCTAATTCCAATTCACATATGTGCTAAATTAGAGTACAAATTAGAGGAAGCAATAATGCTGTGCTGCTCCACCTACAACATACCTTTGAACGCCTCTGATAATACCATCTGCTCCCACTTGTGCTGTTCCCGGCTCAAGGAGAGATGGAAGGACACAATTTCTATGACAAGCCAGAGCCCCCCAGCTGCACCTTTGGTGGAGCAGTGTCCCACCTCCTCGTTAAGCCTCTGCTCGGAGAGATGCTCCTTTTTCCCCACGCAAGACGCGGAGCTGCCCATCCCCATTACCTGAATTTTGGGTCCTTCCGACTGGGTGCATCAGGGTCTGTGAGAACCAGGGTGTAAAGCTTCTGGGGATCGCAGCCGTCCCACTCGATGCTGGTGGGGCGATTCTGGACCTGCAGGGATGACTGCGTTAGCACCGACCCCGCTGGCAGGGCCGGCCACCTGCCCCGCACACCGGGCCAGCGCTGGCAGCGACACTCCAGGGGTTCAAGGCCGTTCGTGCCAGCTCGCCCTGGCTGCGAGAGCCATGGGCCTTCTCTCCTGGGGCAGGGTCGCCCCCGAAGCTCAGCCCCTCTCTGTGCCCCCGCACCCGGTGAAGCTCCGGCGGCAGCTGCCGGAGCGACAGCGCCAGCGGCCCGACCGCATCCCGCCATTTTGCCGCGCCGACCCCCGCGCGCAGGGCCGGGCGCTGCTCACCTGAGTGGGCGTGAGCACCTTGCCCAGCTCGTCGATCTCCACGGAGCCATACTTGACCCTCAGCGGGTGAGCCGGCTTCTGCTCCACTTCGGCGAGGCTCAGCGGCCCATCCCACTTCGCCAGGTCCACGGGCATGGCGACGTTTGCGACTGCGGCGGCGGCGGCGGCTCCGGGCTGCCCGTGCCCCTTGGCGCAGGCACCGCCCCGCTCCCCTCCCATTGGTGGACACACCGCTATGCTCCCCTCCCATTGGTGGAAACGCACCGCTGGCCTCCCCCGCGCCAGCTCTATGGCGCCCCCAGGCGGAGCAGAGGAGGGCCAGCCGAGCTCCGGTTACCTGGGCCCGCGCTGTCGCGTCTATCGCTAATTGGGTTAATTAATAAGTAATGTGCCAGGGCCCAGTGGGGCAGCCTTGTGGGTCTCAGCGCTCTGTTTTACGCACGCCTTGGTGCTTCCAAGCTGCCACGTGTAAGGTGTCCTGGAGGAATCCGAGGATAGCTGCGTGGTTACGGCCCTTGCTGCGGGGTTACAGAGTCGTTTATTTCTACCCTTCCCGCTCCGCTGCTTGTGGGGTGCCTCTAACGAGGTGGGTTAGAGCAGCTCTCTGGACGTGGGGGTCCAGTCAGCGAACCTCTGGAAGATTATCTCTCAGGGAACACCACTCCCTCCGCTTCAAACACTCCCGAGCCATGGGCGGCACCGGGCGGCAGCGCCAGCCCCGCTCCGCTGGGGCCGTCCCACGCGGCCGGGGGGGCACTGAGGTGGCCCCAAGATGGCGGGCAGGGCCGGCGTGGGGGGAGCCCCAAGATGGCGGCTGCCCAAACCGGCGGCTCTGAGGCGGCGGGACACGATGGACGACCCCATCACGGGCCCCTCACGGGCCCTGCCGGGCGGGTCCCCCCGCCGGGCACGCCTGCCCTCCCTCCCCAGGCCTCTCGCCGGGGCGGCGGCCGGGCGGCACCGCCTCCGCNTTGTGCCGCGCCGGGAGGCCGCAGGTAGCGCGGGCTGAGGGGAGGGCAGCCGGGAGCTGTGTCCCTTTTCCTGATCCTGGTCCGCGCTGGATGTTTTTAGTCACCTCAGAGGTCCCTCAGCAGTCCCCTAACAAGCACCTCAGAGGGCTGACCCAGATCAGATATCCAGGGCTTTGCCGGCGGAAGGCGGCTTTGCCTGTTCCCTCCGTCCCTAACGCCGTCCCTTCTCTCTTCCAGGAACAGATGAAGTGGTCTTTGGGCAGGTGGGAGGAAGCATCCTCCTTTTATGCCGCAACGTGTCCAAGGAAGCCACCGAGGTGGTCTGGTTCCAAGGGGATCCGCACTCCTTCCCACCTCTGTTCTCCTCGAGGGTCTCCTTCCCCCCGGACGTCCGCTTTTCCCTGGTGGACAACAGCTCCCTGAGCATCTCCGAGCTGCGTGTGCAGGACGAGGGCAACTACACCTGCAGGGAAGTGCTGAACAAGACGGACCATGAGCACAGGGTGCAGCTCCTGGTGGCCAGTAAGTCCTCCCCACAGCTGAGCTTCCTCCCCTCAGCCTTTCACATCCCCAAGTTCATCTGGCACTGGTGGGAAAAATAATATTTGGAAAATGCAGAGGCTTTATCGTGCAGAATCTCTCACATCTGCTCACGAGCACCAAAATGTGTGTCCAAATGGCTTGTCATGGTGTATGCAGGGGAAATGCCAGCTCTCAAGTCCTCCCTGTGTCTCTTCTTCATTGCTAGTGATAAAAGAGGTTTTGGGCACATCTTCCATTCCTGTAGCTATTCCAGGGGGTCTCTGCCTCAGAATCCGACTGACTTGAATCTCCATAAACCTTGGAGTAGGGGCTGCTGTTTGCTATCTACTTTCCCTTGTTTGGGATAGATATGCTGAGCCTTTCCTTGGTGCCATCCTTTCAGTGGGAGAACTCTTCCCAGCTAAGTCTCCAGAGGAGTCTTACTCTCTGAGGAGTTAATGGAAGCACAAAATTCCTCAGGCGTATGTGGGAGCAGTGTCCTGAGAGGATACCTGTTATCAGCAAAGTCCAGTTCTTTCCACCTTTCTGTGTCTTCTGGTGCTCTCTCCCTTGTCCATGTCTATTTCATCCATTCATTCCTGTAGAAATGTTCAGAGCACAGGTGGAAGTTTGGGCTAGAAAGCCCTCAAGCCAATTCATCCTTCCTGCTTCTGCCAGGGAACCATTATTTTGCCCTGATCCCTCATGTAGTCCATGGGAACAGCCCCTTCAGGATTAGCAGGGAGCACAGATCCTGTGCCTGGTGCCACTCTTGGTCCCTTCAGAGTTGAGAAGAGGGAAAATACGCTGCTTTTCACATTTTGATTCTCTGTACTCCCTTGGTCCCTTCCTTTCTTGCTGCTCTTCCCATGTATGAGACCTGTTTGTCTTCAGGGTGTTCCTTCCTTCTACCTGTGTGTAAACACTGCACCTGTTTTGTGCAGATTAACCTCTTGAAAGTTTACAGGAATAAAAATTCTCTTCCTGCAGCAAGGAATGTGCAGATGGGGTGTGGAAGAATTGAACCCCAGGCTGCTTCAGGAAATAGATATGTAGGCACTGGGTTTAGGAGTGGGGAGCCCCAAATCTGGAGCACTGGGGCAGAACACCTGGAAACAAAGCATATTTACAGGGTGTCCAGTGTTGGTGTTGTACTTTGAACTTCATTTATTAGTCTGGAACTAATTGTGTCAACTAATTTTCAAGTGTGACAAAGGTGATGTGGGCATACCCTTTGATAGGTGAGAAAGATTTCTTTAGGTCAGCACCTAAAGAGCATCACCAGAAGTTAGAAATTTAACTTCTGACCTGTAGCAGGGCCCCATTTTTTCACAATCCCTGTGGGTGGAACATCTTATCACTGGCTGAAGCAAATTTTGGCTGCTGCTGTGGAAGAGCCTCCCAGGATATGTAGAGGTTTTGTGTGGGAATAACCAGCTGACAGTCTTCAACCCATCCCATGGGTGGTACCAGAAAATTCTATTTTTGTTCAAATCTGCACTTTGAAAACCCCACAAGCAGTAAACATTCTAGTGACAGGACAAAGGTGCAGCTCTGCCTTGGGCTGGGATTCTGTGTTTGTTCTGGATGGGAAGGAGACGTGCAGTTCCACATCTCCAGGGATTCCTTGGCACACCTGTGTGCGGGTTGATGCAAGCACTGTTGGCTCTTCTGTGGGTCAAACCACGCACAACAGGTCCTTTTTGCTGGTGTTTTGTGAGGTTGGGAGGGTGGAGATCTTTAGGCTTTTGGTTTGTTAACTTCGTGGGAGCAGATTTCTTTAGACACAGTTGTGCTGGAAGGGCCTGGGAGTTCAGGATGTAAAGCTGATGGCTTCAGGAGACTGTTCTGAGGTCAGAAAGAGCAGCTCTGGCTGGCCATCCCGGAGGGGCTGTGCCCCACTGATATGGGGCAGTTTCTGCTGGTTCAGGCTGACAGGATGCCCTGTTAACTAGCCAGGGTTTGGGAGCAGTTTGATCCTCCCCAGAGCTGGGACACGGGGTGTTGCAGAGAATTTCTTGCCTGAGCTGGGTGGTTTCAAAGATCACCAGAGGTGTGTGTACAGTTCCTGGAGGGCCAAGCCCCAGGACGGTGTGTTCTTGCAGCTCACACGAGGGTTTGCCATTATGTTTTTTCAATAATTCAAGTAATATCAAAGTCTCCTAGATGAATGCTCCCCAAAATAAGCTTCAGACATCCCTCTGACACCTCTGGAGTGGGATATGCTTTGGTTTGATCTCTTGGTGAGGTTTTGTTCAGCACTGCATTAGGCACACATGGCTTGTTAATTCTGCCTGGATCAGAGTCCAGGCAGAATTGCTGTTGAATCAGCACGTGTGTGTGGATCTGTGTGTGAAGGGAGCAGCTGGGAGAGAGCCAGGACTGTGCCTTGTTCTCGAGTGATGACTCCTGTCCCTCCCTGGTAGCTGTGCCATGAGGACCACGGCAGTGGGATTTCATTTTCCTGCTGTGTTTATCTCGTTTCTATTGGATAAAGCTGTGGCAATGATTTTTTCCCTCCCTCAAGGCTTGGCCGTGGTGACTGTGGCAGCCCCTCTTGGTCCCTGCTGGCTGTCACTTACAGTTGTGCACACCTGCGGCTGTGGGATGCAGGTCAGGGAGCAAGACTTGCAGGGAAACACAAAGGATTTTTTCAAGGGGAATGATGACAAATGAATTCCAGCCCTGCAAGTGTCTCTGACCACGTGCTGTCCTTGCTGATAGATCCACCGCAGGCAACCCCAAAGTGCTGGGCTGAGACCTCCTCGTCGGGGCTGATGTTGCAGCTGTTCTGCAGCTGGCCAGGAGGGTACCCCCACCCCACCCTGCACTGGAGAGAAGAGGGGCAGGATTTGGAGAACTCCAGCTGGGTCATCAGCTCCACCAGCTCCTCGGACATCCATGTGGAGACGCTAAACAGCTCCCACCTCTCCCACCAAAAGGTCTTCAAGTGTGTGGGCAGCCACGTGGTGAAGCAGGAGCAGCCTGCCTGCACTGTGGAGATAAGTGAGTGGATTTACTGCCTTGTTAACTGTTAATGAAGCTGGTGCACGTGGGGCAGCTGGGTACCCATGTCATTCCCTGCTCTCCAGAGCAACGAGGAGGTCAGGGAGGCCAGGAGGTAGCATGGCAGGGCACATCTGCAGCACGAGGCACAGATGTCCTACAGCTGCAATCCAGTGTGGCAGAGTTGTAGGTGAGCTGTGTTTTGGGCCCATCTTCAGGGGCCAGCAAATTTCACACCAGCAGTGTTTTCAGCTGTGGAAAGCTTCCACACACCTGTGTGAAAGTGAGAGATGGTTTGGGGGCTGTGGGTAGCTTGAGATGAGGTTTGGTAGGGTTGGGCTCAAGGTGTGCCCTTCAGACATCTCGGGGGTCTGAGTGGCTGATGAAAATCTGGGCTGTATTTATCCTCCAGGGGCTGTCAGGGCTTCCCAAGAGCTCTGCCGATCCCAAGGAAAATACTGCCTGGGCTACTTTTCTCTGCTGTCAGCCTGCTGGCTACGCTCAGACCGTGTTTCCCTGGGGATGTGAAGACAGGCATCAGAAAGGACTGAGCACCATGAAAGTTGCTCAGGGCGCTCCTCGGGAGGCTCCTGAGCAAGCCAAATGCCAAACCCATGGCACTCAGCTCCCAGACTCCTGCCTGCCTTCCTTCTGTTAATGATTATTAATCAGCCAGAAGCTTGATTGCTCGTTATGTTGATTGCCTCCATTCCCTCCTTGACTCCTGTTTTTGTTTTTCCCCGGGGCTGTTCAGAGCTCCCTTCCCTGGAATCTGAGCCCCCGCAGACCTGCTTTGTGGGTGGCAATGTGACCCTGACCTGTCGGGTGAGCGAGAGCACTCCGGCAGCTCGGCTCAGCTGGCTCCGGGACATCACCCAGCCCGAGGTGGAGATCCAGCCTGGGGGGAGGTTTCTCATCGCCCAGGAGGGCAACGTGTCCCGGCTCACCATCCAGAACTGTTCCCAGGGCACTGACAGCGGCTGCTACGTCTGCAAGGCCCAGAACCCTGTGGGACTCAGGGAGCTCTTTGTCTGCCTCACAGTGAAGCGTGAGTGGGGCCGAGGCAGGAGGGCCTGGGGACATGGCTCGCACTGAGAATTCCTCATCCATCTGTGTGCCCCCTCCGCAGAGCCGGTGAACATCGTTGGGGTCGTGGGTGCTGTGGTGGTCCTGTCCATCCTGGCTGTTCTCACCGTCACCGGGGTTGTGTTGTACTACAATCCCCTCCTGTGCCTCAGAGGTAGGGATTGGTTCCTCCTTCCTGGGGCTTTATCGTGTGCCGGAGTCAGGCAGGGTTGCCTGTGCTGTGTCTGGGCGGGTCACCTCCACATCTGTGCCAGTGACCATCTGGGGGAGGCACAGACGTGGAGACAGGATCGGCAGGGGTTGTTCAGTGCAGTAAAACCAGTGGCACTCCCAGAGGGGCAGTTTCTAATGTTGTCTCTCATTTCTCTCCCATTCAGGTGCTGCATTCAGGTGGGTTGGCATTCCTCAGCCCAGTCCCTCATGGCGTCACTACTCTGCCTTCCTGTAGGGCAGGGATTAGGCTCTCCTCAGCCTTTCTTCCAGCTGGCTCTGCTGTTCCCAGGAATACAGACTTAGGGGATGTCTTAGTGCTGGTGGACTCTGAAGATGATGAGGAGGGGAAGGGGTCCAAGGAGGCCCTGAGCAGCTGCACTGAGCACGAGGCCATGGCACTGGTTGGTGGGAGCAGGGCCCAGGCTGCTCGCCTGGACCACTTCACAGAAGGTGAGGCGCCACCTGCTCCCTGCTAAGCTGTGGGTCTTCCCAGAGCAGCTACCAGGGAGGGAGGAATTCCTGATGGCTGTTGTAGCTGAGATGCTGCTGCTCTGTGCCCTGTGTAGGTGATGACGGTGAGCTTCATGACGGGGTCTCTCCACAGGAAGTGGGAGAAGAGACACGAGGTTCATAGCTTCTGACCCTCCCTGAGGAAGCACACAGAGCTCCAGCTGGAATCCAGCATCAAGCAGGTCCTCATTGCGTGTGGCTGAGCAGAGGCTGTCAGTGTCTCAGGACGCTTCAGGCAGAGCCTTTCCATTTCTCCACCTGCCACTTCCACAGTTTTACTCCATCCTTCCCCAGCCATGTTTTTCCATTTCTTCTCTTCCGTTTTCCTCTTGCTCTTGGATGTCCCTAAAACAAGGTGATACCCAGCACAGGCAGAACATAGGAACACCTCTCACTTCAGAGCCTGTGATGGACTCAAATTCCCATGTGGGATTCTGGCTCAGTTCCCATGAACAGCTCTGGGATGAAGTGGAGCTGCAGTGGTCCTGGGGCAAGGGAAGAAACAAGGGGGGTGTGGGCAGGACATGGGTGATGCTGACTCTGGGGTGGCTGAATTGTTTGTATTATAAATATTTTCCCCCTATTCCTTCTGCAGCGTTGCTCTGTGTCCAAGTCGGGAGTTAATCTCTTCCTTGTGGAGTGTATGGAACACAATGGGGACATGAGCACACACGTGGGGGGACAAAGGGAACCTGCCAGCACACAGGGGATCACAGGATTTGATGGCCCGTGCAGTGGAAGGGAAGCACTCCTGGGACACGCAGAGGGGCAGGGTCTGAGCTGTGGGTGAAGTCGGGGGCCTGAACCATCCCTGGGGTGTCAGAACAGTGTGAGCTGCAGCAGGCCGAGGGGGACAGAGAGGGGTGGGGACAGCGTTTGGGGTCCATGGTGGTCTCTGAAGGGCCATGGAGCCTGAACAGAGGGTTCTGAGGGGCTGGACAGGGGTCTGAGGGCTGGAGGGAACAGAGTGTGGGTGGAAGGATGGGATAGTTTGAGGGCTGAGAGTGGGAGCCTCCCTGCAAGCAGCCCTGGTGCAGTCCCTGTGCCCAGCACCGCACCTTCGCAGCGGCGCTCGGAGCCAAGCCAGGAAAATCCCCGGGAGCTGCGGGAGTCTCTGGCTGCCCCTGGCAACTCTGTTGTGCTGCCACCACTTCAGCTGTCCCGGTCCCAGCTCCTCTGCAGGCCCCTGGGTGAGGGGGAGGCACCAGCCAAGATGGAGTCGGGGCTGGAGGAGCGGTTGAGAGTGGCTTTCCGGGACAAGCTGCGGCTGCTGTGAGTGAGACCCCTCTGCCCGCCCTCTCCATGGCAAGGGACCAAAGGAATGGCATCCAAGCTAGCATGTCCTGTGTGCCCCGTGATCTTGGTTGGTGGGTGTTCCCATCTCCGGGTGGCACTGCCAGGATGGGTGCCGCTGAGCGGGCAGTGTCCCCAGCTGAGGCTCCCAGGGAGGAGAGGACGCTGCAGCCGTGGGCTGGGGGGAGGCAGGGGGATCCCCCACGTTCTAACAAGAAAGCTGAACTCGGGGTGTGACTTGTCCTTCCCTGGGGAGACACTGGTGCTGGGGGTCTCCGAATGGGGGAGGCTGAAGTGGGAGGAGTGGGCAGGAACATGCATGCAGGCGGGGCTAACAGGGCTGTGTGGCTCCTGACAATCCCTGCACACACGGGGGAGCGGGCCGGGCTCCCCGCGCTGAGCTCCGTGGTGGCCCGTGGCACTCCTGCCCGTGCCGCGGGGGCAGATGCCCTGCCCAGGCTTTCCTCCCCAGCCCAGCCGAGCTGCACGCAGCCCGTGGCAGTACGGTGCCAGCGCGGGACCCCGGCACCCTCCCGCCATCCACTCGTGTGCTCCTGAAGAGGCGGGAGGTGGCGGAGGTGGAGCGGGAGCTGCAGAACCAGCGGCAGGTGAGGGCGGCCCCAGCGCCCCGAGCGCTGCAGCTTATGGGGACAAGGCGGCCGGCAGGCGTGTCCCCAGCTCTCCAGGGGCTGGCACCCACGGATGTGCACAAGCGTGGGGCGACGGTCTCGACACCCTACAATCAATCCCACAGGAGTTTCAGCGGCGGATGCAATGCCTGGCGCAGCGCCGGCAGCAGCTGGACCGGAGGCAAGAGCAGCACCGCGACGCCGTCTTCAGATTTGACTCCTTACTCAAGGTGTCGNGGCCAGGATGGGCCAGGTGAGCGTGGGGTCCTGTGGTGCCACCCTGCGTGTCCCCAAGCCCCTTGGAGGGGTCATCCCTCCATCCCTGCGGCCTCTCAGCCGCCTCCCACTGCCCAGTTCCAGGATGTGCCGGCTATGCTGGTGCATTTCGGGCTGCTGGCCGGGGTGCGGGCAGCTCTGGCACAGGAGGCAGAAGCCGGGCAGGAGCTGCTGGCCCAGGGCAAGGCACAGCTCCAGCAGTACCGTGAGGAGACCAGCACTCAGCTCCTGGGCACCAGGGACGAGCTGGCCCGGCTGCACACACGCCTGGAGGCTGCCCGCCAAGCTGTGCTCCAGTGGGTAAGGGGGATGTGGGGTGCCCAAGGACCCCCAGGGAGAGGGGCAGCACTGCAGACCTCAGGTGTGCTGCACAAGGGGGATACCCAATGTGGTGGAGGTGCCAAGTTGGGCTGCATCCTCTGGGCTGAGCTGAGGGATCTCTGCATGCCCAAAAAGCAGCAGCTCTGCATGAGGATAACACAGCCAGGACTCCTGGGTCCCCCTAGCCTGGCCTGGCCTAGGGGGTGCAGAAGGACCCAGAGCAGGGCTCAGGGTCTCACTCTATTCCTCAGGAGTCCTGCTGGGTCCAGATCCAGAGTACAGCGATCCAGAAGACCCTCCTGCTGAGGCAGATCAAGCTGGCTGTGCTGAACCTCTTCCAGCAAACCACTACACAGCTCAGGATCCCCACAGACAGAGCCCAGGAGGACACGAAGGCCCAGCTGGACATGGTCAGCACAACCCTCTCCCCAGGGCAGCGGGGCTGGGGACACAGGAACATTTACATCCCTGGATGGCTGTGGCATCAGGCTCCCATCTCCACAGGTGCTGCTTTGCATGCAGGGCCTGGCTGACATCTGTGCCAGTGGCACACACCCACAGCACCACAGGGGTGCCAGGCTGCTTTGGGGCCAGGAATAGTCCCTGGGGCTGGGGAGAGGCTGCCAGGGCCAGCATGGAGCCACAGAACCCCTGGAGATGGAGGTGAATCCCTGCAAGTCTGGAAACTCCGTGTCAAAAAGCAACGTGGATGGCAGTTGCACAGGCACACTGGGGTAGCACCTGAGATTCCCTCCTGCACAGAGCACCCCAAGCAGGAGGAGGAGGAGGAGGGAGCTGCTGTTTGCATCTCTGAAGGTGTTTCACATCAAAATACATCCAGCTGTGCAGCCGCAGCGCCTGCTTCTTCTTGTGTGTCTAGGGAAAGAAATATCCCCTGGCATGATGCTTGAAGCAAAGACAGAGGAGCTGGGATGCAAAACCAGCCAACATTTACTGTCCCCTTCCCCAGCTCTCATTCCAGGCACAGGGGACGTGTCCCCTACGTCCTCTTCCTCAGCTTGCCTTTCTTGGCAGCGCCCGCCCGGCGCCCGAAGGCCATTTGCCGCAGCTCCTGCACCCGCTGCCGGTTGCGGGCCTTGAGGCGCTTCAGGCCCCCGCTCTGCAGGAAGCGCTGCTTGGCCGCCTTCTTGCGCTGCTTCAGGATCTGCTGCTTGCTCCTGAGCTCCGAGCGCACCCTGCCCTGCGCCGGGGGCTGCATGGGCCCTGCACGGGAACACGGCTGGGCTCAGGGCGGGGGCCAGAGCCAGCCTGAGGGGAACGACGCAGGGCTCTGTTGCTTGCTTCAGGTACTCACCGTGCCCACGCCTGTGCTTCCCTCTGAACTGCTCCCTGCTGTGTGGCCCTTCCTCATCCTCATCCCGCTCGTCAACCTTGTACTTCTGCTTCCACTTCTCATAGCTGGGATGGGCGGGTTATGGGAACATGTGGTGACTCCTCACTTGGCCCTGTGCTATGGTTGTGCTCCCTCCCCTGGCAGGAGATGGAGCCCTGACACGTGGGTCCAGCCCTGCTCCCCCAGCACCCAGCCCAGGCAGGCAGGATACAGGTTGTTCTTGTAGGAGCTGCTGATGTAGCGCCCGCTCTCCGTCCGCACCTTCTTCTTGTCCTCCTGGCCCGTCTGCCCCACAAAGCGCTTCTTCTTGCGGTCCCTGCGAGAGCCACAAGGGTGGTAGGACCGAGCAGTGCCACCCCCAGCCCTGATTCTCTCTCCAGCCCATGGGCAAACCCCACTCACCATTTGAGCAGCTGCTTGCTCTTGTTGAGGTTGTGGTTCTCGTCGCCCATGAGATCCAGCACGGCCCCGGCCGCCTGCTGCTCGAAGGCGCTGCCCTCGCCGCCCACGCTCAGCCTGCAGAGGGGGGTGATCAGAGCAGCCCCCACACAGCTGGGATGGCACAGCAGCAGGAGTTTCCCCCAGACTTACCCCCGCTCACTCTCAAAGTCCTTGGGCCGGTATGGGATGTAGAAGTCCTCATCCTGCTGTGCCGGCTGCTGTGGCTTTTTCCTGGGACCATCTTCTCCTCCTCGGCCCCGTTTTCGCTTCTGGCCCCCCACATTGGAGAACACATCCTGAGTGGGGACAGTGGAGGGGTTCAGGAGCCACATCCCCCCAACTTCCCTGCAAGTCTCTGCACCAACCCCCAAGCCCCAGCACAGTCTGGGGGCCCTAGTACTGTCAGCACCTGGCTAAGGCAGCTCTGCAGCAGTTCCTGCATCCACGGCCCCATTACCTGGAGGTCTTCCTGCTCTCCTTCCCCATCCTGGGGTTCGGGAGCGGCTGGGCACAGCCCCTGCCCTTTAAGTGCTGCTGCCCGCTTCTCCTGCTGCCCACGCTGGAACTTCTCGATCAGTGCATGGTCGTGGCGCCGCTTCGATCGCATCACGGTGCTGGCCGGTGTCCGGGATGTGGCATTGATCTCAAAGATGGTCTGCAGGGCAGGAGCATGACTCCCAGTGAGCCACATGGGCCTTCCCATCCCATCCCGTCCTGTATCTCAACTCACCGCCTTGGACTTGTAGGTTTTAATGCTATCCACCAACTTCAGCCTCTGCAGCTCGGTGTCTTCGAAGCGAGCTCCTGCGGAAGGCAGGCACAGAAAGGGGCATAGATCAGTTTCCCAGAGAGGGCAACGGGGTCCCCCCTCTTGGCATCCCCTCAGTGCTCACTGAAGAGT
This sequence comes from Regulus satrapa, assembly GCA_013396955.1. Taxonomy (NCBI): domain Eukaryota; kingdom Metazoa; phylum Chordata; class Aves; order Passeriformes; family Regulidae; genus Regulus; species Regulus satrapa. Next base: position 29,906 of record VWZN01002886.1, read on the forward strand.
GGGTGCATGCCCAGCTGCGACACATCCAGGTCCTTGGCCCTCTTGATGGACTCTGGCGAGGGGCCGGGCCGGGAGCGCAGGTACTGCTTGTGGGCGTTGTCCGCGACACGGCGGAGGCTGCGCAGCTCCAGAGAGCCCTCATGGTCCGTCAGCAGCAGGCATTCCTCGTCATCCACCAGACTCTGGGGGACACGGCCCAGGACCCCGCCAGCATCTGGAGCCCAGGAGACACCGTGTCACCTCCCCAGCACTCATGCTGGATTTATCAGAGCTGAGCTGACGGCTCCATGGAGCTCAGCAGTGTTGAACAGCATCCCCCACACACAGGGTGTATCACAGCCCCCAACACCCCATTTTCCCCATCACCCCTCTGTGTGAGGGCCCACCACAAACTCCAGCACTGGCCAAAGTTAGCACCCCAGTGGCCACACAACCACCCCTCACTGGCAGGCATCTCCTGGGCTCCGGCGAGGACGAGTGGGCGCCCCAGGAAGAGGTGGAGGTCGAACACGTAGGGCATCTCGTCGGGAGCCACCAGCGAGTAGGCAGTGCCACTCCGGCCAGCTCGGGCCACGCGACCTGGCAAGGGCAAGAGGAGAATGGGGAACCATGCCCAGCCTGGCCTCACCCAGGCAAGGCACTCCTGGTGTCCCTGGAAGTCTACACACATGACATTTACCATGGGGACATGGCTGGCAAGGGACTGTGGGTGGCTGGGGAAGAGGCAAGGGGAAACCCTACAGGGAAGGTACCAATCCTGCCCCCAAGAGCCCTCACAGTCCAGCTGGGACATTGGGGACACTGACACTGCTTTGTCCCCAGTCTGTCCCCCAATATGGTAACACAATGAGGGCACGGGCACTCACCAACACGATGCAGGAACAGCTTGCCCTTGGCTGGGAAACTGAAGTTGATGACATTGTCCAGCATGGGGATGTCCAGCCCCCGGGCAGCCACGTCGGTAACCAGCAGCACTGGGCACTTGCCCTGGGAGAACTTGGCAATGTTGATCTTGCGGGCGGTCTGGTCCAGAGAGCTGTAGATGTGGGTGCAGCAGATGCCCTGCGCCGTCAGCAGCTGGCAAAGGAGAAAAGAGATTAGACAGATGTGCCCTCAGCAGAAAGACAGGGCCAGAGACCCCAGAGTGGCCACCTGGATCTCCAAATCCCACTGTGCTCCATCCTGTTTCTGAGGGGTGAAGGGATACCACGATCACATATTCTGGGATTTCTCCTTCAGCCCAGTGAAACAGAGGGAGAGATTCTAGCAGGGACCTGCCACGGCTGCAGACCCCACATGGGCACCCCAAAATGCCACTTACCTCCCTCAGATACTCTGTGTGGTGCTTGGTGGCCACAAAGACGACTGTCTGGTCCTGGGGCTTCACCACGCTGCGGAGCAGGTGGAGCAGCACGGCCGGTTTGTCGTCCCCACGCACGTGGAAGAACACCAGCTGCAGCATGAGGTCAGCGCTCAGCCCTGTCCCGCCACTGCCACCCATGTCCCCTTCTCAGGAGCAGGTGGCTTGCAGGGGGTAGGGAGCACAAAGCTTGTGTGAAACTCCCCCAGCCTATCTCACCTTGAGCTGCTCACTCAGCTTGGACTCCACATCCAGGCGGATCAGCATCGGCTCAGTGAGGCCTGTGGTGACACACAGGACACGGGTCACAAACAGGATGCACTGCTGGGGACACCCACTTGGCCCAGCATTAATCCACCTTGGTTTTCCCAGTGCTGGGCTCGCCCTGGCTGCGGGACTGTGCCGTGTCCCTGTCCCCAGTGCCACCCACCCCCGGCTCCTCACCAGCCCGAGCAAACTCGACGAGCAGCTTGGGCAGCGTGGCGGAGAACAGCACGGTCTGGTGGCAGTCTGGGAGCCGGGCAATGATCTCCTGGAGCTGCTCAGCAAAGCCCATCTCAAAGAGCCTGCAGGGGAGGGCATACAGGACATGGCATGTCCCTCCCTGCCACTCCGTGGGCTCCCGCCCATGTGGAGACACTGCCAGCCCTGGGGACACCCCTGTGCCCCGCTGACCTGTCGGCCTCGTCGAACACCACGTACTCCACGGTGTGCAGCTTCAGCTTCATCTCCACTGCCACGTGCACCAGGCGCCCAGGGGTGGCTATGATTCTGTGGGGACAGAGGTGGTGACAGGACCAGGCCACGGGGGAGACAGTGTCCCCACACCATCCTGCGAGCAGGTCCCAAATCCAACCCAAACACAACACAATAGAGACCCTGCTGTCCCAGAGGAAGTTGCTCCAAGGGAACACCAGGAACACCCACTAAACACCAGTGATGTCCCCAGATGGCTGGTGGCCATTTCCCCACTGGGTTCCCTCCCTGTGCCCCACTCACATGTCGGGGTTCTTGTGCAGGGCAGCAAACTGGTCCTCCATCCTGTGAGAGACGGGAGAAACTGGGCTGGCACCGGGCAGCTCAGCCCCTCACCAGATTTTGGGGAGGCTCAGGGAAGCTCAGGGAAGCAGGGGTTGGAGGTGACATGGGGACAGCTTACTTGTCTCCTCCCAGGATCAGAGCTGTCTTCAAGCCAGTGAACTTGCCCAGCTGCAGGGTGAGGAAGAAACATATTGGTGGGATGTAAAACCAAGCCAATTCTCCCCATTGTTCCCACTCGCCCCCGTGTCCCCTGTACCTCCTTGGTGAACTTGAGGGTCTGCAGGGCCAGCTCCCGGGTGGGCGAGAGGATGAGGGCACGTGCCCCGGCCTGGCTGGGCACCTTCAGTCGCTCGAACATGGGGATGAGGAAGCAGGCCGTTTTCCCACTGCCTGTCCGTGCCATCGCCACCACATCCCGGCCACGCAGGATGGCAGGGATGGTCTGTGGGACACCACCATCACCATCATCATCACTGTGCCACTGCTGGCCCCTGGAGCAGGGACCTACCACTCCCCATGCTCACCTTCCTCTGGATTGGTGTGGGCACCTTGTAGCCCTTCTTCATGATGCCCTTGAAGACAGGGTAGCTGAGGCCTAAGAAACAGGGACAAGTGAGGAGGCATGGGCAGGAGGGGACACTCTCTGTCTCAGGGACAGCTGTCCCCTGCCTCACACGCACCCATGGACTGGAAGCCTCCGGATTTCTTCTTCTTCTGATTCTGGGCCCGCACCATGGCCTGAGTGTCCAGCTCAGCATCGGCGCCATCGTCCTCCTCGGCGGTGGTAGGGAAGGCGGGCAGCGGGGTCCCAGGGACCTGGGCACGCTGTGGCGATGGGTGTCAGGGTCAGCGCAGCTCTGCACTGCTGGCACGGCAGGCAGGGGGAGCGGTGACCGTGGGTAGTGGGGACACGGGCACTGAGGATACCGGCACCGAGGATACCGGCACCGCGGACCAGCCCACGGGGACCGGG